>CAXKWD010000006.1:167257425-167760491 GCA_964059195.1 Ectobius pallidus
GCTAAAAAATATCACTTTCGTTATATACTGTCTTTTGTTTGTGCTTCATCCCCTTCTTTAATGTGAGCAAACAACAGGCCAAAATGCGTTGTCAAGAGAACATTTATGTGATTAAACTTTCAATATTAGCTGCGTACAGATGTTCAGAAATTCCTACTACAAACTTCTACGGCTAACAATGGGGACTGAGTAGATAATGTAGATGTAGATGTGGATGAAGATATCTCGTTCTGTAGATCGTATGTTGTGCGAGGCTGAAGGATCATGTTATAACAACAATATACAAAACTGCAAGCTGGAAATATTAATTCATATTGTAGAAGGTGTGAGTTATTAAAAATTCCTTGACAGATCTTTTGAAAGATTTGCATTTGCTTTTAATACACAATAATTTAATGTTTCTTGAAAGCTTATTGTAAATCTGTATTGCAGAATAATAAGCACCCTTCTGAAAGAGTTTTAATGAATTAGCTGGTATATGTAGCCTAAATCATTAATGTTTCTAGTTGTACATCCATGTACAGTCAGCGAAATGGATAGCTGGAAATTGTCAACAAAACGAAACCGGTCAGATGCTTTAACATCCCCCTACAAGTACATGTTCGGTTGCCCCATCCACCTCTGTAAGCTGGAAAACGTAAACAGTTGCGCTCAGGAACTTTCTCGTGGCGGAATGGCGCCAATTATTTTGCAAATAAATAGAGGCCGCATTGTGGGTATGTGGCAGGCTAATATGGCACCTCAAGAGATTGCAACATATTAGCCACATTAGCCTTCCACATGCTAGATGACACAGCGGTCGGGTGGTAGGCCTTGTTCCTTTAGGGATGTAGCGCCACGGAGTTTAGTTTAGTTCCGCGAATTTGTTGTGCCTCCAGCAAACTGTACATTCCTATGTAGAACGTTGTCTCTCAGTCCCCTCGACAAGTATTAGTAGTTTGTAATGGGAACTTCCGAATGACCTGTATTTTATGAGAGATAAATTCTTGCCTGCATATTGAGGCAGCTAACTTGTGTTTGTTGGTAAGTACTTAAGCATAGAAAACACTGCCAGTGTTTAGTTATTTGTCAGTTGTCATGCTTGTTCTATCTGTGAAGCTTTGGTTGTGAAATAAATTTTAAAAAGAAAGCAGCCTTATAATGTAATTGTATTACTCTGTTGTATAGAATCTTCTTGGCTTCCGGGTATCTGACCCGTCATATTTAAGATGTCTGCCGACGTCTGGCAGATACCCGGAAGCCAAGAAGATTCTGTTGTTAACTCGGGACGTGGAAAGCTATGATCACATATTGTACTGTATTGTATGTTTTGTAAAAGTCATCTCATAATTGTGACATTGAGCTTTTCTTGTCTGGAATACTGCAGTGTTTAAGTATATCTCTTAATTATGTTTAATTTACAAAGTTCGTACTTTGACTAGAATGTCAATGAAATTTACATAAATTATAAAAGTAATATATCAAATTAATAAAGTCTTTCTTTGTATAAATAAGTTTTACTGTTCTAAAACCAGACTGAACTCCTTGGATTCAACACAGAGCCTGTATGTTGAAAAAATGTTTGTGACCCTGCCAGGTCACATGCTGTGCTCATTTCATGAACAACATACTCGTAAAATTGAATTTTGCAGTTATAAATACATAAAATATGGGAAATTAACAATAAAGAATGATTATGAAAAACACAGGAGTATTTGGAGATGAATAAACTTACAAGAGATGGGATGATCCAAAAATAACCCTAAAATATGAGAGTTTCCGGGAAATATGTGAGAGTTGGTCACCCCAAGTACATCCCTTCATGTAATAAATATATAAAACGGGAGAAGTGGTACAAACAGTAAAGCTATTGATTCATTAATTACAATGGACAATTTTTAAACACTTGTAGCTTGTAGATCTACTTACGTCACAATTTTCGACGTGACGTAAGTAGAGCTACAAGTGTTTAAAAATTGTCCATTGTAATTAATTAATGAATACATCCCTTCATGCTCATTTTGTAGCCGTATTGAGAGAACATTTAGGATGCAGGAAAAACGACAGAGGTTTATGCAAATTCAGACGGCATTTCAACAATGGACAAAGTAAACTTTAAATACAAGGGATAAATTGCTTTGCCAAAGCCCATTATCAATTCTTTTCCAAAAGTCATGCCAGAAATGATTGTTGCTAGACAATGTGAAAACTCTGATAAATGCCAGGGGTTAGTAATAGAAATCAAGTGGCAAGTGTATATCTAAAACGTGTTAAAGGAAAAGAAACATATAAGGATGTTAGAGTGTTTTAAAGACATAAAACCAAACTAAAATCCGTGGCATTACATCCCTGGAGGGACTAGACCTATCATGCGACCGCTGTGTTATCTACTTTAGGCAGATGGCGCAGGATTAGGGGCATGGGGTCGGCATGCTGACACCCACGGAGCTGCTACTTCTCCATCAAGTAGCTCCTCAGTTTGTATCACGAGGCTGAGTGAACCCTGTTCCAGACCTCCTTACCTCAGAAAAATCCAAGGTACCGGGGATTGACCCAGGGCAAGCGGATCCATAGCTAACTACGAGACCACACAGGCAAGACTCTTAAAGACATGTTGGTGGATAATAACTATAGAACTTCAGGTATGAAACTTTTATTTTTCAACGTTTGGATTCTCTATTTTTTTGTATTTTGCTATACAGCTATATGACCACCTGCACATTCTTGTGGTCATGGAAGCCAACGTTAATTGGCTGTGGATGTCGGAACATGCCCCCCAATCCTGCTATCTGCCTAACGTAGATGATGCAGTGGTTGATTGGAATTAAAGTGACCAACCGTCCCGTATTTCAAGGTTATGTCCCGTTAAACTTATTACATTGGTTGGGACGCTTATATGTCCCATATTTCAATCGTCCGTCCCATATTGTCCCGTTTTATTGTATGGATTTCATTTTACCATCTTATTACACAAGATAGCAAACATTGAGATCAGAGGTATTTTAATAATAATAACATTAGAATGACACACAATTTGCATCATTGTGTATTTAGTGGTATTTTAGAGTTACGACAGGTAACGGGAGAGAAATTTGGTGTTACAGCAGCCTTATAGTTGCTCTAATACCAGTTATTGAAAGATTGATCAGAATGTTCCAGCCAGTGAAGTCATATTTCCTTAGCGAAGTAAAATGCCCAGTAGTCATTAAGAATAATTTATTTGAACAAGAATCAGCCGAATCGTGGCTCTACTTTCTTCATAGTCAGGCAGAAATTTACCACAGTGCAACTTTGAAAATTGAATCTCAGAAAATCTCAATGACAGAAGTGGCTGGAGTAATAGGTGACTTGAGAAACAAGCTAATATCCAGGAAGAATGAAACTTTTCTATCCCTGCATTCTTCAAATTAATAAAGTTTTTAAGCCTACGAGTAGAAAAAATGTGTCCCATATTCAGACTTTGAAAAAATGGTCACTTTATTGGAATGTCTAGTGCCTTCAAGAATACAGCACCATGGAGTTTAATTCTTATACAGCCTAGCCTATAGGGCCTACTATTTTTTTGCCTAATAATTTGCAAAACTCCAAAACTATTAAACATGAAGTTTTATAGATAAAATTCTTTATTGTCTGACATTTTTTAAAAAGATTTGAAATTGTCATTTAGATTTTTTTAAACTACAATTTTTTTGTTCACTTAATTATGAATGAAAATCTAGAAATTCCACATTAAGACAACCATGTAGGCTTATTTAGACATTCGTTTGTGGGCGTTAGTTTGACCATTAATTAGTTAGACTTTCATCTTCCCTCCCTGAGAGAGACAAAACACTGATTTTTCCCCTAACTAATGTTTTATAAAATGTCATGGGGGGGGGGGTGCGGGCACCTAGGACTCTCCCCCTTAAATACGTCCTTGCCTCAAGTGAACGCTTCAAGCTAAAAAAAGGACAATAAAACCACCTTGGTAAGTTAATTGATCTTTAAAGTAATTCAATTTTTTTTTTTTTGTTATTATTAATTGACATTTAATTAAAAGTGCCAGATCACAAATTGGACCCCTGCCTTATACATGATTTTGTATTGACAACCTTGGAACAAATTATTATACACAAAATTATTGACAACTTTTATCACCAGAAGTGACAAGTTGTAACATAAGCAATCATTGAGTAAGTTCTTTCATTAGGGGGTTGATATGATGTTTTAGAGATGTAAAAAATCTTTCTTGCATACAATGAACGTGATCACTGAATTTCATAATCTCCAAATAATCATACAGTTCGACATTCCGTGTGAGATAGTCAGCACCTGTCATCACTCTACAGACAGCTCTCTGAATTCCATCTAATTTTGTCAAGTTTCTTGGTTGTGCTTGTGACCAAATTTCACATCCGTATAGCATATATGACCTGATTAATGAAGTATACAAAAGCTTTTTCGTTTTCAGTGGTACATGACTTTTAAAAAGAGGATATAGCAGCATAAATCTTTGAAAAGCTTTGTCTCTAATGTTTGATATGTGTGATTTGTACGACAATCTTTTATCAAGGAGAATTCCGAGATACTTAACAGAAGCACTGAATGGAATAGTTTGTTGTTGAATGCTGAGAGATGAGGGAATCTTCTGGTAAAAACTACTGCATGCGACTTGGTTCCATTAATTTTAATTCTCCATCTCGAGGCCCACTGAGTAATGAGGTCAAGGGCTTCTTGCATCCGTTGGCAGCCGTAAGTAATGTTGAAGTTCCTTGTATAGATAACGGTGTCATCTGCATAAAGAGCATGAGAGCAATGTGGATGCCGAGGTATATCTTGTACATAAATAGAATATAGTGTAGGAGCTAAGACCGATCCCTGTGGAACTCCAGCTATAATAGCCCGAGAACTGGATATTGAAGATCCGGATCGGACGCAGAATGTTCTATTCTGAAGGTACTTGGCAATTATTAATACATAGTCAATTGGAATATTCAATTTTATGAGTTTGTATAGAAGACCCTCGTGCCACACTGTATCAAACGCCTGTTCAACATCCAGGAATATTAATTAGATAGACTTTCATCTTCCCTACCTGAGAGAGACAAAACACTGATTTTTCCCCCAACTAATGTTTTATAAAATGTCATGGGGGGGGGGGGGGTGCGGGCACCTAGGACTCTCCCCCTTAAATACGTCCTTGCCTCAAGTGAACGCTTCAAGCTAAAAAAAGGACAATAAAACCACCTTGGTAAGTTAATTGATCTTTAAAGTAATTCAATAACTTAGTGAAATTACTTGCCGGTTTATCAGTGACATCTAGTATGGAATGTGGGAACTTTCTGAACAGTAGCAAACATAATCAGGAACAAAGATATGGCATTTCTTGCTATGACATCTTTGTTCCGAGTGTCTTTGCAATAGTTAGTTTTTCCTCCAGCAGATAACACCACCTACTTGCTATTCATCAGAGACATCTAGTAAGAAATAGGGCAACTTCCTGAACTGCTGCAAAGACAATCATGAACAAAGATATGGCATTTCTTGCAACTTTGCAACAGCTCAGGAAGTTCCCACATCTCGTACTAGGTGTCACTAATATACAGCAAGTAAGTGGCGTTATCTGCTGAAGGAAAAATGAACTTCCACGTATGATGTGAGGAGACACGCGGAGGTCCTATTGGTTATTGTGAATGGCGGACATTCAAGAGGCATGTTTTCTAATTATTATGAAAATTAAATGAATAATAGTTGGATTATAATTCATACAGAATTTAATTTCAGTGATAAATTTTTCCAAGGTATTAAGTGATACACATTGAACTCTAGTTAATTTATTATAACGATACTGGCATCGGAACTTCAGAACCAACTTAATTGTGGATTATAATTCATAAAGAATTTAATTTCAGTGATCAATTTTTCTAAGGCATTAAGTGATATACATTGAACTCTAGTTAATTTATTATAAAGATACTGGCATCGGAACTTCAGAACCAACTTAATTATCTGTTTCAGGGCTTATTCACAATGCCAAATCAATACAACGTGAAGAAGAAATACCAGTAAGTGAAAATTAATAATAACAGATGAAGACATGTCGACATCTATCACTGATGCTGAGTTATTATTATTATTATTATTATTATTATTATTATTATTATTATTATTATTATTATTTTCTTCTTCTTCCTGCAACACCTGCAGGTTGCCATTGACAAAGAGTACCAACAACAAATATATATGTAAACAGTAAAAGTCAATAAACCAAGCAGGACTTACAAAAGAGCATAGCCAAAAGCTCAAGTAATGAAGGAGACTTTGTATTACCAAAGACGTTTGCTAAACCTTTAACCACACTTACAGCTACAGTAAACACTTCTAATTCGTTTGCTCCTTTGTGCTTAAATACTAATGCAGAGTCTACTTCTAATGCAACAATAGTTCAAAACAAGATAACTGCAGAACCTATTCAGCATGGACTGCAGACAATTGTAAAGTCCTCTTATGACAACCTGTGCTACCATTAATAAAAGCAGGAAATCAAATCCTATTATTGTGACATCAAGGGAATAAGTTCACACTGCAACAGATACAGCAAGTGTTGGCTATTGTTCAACGTATTCGTCACAGGAATTGAGACATTTGTGATACCGTGGGACTTTTGAACACTTAGAAGTCTGCCTGGGATTAGAACCACTGTGTAACAACCATCTCCACTTCTCTGTCATGGTATTGATATAAAAGAGACCTGTCAAGTCCTTCCGAACTTGCACTCGTGGGATTAAGTTAATGGTGTAGTAATACAGACTTTGTGAATTCAAATTTGCCTCTAGTCAGGTTCAACGTAAAATATTGTCAAATTATTTCTTGAATATAAAGCTCTGTGTTCCCTATATGTTAGCTTAGTTTAGTCAATGGATGTCTATCTGCTGGTATATTAACAAGTGTTCAAGGAGTAAATACATTTGAGAGTTCTTGTTTACATCTACATCATTCTTTAGATGGAATGGGTAGGTTATAGTTATAGGTTAAATAATTAAAATAAACAAAAATGTGTAATAACTTACCTTTCGTTGCTAACATCCATATAGGTCCTTGGTATACCAGATTAGCTTGTCTCCATCTCGATCCTCAGCTTTCTGTTCCAACATCAATAAAGTTGTCAAGCCATTCATCTCTTCTCCATAACCTGCCGGAACTCTTTCAGAATTATCATACAGTCAAACCTCTGTATAACGAAGATCAATATAACAGTAAACCTGCACATAGCAATATTTTTGTTTGGTCCGGCAAATTTAATAATCTTAATAATGTTAAATGTAACTCACTATAATGATGAAGCTATTTTAGAAACACCCTTTTATAACAATATTTGGAGGCTGAATTGTTCTGGAAACCAGTAGCTTAGCCCGATGGATAGTAGCTGATATCAGATCAGTGTCCTTTCCAGCCACCAATATTACTGTTTTGTGGGTGCATGATTCTGCTACATGGCTTAGAAATTCCAAAAAAAGAAAGGTTAATGAGCAGTGGAAAATCGGATCACCGAGGCTAAAATCATCACTTGTGTGTTTAAAAACATACTGAGAGTTAGGTTGTTGCATCAACATGTACATAATTTGCAATTAAAACACCATAAGGAGCAACTATTTTAGTTTTGCCTCAGCTACGTGGTGAGTTTACTTATCTTTTTCTTCTCTCTTCCCACCATCTAAGGGTTTGAAATTTGTGACACATGGCTAGGCCCAAAGCGAGCCACGATATGTGATGTTAAACCAGTCTGAATAGTTTTTTTTAGTGTGCAGGTGTAAAGTGCCTATGGTTACAATTCAACGGAAACCAGTAAGTTAAGTAACAAAATTAGCATTCTACTTCTTCGCATGTCCATTGCATGAATTATCCTGTAGGCTAGATTACACAGTGTTCTGCATGCAGTCTTTCTAAGGTGTGACAAATCACAACCCCTCAATGCAACAATAACTCTTATATAACAATAAATTTGCAAGGGCCCACAAATATCGTTATACAGAGGTTTGACTGTATTAATTATGATGACGACTTCTGATTGCAACATAAACCTTATTAGGAAGTATTGTGTTCGACCCTGACATGCAACCTCCCATTTTCAACGTAAATACATATTTTGAAGACTTTTGAAACCAACAAACCTACTTTCATAAACATGTCTGTGTGTGTGTGTCTGCGATAGGCATAGCTCAAGAACAAAAAATCGTATAAAACAAAATGTTATAATTGGGATGAAAGTAGTTGTTCAAAATGCTGTCCCCTCTGATCTTTACCTATCTGATGATGTATAAATTTCATATGGACATAACGTCAAACTTTTAAGTCCCTTGAACACTGATGTTTGAAAAAACCCAAACTTCATGAGCCATCTCCGGTTATTGGGGATGTTTCATCAGCTGTTGCAACTTGCTATGCACATACAACACTTCCTCTACCCATTGATGTGTACCTGTTTTCTATTGTTGAAATGAACTCCTGTTCATTTCAACCAATATAAAATTTTAATGATTAAGATAAAAGATGAAATTGTGGCGATGAATCATAGTAAGTAAACAGAGGTGCCAAACTTTCAGGTGGATTATCCATAATCCTATAGTGTGAATCCTCCCGTTCCCATCCAAAAATTCAGATCCAAAATATAGACTATTAGTAATATAATGTTTCTTCGAATCAATGTATCATGTGCACTCATCTCGACCACCATGAGCTACAGAAAAATCACATGAGCACACATTGCAGAACATGTGAAATTCAATAAGGTGTAGGCCTAAAGTATACTACTGGCACCTGTTAATAAAGACTTATAACGAAACTAAACTCTGTGGCACCGCATCACTGGAGGGACTAGACCTATAATGCAACCGCTGTGTCATTTACCATAGGCAGATGGCAGGATTAGGGACATGGGGTCAGTATACCAACACCCACAACCATTAATGATGGTTTTCTTTGATTAAGCTGCTCTTCTTAATCAAGTGGTTCCTCAGTTTGTACCATGAGGCTGAGTGCAACCAGTTCCAGACCTTCCTAATTCAGAAAAATCCGAGGTACTGGGGATTTAACCTGAGCTAGTAGTGGACAACAAGTAGGCCTATACAACTTCAGGTAAGAACATTTTACACATATTAAAAACAGGTCCTTTTTCCATTACGTCGTGAATCAGATGCATCTGAGGAAGACCCCGTGGTGGGGCTGAAACGTTATGAGAACTTTTTCGGAGTGATCCATTGCAATAAATGTTTTAATTTCTGTGCTTTATAAGAACATTTTATTTTCAACATTAGGATTTCGGCAAAAGAGAGATTTACGCTGCACCCCAGCCAAGCTCCGCCGTTTTGTTAGGTTAGGAATGTTTATGTTAGTTTAGGAGCAATATACTGAATAGTACGAGGTTTATTATGTCTCACATTGAATTTCTTCTGTGACGAAACCCTAAACCCCACCTTCCCAGGCGGGCCTCATTAGAGAGGAGCCTAGGGTGCAGCATAAAACTATTTTTCACAGGATTTCCTTTTTTTTTTTAATATATGACCATCTGCTTGCTCTCGTGACTACCATTACTGGCTATGGATCCGCAGGCCCTGGTAACTCCTAGGTTTTTTCTGAGGGAAGAAGTTCTTGAATGGGATCACTGCTCTGCTCACAGAAACCAACATTAATGGTTGTGTGAGTTGACACTGACCACAGGCCCCCCAATCCTGCTATCTGCCTATGGTAGATGACACAACGATTGGATGGTATGCCTAGTGCCTTCCAGGATGCAGCACCAAAGAATTTAGTTCTTATACATCTTATATTATTTTCTTGTAAATTTGGCTAAAACTTTACAACATGATTAAGTTACTTCAAAACTATTATTAAACATTTTATTTTATTCAGTCCATCAGAAATATTACATATGTACAAAGTGAAAATCGCTTCACAAAATATACAACATTAACATTAACAAATAAGAAAGTAGGAAGTTCATTTGGTACCCTAGCAGATAAATAAACAGAAATTTTATTGTCATAACCATTTCGGTAATAGACAAAGTCAGGACAACATTATAACCTTAACCTACAATATACAATTTTACGGTATTTTTCACTCCACTTACTTGCTGGTATATCAGTGACATCTTGTGATAATTGTGGGAACTTCCTGAACTGTTGCAAAGAGAACCAGGATCAAAGATATGTCAACGCAATACATCGTATGTTATGCAGGTACCTGCTTCCCATGACAAAATGTGTGTGAAGCGAAGTCGTACGTCCAATGAGCTGTGTCGTACGTACGATAAATTATCGTCCACTCGGAATATGTTCGTTTATGGTTCCAGCTCTTGCCGGTAGGGTTCGTTTGTTCCAGGAACAAATGACTGTTGTACGATTGTTTTTAAACATTTGTATGTACTGATTTAAATGTGGAATAAACCCAAATTAAATAATATATATTCTAGTTTTTACCTTGGGTTCTGAAAAAAATAAATAAATAAAATGTATTGTACTCTTTGATTTATAGAAATGCTTCGAAAAATAGTGCTGTCAGTTACTCATGGAATTGCCATTACATTAAAATTACACATAGTTTTTATCATAATTTCAGCAAAGAAACTTATTATTGTTTGTTAAAAGAAGCTATTAATATAAAAAAAATTGTCCTTCCGAACTTGCACTCGTGGGATTAAAACTTAATAGTGTAGTAATATAAACCATGAGTTTGAGTCCACCTCTAGTCAGGTTCAACATAATATATTAGCCATAATATATTGCCCTGCACCCATTTTACAATATTCAGGAATTTTTTGAAACAAGCATAGTATTTTAGAACCTATGGCACAGTAAATTGTACTATATTAATTTATTTTAACTCAGTATGACAATGTATTTTTATGTCTGACTATCCTTCAATTAATTACATGTATTACATTTTCTCTCTTTTGTTCATTCAAGTATTACCGTATATCTTAATTTGTACATTTTGTTACTTTATTTAAGTGAACTGTTCAAATGTTTTCTTTTGTGATTTCAAAGTTTCACTCAATGTCTTAGTTTTTAGCTGTCTACTCTAGTATTTATGTATTTGACATTGTCTATGGCAGAATGGACGAAAAAATTATATTTATTTTATTTATTTATCAAATTACTTCTTGAATATAAACCCACTGTGTTTCCCTATATGTTAGTTTAGTTTTATCAATGGATTAGTCCCTCTTGCAATCTACCTGCTGATATGTAATTAATTGCTCGAGGAGTAAATATATTTCCGAGTATTTATTTACATCTACTTCATTCTTTAGATGAAAAGGGTATTGCCTACGTCAAATAATAAAAACAATAAAACATATGTGATACTTACTTTAGTATCTGTCGTTGCTAATATCTGTATAGGTCATTGGTATACCTCATTGGCTTGTCTCCATCTCAATCCTCAGCTTTCTGTTCTGACATCAATCAAGTTGACAAGCCATTCATCTCTTCTCCATAACCTGCCAGAACTCTTTCACAATTATCATACAGTCAAACCTCTGTATAACGAAGATCAATATAACAATAAACCCGCACATAGCAATATTTTTGTTTGGTCCCGGCAAATTTCGTAATCTGGGTTAAATGTAACTCACTATAACGATGAAGCTATTTTAGGAACACCCTTTTATAACAATATTTGAAGGTTGAATTGTTACTGCAAACCAGTAGCTTAGCTCGATGGATGGTACCTGGTATCAGCTCAGTATCCTTTCCAGCCACCAATGTTGTTTTTTGGGTGCCTGATACTCGTATATTACATTTCTTAGAAATTCCAAAAGAGAAAGGTTAATGAGCAGTGCATAATAGGATCACTAAAATCATTACTTATTTGTGCAAAAACATACTGAGAATTAGGTTGTTACTTCAACATGTACATAATGTGCAATTAAAACACCGCAATCGAGCAACTGTTTTAGTTTTGCCTTAGATATGTGTTGAATTTCCTTGTCTTTCTCTTCTCTCTTCCCACCATCTATGAGTTTGAAATTTGTGACACATGGCTAAGCCCAAAGCGAGCCATGGTCCATGATGTTAAACCAGTATGAATAGTTTCTTTTAGTGTGCGGGTGTAAAGCATCTATGGCTAAAAATCAACGGAAATCAGTAAGTTGAGTACCAAAATTAGCATTCTACTTCTTCGCATGCCCATAGCATAAATTATCCTGTAGGCTAGATTACACAGTTTTCTGCATGCAGTCTTTCTAAGGTGTCATAAATCACAACCCTTCAATGTAACAATAACTTGTGGTAGTTTTTAATTAGGGCTTAAATAATATGTTATGTAGAATATAGTAACGAATATAATTAATATGCATTCATTGCTTATTCAAAACTGGATTCGCAATAGTACTGTAGGGAGATTTTTCAAGGTGCAGGTAAAGACTCCTTTCCCACGGAAAGAGGCTTGTACCTGGGCTAATGAATTCGGAGCCTGTCATAACACAGGACTCAGCTCTTTGAAAGAAGATTTTAGAACACAAAAGAGCATCAATAAAATAAAATGATACTTTAGTATTTGGTCGTAAAACCTAAGTTTGCGAAAGTGTAGTTTAAGCTTAAAGATGTAAGATAAAGCACGCTTACTTGTTATGAGAGGAAGCAATGAAGTAATTTCACGTAATCTCTAAATTACGAATTAAATGCACGAGCATGACATCAGGAAGGCTTTAGCGAGAGAAAAGTAATTTATGTGTGAACTGTCGGTATTTTGCTAGTTCAAAGGACTGACGATATCATTGGCTAAGTTATGATTATAACAATAGCCAATAATATCGTTTAATATATAAGTAACCAATCACAGTTCAGTAAGGGCGTGTATTTTCATGTCAAAATACTCAGATAGTTTTGATTTTCATGGAGTGAAGATATCACTCTGATACTCGACTTAGATCGAGAGGGATGTAGACTCTGTTACTCGATTTCGATCGAGAGGGATGTAGACTCGCTTACTTGATTTCGACACGAGAAGGATCAAAGGTTAGGATAGTATTAACGTAAAGAAATTAAGTGTTGTCTAGGAAACGGGAGCATATGACTGCCCCGTGTAGCATGCCAGTAAAGTATATGTAGAATATAGAAGTATATCACAAGGTATACAGTGTGGTAGGCTCGATGTGGCCTAAGTTTAGCTAGATACCTGATCCAGTAAACTAATCGTCATTTACATCGTAACTTGGGGTCACCATGGGAGCGATTTCCAGGATGGATTTAACAGTGTATTGTGACTCAGTGTAATTTTATCTGGTGAACAAATAAACCACGAATATTTTGGTTATGGTAAAATATAAAACCTGTGTATTAATTCATGTTAGAACCTTATCCAAGCCAAGTGTCGTCTGTCTGCTCTGAGAGAAGGATGTCCTGTGTTCGATGACCGGCTGGCAGCTTGGGATAGCGGTAAGACAAATAAATTCGCTATGTAATTGCATGGCTGGCGCCCAGATAAAGCTTAACCCCAATAGAACTGCTACGAAATGAGGCTCAACAGTGAGGAGTTAAGAAAACAGCGATAAAATGGTGCCCAACAGTGAGGCCGAAATAACTACTATAAAATCGCACGTCAACGGGGGTAAATCCGAGGATAATACGAGCACCAGATATAAAATGGTTTCCCAAGGCAGGGGCTCGATTTGCAATAAAATAATCTAACAGTGAGGCGACGACAAATTACTACAAAAAAAATGGAAGAGGATCGACGAAATTTAAGCACCATGCTTGAAGTGAACCACAGTTGAGAAACAATCTTCACAGCAAAGAAGAAAGACCCAGAGGACAGCGACAGCGGCGGATGAGAACAAAATACCAGGGGAATTCAAGAAGAATGAAGACACCAGGGAAATTGACGAAGAATGAAGAGGAACGTGGTACAAATGGATGCACCGAGGGATGACACCAGTCAAAGATAAGATCTAAAATACATATGTGTGTTGATATCTCTTAAAATCAATAGCAAATTGAAAAAAAGAATAATAACAGTCTTTTAACGTTTTTAGAAAGTTTTTTTTTATTGCAGATAAAGTTATTCAATAAAGAATCAGTTATTGAAATTTAAAATCAAAGTACATTAAATTAAAATAAATTTAGACAGGCTGAAAATTTAAGACAGCTCTGTAGATATCAACACTCAAAATTATTTGGCGAGAACATTATAGGGAAAATTGTAAAGATTGTATCTGTATGTTGTGTTGCATGGTTTTTTTTTGTGTTGTGTTGTTTGTTATAAACAAGGCTGAGTAAGTACAGGTATATGAAACTTAGAAGCGGGCATTGTATAAAAGTGAATATGGAGCAGGATTCAGATCTCGGGAGAGGGCAGAATTTTTTCAGCCAGGAGCTGGATAGTAATATTGAAAATATGGATAGGGTTCCAGGAACCGATTCTTCAGAAAGTAGGACACCTGACGGGGGTGAGTTTGTTGAACAGGCAATTAGGACAGCTGGGGAAGTTATTGAAAGCGAGATTAGTGCTAGCAATGACCTAGAAAGAGATTCTGGAGACCCTGTAATAAATACTAATGATATCATGCCAACAGATGTAAAGTCTATGTTTGCTCACCTGTTAGGGGAAATGAGGGCTCAGTCCACGGAAATGAAAAATGCAAATAATAAAATCGAAGCTGTAAGCCAACAATCTAAGGAGACAAATAATAAAATTGAAGCGAGTAGTGAACAGGCTAAGAGTAATTATGAGAAACTAGAGCGGAAAATTACGCAGGCTAGTAGGGAAACAGAGCAGAAAATTACGCAGGCTAGTAGGGAGACAGAGCAGAAAATTATGCAGGCTAGTAGGGAAACAGATGAGAAATTTCAGAGAATGTTAGAGAAATTAGATGAAAAAATAGGCGTTCAAGACAAGAAATGCAAAGAGAGAGTCAGACATGAAATTAAAATAGTTGAGGAAGAGATAAATAAAACTGAGGCCAGGGTGAATAAAAATGTAGAAACGAAAGTAGATAACCTTAAGGGAGAGATCATGAATAAATTATGTGAGGTAGGTTCAGGCATCGAGAAGGTCAAGGATAAAACAGCTGAGCTATCTAAAAAGGTACTAGAGGCAGAAAAGGCCATAAAAGGGTCTAGACAAGAAATTCAGGCAGAAGTAATGATAAAAGTCAAGCAGATTGAGGATAAATTGAATAAGGATGTTGCAGGAATAAGTAAGGAGATATCATGTATATCGAGGGAGGCGTGTAGTGTAAGGTCAAGGGAAAGTAGTGTCCAGAATGACGTCATATCGGGTGATCATGCTGTAATTCAGAGTGAGGAAAATAACGTCACGAGAGGGTCAAATGAAAATATGACCAACGGGAACATGTTTATGGCAGGCCCAAGTTCTGACGTCATGCAGGTTACTGCTGGACCAGATGAGAGTTTAGGGATGGTTGCAGGCGGCATTGATAAGACTCACGTAAATAGTGTATTGTTCAACGAAGTCACTTTACCTTTCTACGCAGAAAATGCTAGTCAGACACCACAAGCTTTTTTGAGGAGTATGGACGAGTATTTTTTCCTAAAACACGTACCAGAGCAATATAAAATGCTTATGATTTCGCGGGCATTACGTCACAAGGCGAAAGATTGGTTCGACTTGACAATAGGCCCAAGCTGCACGTACGAAAGATTCAAGGAATTGTTTTTAGACCGGTATTGGGGAGAGAACAAGAAAGCAGAAGTCAGGATTGAACTGTATAATGGACGTTATAAGCATGCGGGGAATACTTCATTAGTAGATTAC
Organism: Ectobius pallidus; assembly: GCA_964059195.1. Lineage (NCBI taxonomy): Eukaryota > Metazoa > Arthropoda > Insecta > Blattodea > Ectobiidae > Ectobius > Ectobius pallidus. The sequence continues at coordinate 167,273,161 of CAXKWD010000006.1, forward strand.
TTTGTAACCATGGTCGGACGGGCGAGATTGCTCGAGCCTTGTTTAAACGAGAAATCGATTATACAGTTAATTCAAAGGCATTTTGAGCCGGAGGTTCACAATGTCCTCGCTGTAGCTAATTTAACGACATATAGTCGTGCCATTGAAGTCTTGTCTAGTTTCGATGCGAGTGCAAGGCGTGACAGTGGGGAGAATAGATTTAACAGGCCGAGGGATACGAACTCAGGACCTAGGAACAGGACGGATGGAGACGGTAGGAATAATGGTCCGTATTACCCTTCACGAAATATGGACAGGAACCGAGGGGTGAATCACGGTAACCAGTTCAGGGGGCCGAATCGTGGACAGAATGAAAACAATAACAATAACACTAGGGAAAGGCAAGTGAATAATATTGAGTTTTCAGACGGCGTACCCTATGTCAGGAGAAATAATGGAAGTTTTCGTGGAAGAGGGGGAAGATTTCGTGGAAACAACAGAAATGCGAGCCAGCATGGCCAAGAAAACGCATTGTCTGAAAATAACCAGTTGGACGAGGCGGATTTAAACCCGCAGGCAACGGTACACAACTCGAGGAGCGTAAACACGGATGAAAGCGGTCAGTACAGGAGGGGTGAGGAGGAGTTAACCCAATAACAGTAAATATGTTACAAATATACCCTGTAAAACATAAAGCCAGATGAATACATTTGCCGTAGGAATAAGGGAGACGAGGATGCTAAACAAAATAAATGCATAACAGAAAAGAAAAGAAATTAAACATTTAAATGCAAAGAATATTTAAACAAAAATAATAATATTAATAGTGAGCAAAAGTAGGAAGGCGTAAATGTACTTTATACGATTGATAACCAAAGAATGCTAAATATGGACATAGAAAAAAAATGGCAATGTATGTTTTCTACCAGTTAAATTCCAGTATAAAATCTGATACCAGAATACGATTTTTGCTAGTCTGAAAGCAGAATTAAGTTTAAAGAAATAATGTCACATTGCTGAACAAAGAAGGAATTATGATACGCGTACCGTTTGTGAGGGAGAATTATGCAGTCAAAGATGATAGAAGCTCTGAGAAAGAAGTTACCGTGTTATGATGAAGTTATTATTGTGTGCGTAGAGGCAGCGGAATGCGCCCACGCGAAGGTTTATTCAGGCAGCGGAGTCAGTGAACGCGCTAGCCAAGATAAGATGAAGTTTATTTAGACAGTGAAGTCATAGAACTCGCTAGTCGTTTTTGAAGAAGTAGGGGAGATAAATAATCCCGGGAATAATGGAGGAAAAAGTAACAGACAAATGAGCGACTTTTAGATGAATGCATCTTTGAATTAAACAAGGTACCGTAGAAATATTGAATTTAGAGGGAATAAATGTGACAAGTTGGAAATAAATATTGAGGAAGTCTTATGAAATCGCGTGTCAGACATTACATTAAATAGCTGGTCAGAGGAATTTATATAGATTGTTATCAAAGAAGGAGATTTTTAAATAAGCAAGTTGGTTCATCAATCAGTATACAAATCAGACGCGAAATGCATTAAGTAAATGCAGGATGGTACATTCAAGATATGAATAATTAGCATACTTATATAAAAAAAAAATAAAGTATTAAACAGTAAGAGACGTGAGGATAAAGTATTTTGAAGAATTTTATAGAATTGAGATAAAAACAAAGATACAAAGCTGCAAGTCATTGTGGAAGAATAAGATAAGAAGTATTGATTGTTATGCACGGCGGTGTTTGAAGGAAGAATATTTTGTGAGAAATAAATGTTTTAGAGGGAGATATTAAATTAAAGTAATAAATTTACGGCATATGCTTTTTCATGGTGGTTAGTAGGTCACACGTGACATTACAGGAAGTTTGTAAGAATAAATTGATTAGATATGCGTCGAGAAGGAAGCGATAAAAGAGGAAGTTTCAAGTGATAGTCAGAATATGATATTACGATAGAGGGAGATTCCAGGTCAATTAATAGATGATTGATTGTTATGAAAAGAGTATTCATGATAGAATAATTATTCATGAAGGTTATGGTATTACGATAGAGGCTTTCGACCCTAAAAAGAACCGAACCGTAGGTCGATTCAATCTTTCACTTTTGAAGAAGTATAAAGAATAAGAATACCCCATGTGAGTCTTGTTAAAAACCTAAATGCAATCATCCCAAGTTAAATTGTAGATATTATTGCAACTGTCATATTTTTGTGTAAGGTAAACATGTTTGCTGAAATAATGGTAACATATGTGTGAGTTGTATAAGTGATATGGAAACAGGACAGCTGGTCGATCAAATTCCAATGCAAAGTTTTCATATTATCTTATTAGTGGAAAGTGTAAATAAATGTAGCATCTCACAGACGTAACGTCCTACTTCGGCGCTGTGATGAGTGTGAGAAAAGAAAAAAAATATATATATGAATAAATGAGTCGTGTGTGTCGTACACGAAATAAAAAGGAGGTTTAAATGAAACATTTGCGTGAGTAAAATGCTGTGTTTGTATGAGTGAAGAAATGTTTGCATGTTATTGGTGTAAGAGTATTTACTGTCATAATGTTAACGTAATAGGTGATGAACCTTTTTCAAGGGTAAGGAGAAGGGTGAACATGCAGGTAGAATGTTGCAGATGACAGGAGTAAACACGGGTTTGTTTTGTAAACACTGTGTAGACCCAGCTGTTTTTACAACTGTGAATGAAGAGGGTCATTGATACTTTTCTAGTAAGTTTCGGGAGATGCGAGAAATACCATCTTAAGTAATCAGAGTATACACTCAGACTATTAAATTTGTATTCCTCGGGGCACTTGTGGTAGTTTTTAATTAGGGCTTAAATAATATGTTATGTAGAATATAGTAACGAATATAATTAATATGCATTCATTGCTTATTCAAAACTGGATTCGCAATAGTACTGTAGGGAGATTTTTCAAGGTGCAGGTAAAGACTCCTTTCCCACGGAAAGAGGCTTGTACCTGGGCTAATGAATTCGGAGCCTGTCATAACACAGGACTCAGCTCTTTGAAAGAAGATTTTAGAACACAAAAGAGCATCAATAAAATAAAATGATACTTTAGTATTTGGTCGTAAAACCTAAGTTTGCGAAAGTGTAGTTTAAGCTTAAAGATGTAAGATAAAGCACGCTTACTTGTTATGAGAGGAAGCAATGAAGTAATTTCACGTAATCTCTAAATTACGAATTAAATGCACGAGCATGACATCAGGAAGGCTTTAGCGAGAGAAAAGTAATTTATGTGTGAACTGTCGGTATTTTGCTAGTTCAAAGGACTGACGATATCATTGGCTAAGTTATGATTATAACAATAGCCAATAATATCGTTTAATATATAAGTAACCAATCACAGTTCAGTAAGGGCGTGTATTTTCATGTCAAAATACTCAGATAGTTTTGATTTTCATGGAGTGAAGATATCACTCTGATACTCGACTTAGATCGAGAGGGATGTAGACTCTGTTACTCGATTTCGATCGAGAGGGATGTAGACTCGCTTACTTGATTTCGACACGAGAAGGATCAAAGGTTAGGATAGTATTAACGTAAAGAAATTAAGTGTTGTCTAGGAAACGGGAGCATATGACTGCCCCGTGTAGCATGCCAGTAAAGTATATGTAGAATATAGAAGTATATCACAAGGTATACAGTGTGGTAGGCTCGATGTGGCCTAAGTTTAGCTAGATACCTGATCCAGTAAACTAATCGTCATTTACATCGTAACTTGGGGTCACCATGGGAGCGATTTCCAGGATGGATTTAACAGTGTATTGTGACTCAGTGTAATTTTATCTGGTGAACAAATAAACCACGAATATTTTGGTTATGGTAAAATATAAAACCTGTGTATTAATTCATGTTAGAACCTTATCCAAGCCAAGTGTCGTCTGTCTGCTCTGAGAGAAGGATGTCCTGTGTTCGATGACCGGCTGGCAGCTTGGGATAGCGGTAAGACAAATAAATTCGCTATGTAATTGCATGGCTGGCGCCCAGATAAAGCTTAACCCCAATAGAACTGCTACGAAATGAGGCTCAACAGTGAGGAGTTAAGAAAACCGCAATAAACTCTTGTATAACAATACAATTTGCAAGGGCCCACAAATATAATAAATTAGCAAAATCTATCAAATCATTAGTACAAAATAAATTAAAATTAAAAAACACACTAATGAAATACCTAACACAGAAAGCGTATTATAAGGTAGAGGAATTTTTGGAGGACAACCATTAAGGAAATTCACTATGATATCAAGTGTGCGGACAGCAAAATGAACAATATGTGAGTAATAAATTAAACTGCAAAATGGTTAAATGTATTGGGTGTGAGTAAATGAAGACACCATCTTTTAGTTATGTATCTATTTTAAACTTAGGAAGTAAGAGTATGACTTTGTTTCACTTGCATGTCGACAAATGAATAATTGTATATATGGGAACGTGTTGATTTTTTATGTTTTTCTATATACGTTTTAGTAGGGACTGACTTAGTCCACTTGTGTATTCTACACTGTATTGGACAGAAATAAATTATTATTATTATTATTATTATTATTATTATTATTATTATTGTTATACAGAGGTTTGACTGTATTAATTATGATGACGTCTGATTGAAACATGAATCTTATTAGGAAGTATTCTGTTCGACACTGACATTCAACCTCCCATTTTCAACGTAAATACATATTTTGAAGACTTTTGAATACAAAAACCTATTTTCATAAACATGTCTCTGTGTACGTGTCTATGACAAGCATAGCTTTAGAACGAAAAATCTTATAAAACAAACTGTTATATTTGGGTTGAAAGTAGTTGTTGAAAATGCTGTCCCCTCTGATCTTTACCTATCTGATGATGTACAGATTTTAATGGACATAATGTCAAACTTTTAAGTCCCTTGAACACATGTTTGAGAAATTCCAAACTTCATGAGCCATCCGTGGTTATTGGGGATGTTTCATCAGCTGTTGCTACTTGCTATGCACACACAATACTTCCTCCACCTACTGATGTTTACCTGTTTTCTATTGTTGATGTGCATGTCTCCTGTTCATTTCAACCAATATCAAATTCTAATGATTAAGATAAAAGATCAAAAGCGGTGATGAATCATAGTAAGTAAACAGAGGTGCCACCCTTTCAGGTGGATTATCCATAATCCTGTAGTGTGAACCCTCCCGTTCCCATCAGGCTTTTCCAAAAATTCAGATCCAAAATATAGTCTATTAGTAATACAATATTTCTTTGAATCAATTTGTCTTCTACACTCATCTCGACCACCATAAGCTACAGAAAAATCACATGAGCACACACTGCAGAACATGTGAAATTCAATAAGGTGTAAAGTGTACAACTGACACCTGCTAATAAAGACTTAAACGAAACTAAACCCTGTGGCACTACATCCCTGGAGGGACTAAACCTATAATGCAACCGCTGTGTCATTTACCATAGGCAGATAGCAGGATTAGGGGCATGGGGTCAGTATACCAACACCCACAGCCATTAATAATGGTTTTCTTCAATTAAGCTGCTCTTCTTAATCAAGAGGCTCCTCAGTTTGTATCATGAGGCTGAGTGCAACAAGTTCCAGACCCCCCTAATTCAGAAAAATCCGAGGTACTGGGGATTTAACCTGAGCTAGTAGTGGACAACAAGTATATAACTTCAGGTATGAACATTTTATTTTTCAACATTAGGATTTCCTATTTTTTGTAATATATGACCACCTGCTTGCTCTCGTGGCTAGCACTACTTGGCTATGGATCCATAGGCCCCAGTAAATCCTAGGATTTTTCTGAGGTAAGAATTTCTTGAACGGGATCACTGCTCTGCTCATAGAAACCAACATTAATGGTTGTGGGAGTTGACACTGACCACAGGCCCCCCCCCCCCCCCAATCCTGCTATCTGCCTATGGTAGATGACACAACGGTTGGATGGTATGCCTAGTGCCTTTCAGGATGCAGCACCAAAGAATTTAGTTCTTATACAGCTTATATTATTTTCTTGTAAATTTGGCTAAAAATTTACAACATGATTACTTCAAAACTATTAAACATTTTATTTTATTCTGTCCATCGGAAATATTACATTTTATGGGACATATCAATATAATTACAAATAATTTAAGCTTACAGTTATAAGAAATATGTACAATTTGAAAATTGCTTCATAAAATACACAACATATATAAACAATAACAAATTATTATGTTAATTTTTCAACAAAAGTACAAAATTTATAATAGCCTACAAATACAAAGGTGCTGAGTTATCCTGTTGTGTAAGTAGATGTATCAATATTGTTCTGATGTTATAAATATAGAATTATTTCTTCTAATAAAAATGAATTTCTAGGAACAGAATAAATACATGTTATGGTAGTATTGAAATAGTTAAGTACCGTAGTTAGATTAATTAATGACAACGTTAATATGTGACAGAATCAAAGTTAAATAAATAAATATAAATTTTATAACACCCCTGAATGACACGGAAACATTGATTTTTTCTAACTAATGCTTTCAAAAATCTAATTAGGGTGGGGGTAGGGGTGATTCAGACCCTTCCCCTTTAAATACGTCCTTGCCTCAAGAGAACACTTCAAGCTTAAAAAATATTAAAACCACCTTGGTATGAACGAATTATGACCTTTGAAATAATTGAATACCATATGATTTACTACTTAAGTTTATGGGAAATTAGAGAAGAAATTGCATTACTGAAACTTCTACCAAAACACATGGAAAGCAGACATAAATAAGAAAATAGGAAGTTCATTTTACCCTAGCATATAAATAAATAGAATGAATTTTTTGCACTTTTCTAACTATTAATAAATGATTAGAAATTTTATTGTCAATAAACCAATTCGGGTAATAGACAAAGTCAGGACAACAGTATAAACTTAAGCTATAATATACAATTTTAGGGTCTTTATTCGCGCCATATACTTGCTGGTATATCAGTGACATCTTGTGATAAATGTGGGAACTTCCTGAACTGTTGCAAAGAGAACCAGGATCAAAGATATGTCACACATGTCAACGCAATACATCGTACATCATGCAGGTACATGCCTTCTCATGATAAATGTTTGTGAAGCGAAGTCGTACGTCCAATGAGCGATGTCGTACGTACGATAAATTATCGTCCACTCGGAATCCGTTCGTTTATGGTTCCAGCTCTTAGCGATAGGGTCCTGTACGATTGTTTTATACATTCGTATTTACTGATATAAATGTGCAATAAACCCAAATTAAATATATATTCAAGTTTTTACCTTGGGTTCTGAAATAACTAAAAAAATAAATAAAATGCATTGTATTTTTTTTTTTACTTATAGAAATGCTTCAAAAAATAGTGCTGTCAGTTACTCATGGAATTGCCATTACATTGAAAATACACGTCACTTTTATCATAGTTTTCGCAACGAAAGAAGCTATTAATACAAGAGGCATGTCTGAACTTGCATGCGTGGGATTAAATTAATGTGTAGTAATAGACTTTTTGTGTTCTAGTTCACCTCTAGTCATGTTCAAGATAATGTAGGCTATTATCAAATTATTTCTTGAATATAAACCCACTGTGTTTCCTTATATGTTAGCTTAGTTTAATCAATGGATTAGTTCCTCTTGTAGTCTTGCTGATATGTAATTAAGTGCTCAAAGAGTAAATATATTTCCGAATGTTTATTTACATCTAACTTCATTCTTTAGATGGAAAGGGTATAGGCTATGTCAAATAATAAAAAGAAACAAAAAAAGGGTAATACTTAGTTCCTGTCGTTGCTAACTTCTGTACAGTCCTTAGTATACCTGATTGGCTTGTCTCCACCTCGATCCTCAGCTTTCTGTTCAGACTTCCATTAATCGAATTGAGGGAAATTGCACCCAATGGGCAGTGTAGACTGTTAGTCTTTGCTACAGAAGGACGTCAGAGATTCATTTCTACGCGCACAGTAAATCACATGATATCTCTCACATTGCCTTTGACATCGCTCACACACACATTGTGTCTGGCTGATGAAACTTCTTGACTCTGCAAATCCTATAATGAAAGCCATGCACAGCAAAACACGTGACTCTTTTAGTTCATAGTTCCCTTTTTTCCATTCGTCATTGGTCATAGTGCCTGTACTGTAGACATCCAGACATCCATTAAGTTGTCAGGCCATTCATCTCATGGTTATTGGGGATGTTTCATCAGCTGTTGCTACTTGCTATGCACACACAATACTTCCTCTACCTACTGGTGTTTACCTGTTTTCTATTGTTGATGTATGGCTCCTGTACATTTCAACCAATATCAAATTTTAATGATTACGATACAAGATGAAATAGTGGCGATGAATCTAATAAGTAAACAGAGGTGCCAACCTTTCAGGTGGGTTATTCGTGGACCCTCCCATTCCCATCCAGCTTTTCCAAAAATTCAGATCCAAAATATAGACTATTAGTAACACGTTTTTATGTTTCTTTGAATCAATGTGTCTTGTACACTCATCTCGATCACCATGAGCTACAGAACAATCACATGAGCACATACTGCAGAACACATGAAATAACTAAACATGGCCACTCCTTTATGTAACATTCGCAATATTTTTATAACCCTGCTGTGTTTTTGCTAAAACTAAACTCTGTGGTGCTACATCCCTGAAGGGACAAGGCCTACCACCCGACCGCTGCGTCATCTACCATATTCAGATGGCAGGATTGGGGGGCATGTGGTCAGCATGCCAACACCCACGGTCGTTAAAGGTGGTTTCCATGACCGGAGCCACTACTTCTCTATCAAGTAGCTCCAATTTGAATCACAAGGCTGAGTGCATTCCTACCAGACCTCCCTACCTCAGAAAAATCCGAGGAGGTATCAGGGATCGAACCCAGGCTGATGGATCTATAGTCATTAACGCTAACCACAAGACCATGCCAGCGGTCCTGTGTTTTTGCTAGTTGTTGCAATTTGAGAACTAACAAACTTCATTTTATAAAATGCCAATCCAATCAACTGAAATTACAATGATTGAAATCACAGGTACGGACAATCCCTAATAGTTGGCACCTCTGAGTAAATATCCAATTTGGCATTTGTCTTCAAGACTAGCAAAACCATGAAAAAAACTGTCCAATAGGTTTGAACCCATGACCTTCTGAATGCGAGTCCAAGATGCTAGCAACTTGGCGACTTCACTTGGTTCAAGATGGTTGTTGATATGCTGATAAATTATTTGTATGAATTAGATTTCTAGTCTCCTGAATGATTTTATTCTGCGTATTAATGCTTACGTAACCTTTTAAATTATCGCATCACGTTTTGGTAAGTGCATCCTTATTTGGTAAATAGACTCTGGTAAGTATTTGAGTGCAGGTCTGTGGCAGGAAACAGGGCTGTAGGGTGTATGTTAAACACCTCCTAGCAAGTCTCCTGCAAAAGTTTGGCTGGGAGGTGTTTAAACATCCACCCTAAAGCCAAGACCTCGCTCCCAGTGATTTCCATCTTTTCCTACACCTCAAGAAATGACAGAGATTATGTTTGTCACACAGTGGTTCAAATCCCTGGCGGTAGACTTCTACGACACAAGTATTCAAAGTTGGTCCCACGGTATGACAGATGTTTCAATTCCAGTGGTGAATATGTTGAAAATAGCTGAACACCTCCTGTGTCCGTTGCAAAAAATATTTCCTTGAAATTTTGTTTTGTTTCTGTAAACGGATCCAGGGAAACTTTCTTTATGGATGTGCCTCATAGTTGCAATCCACATTGTGGAAACTCAGTGAATTCTCTCTCTCTGCATCTCTGTCACAAACCTACACTCATACACATCCTAGATGGATTACAATAAATGCATAAGATTTATATACTTGTTTTTATTAAAAGTTCCAGTAATCTGCTATGATTGGTTCTGTCTTAACACATTTAAAATATTACAATATAACATGAATGGCCAGGATGTGCACTGATAAAAAATAAAGTTCAAATATAATAACTCTTCCGTCAGTTTAGCACATCACTAACCTGCTTACTCTCTTGGTACCTATACTAATTACACTACATGCCTAGCATTGCCTCTCCATCACTTTGGAGTGAAGAAGTGTTCCATGTTGGAGTTTTTTGCATCCAGTTCAGATGCATTGTCATACGTCGTTAGCATGTTCACATCAAGCCGTTTATTTCCTTAGTAGCATAAGTCTAAAATTGCTGGTTTTGGATATCAATAAGGACAATGTGATGCATGTCTAATTTCACTAGTATCTGTATAGTGTTCAACAGAAAGAATATTCTATGGTTTCATGAAAACATATCTACATCACTAGTAGCCAGTGAAGGAAGTGAGAAAAATCCAGAGGCGGTATGATATCCCAAAATTTTTCCCTAACATACCTCAATTTAAAAAAGCACATTCCCTCCTTTACAAGATAATAATTATGTGAATGCAGGATATGTGGTGTTTTTAATTAACCATGAGTAACCAACCCTGCTTTTATAGATGATTGCCAGTAGGAGCACAAGACTTAGAACGTCATGTACTGTCGATTTCACATCACGGAAACCATCAATAACAGCAGTTGGTGTCGGCATGATGACCACATGCCCAAAATCCTGCCATCTATGGTAGATGAGCAGCGGTCGGGTGGTAGGCCAGGGATGTAGAGCCATTGAGTTTAGTTTATTTACTTCAATAAAGATATTTTAAAAGTATTTAAGACCTATTTAAACAATATAAAAGCCACCAAGAAATATTTGTAAAACATAGAATCTAGTGGTGTAGCCATTAAGATGGCACCAAAGACCATCACTAGTTATAGTGACAATAGCTACCGATGAAAGCGTACGAGTATGTGAATAATCATGAAAAGTAATTATTATATTACGACTCAAAGGAACATTAACAATTTGTATTAAATAGCCATTGATTTTCAGGGATGGTATGCTATTTCACCATTGAAACCAGTGCCGGTATGCCTTTGGACCTTTAAAACCAGTGACGGTATTCCATACCGGCGCATACCGCCTCACTTCCTTCACTGCTAGTAGCACCCGGAAGTTTATGAAAAATCATATTTTTAATAATGCACTCTAATACATAAAAACTAAACTAAACTCCGTGGCGCTTCATCCCTCGAGGGACTTGGCCTACCACCCGACCGCTGCGTCATCTCCTGTAGGCAGATGGCAGGATTGGGGGGCATGTGGTCAGCATGCCGACACCCACGGCCGTTAATGGTGGTTTTCTTGACCGGAGCCGCTACTTCTCTATCAAGTAGCTCCTCAATTTTGAATCACGAGGCTGAGTGCACCCCTACCAGACCTCCCTACCTCAGAAAAATCCAAGGAGGTACCGGGAATCGAACCTGGGCCGACGGATCTCTAGTCAGCGACGCTAACCACAAGACCACACCGGCGGACACTCTAATACATGCTAGTGTTAAAATGTGTACAAGACATGAAAGAAATAACAGAAAATTTATTTATAGTTTCAGTTTGAATATTGTTGCATATTTTGTAATAATGCATCATATTTGCTTGATATTAAAATGTTTGTGTATATTTTATTAATTTGTCATATTTTTAAAGGCATATTTCTGACAGATTTTAAGTATTGTGCATCTCTGTTAACAAATTGGAAGGCTTTTTAAGAAGAGAGAAAGACGAAATTGATATTTTACATAAAGTGGGAGTCTACTCAATTCCATGTATGTGTGGAATAGTATACAATAGGACAAACGGGACTCTCCCTGGATGCCAGAAGAAAAGAACATATCAGACACCAGAAACAAAACAACACTGACTACTCCGCCATAGCATCTCATTCGGACGAAACGGGCCACAAAATACTTTTTGATGATATAACTCTACTAAAACAAGAAAACAGAAGATTCCGTAGACTTGTTACAGAAGCCATAGAAATTATTAAACATCCCCATAACATAAACAGAAAAGATGGGTATAAGATCAGTGACATCTGGCGAGAAACAATTAAAACTTTAAAACTGACGCCATGACAACTGCGACTGTTTACTCTTCACAGGCACTTCTTTTAAATGCGAATCTTTCTCCGAAGAAGGGCACGATAGCATGTCCGAAACGTTAGACACTAAAAACACGACACGGCCCAACCCGGATAGCCAGTACAATCAGTTTATGTTTAACACCAGCCGTGGAAGCCTGCAAACTAATTGTGCATCTCTATTAATTCAGACATTTACAACATATTTAGCTAAGTGAATGTTTTGAGAAGCGACTGTACAATAATTGACAAGCATACGGCCTAATGTTTTTGGAACAGATTCTGTACTAACAGATGTTTCACTTAATTAGTTTTAAAGTTACTAAAATTTGTTGCATCGATTCTGTTTTTCCAAACTTTTGTAATTTAATTTATACAACTTATACAATTTTCTGTAATTTAGCTTTTTAGAGAACATAAAGTGTTAAAATCACTTAAACTATAGAGCATATTTCACTGGTTATAGAGCATATTAATTTACAAATTTTAGAGCATATTCACATGCATATTTTGTCTTCTGATAGAACACTAATTAACTTCTGGGCCTTATTTATCAGTTTCTGCTTGGGAGCTGCATTTGGTTTGCATTGTACTAGTAATTTTGATATAACACATACCAGAATATTATTATCACACTTTTTAAGACATAAATTTCTTCTCTGTCCTGTTTTATACAAAAAAAATTGGAAAACATTTCAGAAATCTAAGCTATGTATTTCCAAGACACCAAACACAAATCTTTAATCATCACAATAGACTTTTGGACTTATGCTACGTAGGAAACAAATGGCTTCTATCAATACAATCAACAACAAAAGAATCAAAAGCATCTTTCGTCAACTAAAAACTCATTTTTTGTATGAGGTAGCATTTTCAAACCGATAATCAGAGAAAATTGTCTATGGAAACCACTCAATTGCCAGATGTTATTCAACAGATATTATTTAACCCTATAAGCTGGGAAGCCGAGAATGTTCTCGCATGTAGAATGCTACCTAATTGGTGGCTTTGAGAAATGCCTCAAGATCTTTCAGTTTAAGGATAAGTTGCATGAAACTTATTTCTTTATTTTTTGAAAGGAGATATCAGTTATCTCCAAAACTTTCCAGGAGACAAGAAAAATGTTTCAATTCCAGTATCATAAAGATGAAAATAGTTCAACTACAATCGATCAGAGCATCAGAATCAATCGCTCATATTCGAGGCTTCAACGGAAACATAGAGTTGTTTATACTAAATATTTCACTATAACCTGAAAATGGCTGGTTTCTGAGATGCGAGGTCTCTCTTCTTAACCAACGATATGATACTTTTGAGAATGTACCTTGAATAATATGTGATGCAAAAAATAAACAGAGACCATTTATAGAGTATTTAAAATTGGATTTTTGTGAAATTCTTATAAAACACCAAATTCCTACTGTCTGATGTCTACTGTCTGCAGAGTTCTACGAAGAGGGGATTTCAAAGCTTGTAAAGCAGTACCACAAATTTCTGAATGTAAAAGGAAAGTATGTCGAAAATAATGTAAAGGTTTTCTTTCCACTTGCATGTAATAAAAGTTCCAAAAAAGAGTAGCACTCATTAAAGAATTAATGGAACTAGCTTTCCGAATCACCCTCGTATAATTGGAGTCTACTCTATAAACTCTACAATTCATACAAAATTAATGCAAATAATAAACAGGCAGAAACACAAATGGCACAAGTAAGGTTCTCTGACAATAACTTAACTAAACAACCAACAATATTCAATCTTCTCAAAGTAACAAAATGAAAACAATTCTACCGTCCTACATAACTCTCTTTCATAAGATGGCACTTATTATTATAAACACAAATAAATGACACAGCTTCTAAACTACAGTATAAGCGATATGGATTAAGCTTTCTTTATTCTTGAGTATCTATGCTTACATCTGTACAGAAACAACTCTAATATGCCTTCTTTCATCTTTCTTTACATTAAGCAGCTTGCCTTAAATACAGGTAGCAATAATGCAAACACAATATACATACAATATTTTCCGATGTATAAGAAGAAACTTTCTACTCTCAAAATTGAGTTTAAAAATGCAAAGTATTATGCAATGTAGGTATTGATTATTGGGCTATTTTTTTTATTGCATGCACTATGGATTTGAGTATCAGAAAACTCTTGTTTCTATGTTGAAAAAGCAATCAACTTTAGTTTAATATTATTTTTATGACTATCAAAATGTGACTTGATTAATTTGAGTGGTTTTTCCATTAGCAATAGTTTGATTCGTTTCTTGTTTACTGGAAATAGATCATACTCTTTTTACCTCCTCTTCACATACCGTAGGTACCATAGGTAGAGGAAGCATTGTGTTTGACCCATCAATTTGAAGCTGAGTTTTTAACATAAATACACGATTTGAGGTTCCCTGATTCTTTAATTACTATTTTCAGAAACATGCCTGTGTGTGTGTCTCTAGCCTAGCTCCAGAACGGAAAATCCTATGAAAACCACTGTTGTATTTAGGTTAGGTACCTTCTGACGATGTGACACGAAGATTGGCGATAATTTTCTCTTAATTTTAAGGGGACTTTACATTAAGAAAATGTTGTTTTTCGCGATTTTCTTGACATTGCTCAGGAACTATAAGGGGTAGGATTTGGTTTGTTTTCCCTGTGCATAGAGCACAATCTGTGTACTTATTACCAATAATAACTCATTTTTTGCATTTTTGGAGTCAATACCTTTTCCTTGTAAGCCTGCGATATGAAAGAAACTGAGTCATTCTGAAATAGGTGAGCTCCAGTTAAAACTCGATTCCAACTACAGCACTGTAGCTGACTCTGCATTTGATCTTCACACCATTTTTCTAACAACATTGGCTAATAAGATATGGAATCTATTTTATCTGACCTCCAAGTAGTCAGACCAACACTCTACAGTTGAATTATGACGGTAAATTAATTTTTACTGACAGAAAATACCAAGTGCATCACAAGCTATAAATAGCAGGTTGTGAATTATGCGGAGAAACATGGAAACAGGATAACATAAGATAATTTGGACCATGGCTGTGGACCTAAAAAATTGCAGTAAACTTTGGAATGTGTCTTATACAACGGAAAATATGATAGTCATAAAATAACTAGTATCTCTCATAATAAAACACGATTACAACTTTATACAATCAATTATTTTAGAAACTCTTAACCGTTACGTTTATCTGGAACCAACTTGTATTTCTATCGAGTCATATAACAGTTGTACGCTCCACAGTGAGCGGGAACTCCTCCTTCACTCAAGATTCAGAAGTTGGCAATGCTAGGCTGCACTTGCGAGAAACAGAAATACAGAAGTTTCAAGGAATCTCTAGGGGGGAAAATCCCCTACTCTTCTCCACAGTTTTTCTGGAGCGATATGTAAATAATATTCAGATTATTATGCTGTGAAACAACAGAATTATAACATACATCGTGTTTGTTATGCTTAACTTCTTAAGCAGAGACATTGGTATGAAAAGTTTGTAGACATTAATATTATTTCTGAGGAAGTACAAAATGCTTCATATGAAAGCTAGTGATTTTCCACATCCAGTGACTTCCTTTCTCTTTGCTTTAAATTATAAACCAGGAACTGACAATATTTTTTCCAACATATCCATCCTAATGTAAAGGCTAGTTTACACGATGACACTAGGTTTCATGACTACTTTCATGAAAGTGATTTTGTGAAATTAATTATACGCATTACTTTCAAAACAAATTCCAATGCAGCTGCTTTTTCACCCTATTTTTGATCTTTTATATTTCTTTGTATATAAAGAACAAAAAAAATAATTGTAGGCAATCAATAACATAAAGACCACACAATCATTCTGCTCAGTTTTACTTTGATTTTTTTTACTTTCTCGAAATATAAGAGCATCTAATTACTCCCTCTCGGAGTTTCATGCCTGTTCTGTTCATATTCTAAGCTGCTACTTAACATACCTGAAGTTAGGGACAAATGACCTACCAAAATTAGGTATTTCAAGCAAAAAAGTGTTTGAAAGTCAATTCAGAAAGTAGTTTAAATAAGGAGGAAAACAATTTTTCTGGATACTGAACTACCAAAACTGATAACAACTGCACTTTTGATTCCTATAATCTGTCCTAGAGACAAACTTATAGTCGTTATAAATAAATAGGGCAAAATTATTAAATTAATTTAAAAAATATGTAGGGACTAGAGCCAGTGTTGCAATTACTTTTTGTTTTAACCTTTTAATGGCTGTAGTTGTCACTGTGACAGCTGAAGATAATTTCTAAATCACTGAGGAAAATATCAGTAAAATAGCTGTTTTTTATGAGTGATGTTTATAACAGAAGGAAAACAATTTGCACTTTTTAACATTTGCACTCTATGTGGGCACATTTAAGCAAATTTTACTCACAATCACGGACTTAGCAGTTAAAACGTTAGTCATCTTGTACCCTAGATCAGGGGTTCTCAACTTCCTTTATTCAAGGATACCTTTAATTATTAATGTTGTCACTGCAGACCCCTAAAAAATGACCTTTTACTATTTTTACTAATTTTGTAGTAATAACCATTTGAAATATATTTAATTTAAAACGAAAAGCTATATAGCTATATAGGATAGAAAAAGAAAGCAGTCTGTTTGTTTTGATACATTTTGTTATTTCTAACATTGAATTCAATTGCAAAACGATAGGACTCTTAGTATTAATTATAAAAAAATTACCAATGTGCGCGATTGTCAAGATATCACAAACCTGTATAGTTCAGCTGATGCTGAGTGATTTTAATCTGATTAAAAAAAAAAAAAAAAAATAGACCTTTGTTCTTTTGTAAGCCCTGCTTAATTAATTAAGCTGGAGCTTAATGTGGAAATCAATTTAAAAAAAACTAATATTCTGTATATCGTAATTGCAATTATAACTGATTAAACAAAAGCATACTGGCACTTTTTTTTACATCAGTTTACCTGATTTTTATTTATTAATCAAAACAAACACGAGATTCTTGTGCTAAGCAAAATTAATTTTGTTGGTCAATTTGGCAGCCTCTGGGTAAGAGAAAGATCGTTTAAATAAATATGGGAGGTATAGGACTATGAACAAAGTAAGAAAAATAAGAATTCGAACTCTTCTGTAATTTGCTCAGTGAAATCTAAAAAGGAGTGAAAGAAGAAAGATGTTTGCTGACAACAAAACTTGATGCAATGTCTGAAAAACATTGACAACTCCTGGTTAAGTCAGTTAATACTTCCACGTTTCAAGAAATAGACATAATCATTTATTAAATTATCCACATACACTAATCTTCTCTGTAACCCACTTCAATAAACACTTTTCTCAGATTCAACAACTTTAAGCGAAGCAAGTTCACTCACAATGGGCAAAAATTAAGAACCTCAAATAACTGCACAACGATAAATTATTTATAGTGCTAAATGGCAAACAATAAAAAGTGTACAATTTAATATATTTCAAGTGTCAAGTGGAAATGGGCATTTCACATTTACTGTCTGTTGACTACATAATCAAGATTTATTTCAATATTCGACATCAGACATCCAAATCAATAAAGCCATCAACCCCTTGTGTACAAAATTGTTTTATGTACTTTCCACCCCACTTCATCAAGAAATCTACGTATCATATTTTTTCCCGATTACTCAATTAGCAAAAACAGCTAATGAAAACTAAATGTATTTTTAATTCCAATAATCTGTCCTAGTTTTTTTTAAGGAGAAAGTCATTATAAAAAATTAGATAGGACTATATTAATAAATTAGTTAACAAATATATTTTACCGTAGTCTTGTGTATTGTACTGACTCATCCTTGAGCGCAAGCTTTGCATTTTTTGGGTAGCACAAAATTTACATTATAACAATTTTTGTATTGTAATTTGTAGTAATAAATTTATTATTTGTAAACCAATTTAGTGGGGACATTTTTTAAATTTTTATTTTCTATTCTGCAAATAAATTATGCTTTAAAATTTTTTCAATGATGAATTTCAATTTGTAAACCCTGATTTAAATATGCAAAAAATTATTCTTTGTCTAGAGCAATCTTAGTGCTAAGACAGATTCATAAAACTGTAGTTATTTAGACAACTAGTTACAAAAGTAAAGCTTTGGAACGAAAGGGTCATGTTACAACGCGACCGGAGGGACTGTTCTAAGAGTTATGAGTTACTAAAAGCTAATTTTGTAACATGTCGTCTACCTATATAATACTTTATCTATGTTCAGTCTGCTTAATGTAAATTATTTTTATAATTCAGAAAATTTTATACGTTATACATTTGAGTTGGTCAAAGCGTACTTTTATCTTTATATGACAGAGAATTATTGTTTCCTGGCAACAAGGTGTGGTTTATGTTTTGAAAGGGTATGTTTTATGTTTTGAACACAGGTAGGACGACAATATTAGGATGAATTTACGAGAAGTAGAATTTGAGAGGGATGGTTGGATGGAGTTAGCACAGAATAGGGTTGAATGGTGGGCTCAGGTAAGCACGGCAATGAACCTTTGGGTTCCATAAAATAGATAATATTCGTTTAGCTTGCTTAGGAATTTTCTATTGCCATTGAGTAAGTAAGTAAGATAATTTATGTCTTTAAGAATATAAAGATTAGCTTTTGTTATCTGGAAACAGACAGTAAACTAAACCTTAAATTTAGCAACAGTAGTAGAAAAATACGCTTTTTGAAATTAGAAACTACAGGCTTTCAAACATAAATTCACATTTAATTTTTTTGGGAGAAAAAATTGAAAATTTACTATACAAGAATACTTCAAGATCTCAAATACGAAGAAGTCTACCATATAAAAAAAGAATGAAACATAAATAAACAATGCAATTTTCTTTACTTTTTGCCCACTGTGAAAGATACAATATACCTTGACTAAAACTCAAACCATTGCAGTCTTTATCTTTAATGAAGCTACGGTCATGAGTGGCAGCACACGAGGACAATTTGATACGACACACTATAGAGGACAAGCTGACACACACGTCGCATACATACACACGTATATTTATAGTTATATACACGCGAGAAATGCATACCTTTGAGCCTCGTCCACACTGCCGGGCTGGGGAGGAGATCGTTGCTACACATTACAGTCTCTCACTCACGCTCTTCACATGGAAGAAGCTGCTTTTTTCTTCTCACGTTTCCACACTAAAATCCGCTCCCTCAGCTCCATAGCTGAAACACATTCAAAATTCTTTCAGAAAACTAGCCAAGTCTGCTTTGCAATGGGACCAGCAGGCGAATCTCTAAGTCTAATGGCTGTGTTTGTATTTTATCCATTTTATCCAATTTTGTTATGAATAAGCACCAACAAACTGACAGCGTTACGGCTATGTTAAAACACTAGGGTGGAAATCTTTAGAATCTAGAAGGAAAATAAGTAGATTAAAATGGATGGGAAGAGCTTCACAGCAAAATTCCAGGGTACGCGGGCAAAGAGAGTTAAGTCCACCATCCTAAAAAATTGAGATATGTCCATAAAGTTATAGATAAAAATGTTCTCTACATTTATATGAAGTAAGTCATATTCAAAATTGTACGGTAGTTATGGATGTGTGCCTCATGGGTTTATCGATCTCTAAAGCTATGTTGAGCTGGTATAGTGTGTTAAGTCACTCTAATTCTCAGTAACAAGAAAGTGGACTTAACTCTCTTTGCCTGCGCCCCCGGAATTAAAGAACCAGATTACAAAGTCTGTAGGATCACTAAAATATATAATCAATATTAAAAATTAAAACGAATTGTACAACGGTGGATGCTTTTAAAACACCATAAAACACAACGTTTCAGCCCTGTTCCTGTGGGCCTTCCTCAGGTGACTACAGATAAAGTATCTGTTGGGAGGACTACATAAGCTACTCTTGAGACAGTGCCACCACGATCATCACTGGGTTAAAGTTTAAATGTAAGATCCTCATCCATGGAATGCACACGAATCTCGTCAAATACAAAGGGGGATACACGTACATGGTTATCAATCCACTCCTCCGGAATCTCAAACAAATAGTCCTTCATACTATTTCTAGGTGGTGAGGGAAACTTCAGAACACATTTCTGTCTGTTTAGCCTTTTTACCACATCCAACCATTCATCCCCCAAATCGCCGTCAAACCTATTCATAATCAAGTCCTTATTACACACAATGTTTTTTGCTTCACATACCTTTCGCCTAGATATGTCACCCTCGATTTTCAAAATCTTCAATTCACCCATACGGTGCTTATTTTCAAGCAAATGTTGGCTGAGGCCAGTGGACGCCCTGCCACTCTTGACATCCCTTGCGTGCTCCTGTAGTCTTATTTTAAACGATCGTCCAGTTTCCCCAATATAACGTTGTGTTTTATAGTGTTTTAAAAGCATCCACCGTTGTACAATTCGTTTAAATTTTTAATATTGATTATATATTTTAGCATTCACGGTGGAAATCAGGACCACAATATGTCTAACTGTAGGATCACAAACACAAAATAAGGGGTAGATCTCAGAGAACAAATATTGCCAAATTTTCTCTTTTAAATAGAGGGATTCAGGATTGGAATGACTTACCTGCAGAAACCTTCGAAACATTTCCTGCTAACGCCACAATTTGTAAAAATATATTGAATAGGGTATGTGATAAGAATGTATAATATTATGTGGTTATGTTTGTAAATATTTTTATATACTGTAGTTTTGAATGGACAGTTATTTTTTTTATTATTATTAATTGATAGGGTATTGGTATATAGATAGCTTGTGTGTGTAATGTATGTATAGTGTGTCATTGTATGTATATATGTATGGCTGGTATTAATTGCACCACTGCCACCGGATTGTTGACCCACTTGCAGTGTAACAAAATAAATAAATAAAATAAAATTCAACATAATTTTTCATGAAAAGCTGTTTTTCATTTAAAAAAAGCTGTGAGATTACTTACTGGCTATCATTACGATGCACACTGTAGACATAAAATCGCTATAATTTTTATATTGCTATATGGAACATAGGGATTTTCTGTATCTTCATTCCGTGAGATGCAACCCCCTTTTAAAGCCAATTTCATGGGTAAAAATGTGCATCTTGTATACCAGAAAATACGGTAAGTTAAAAGTGGTATTTGACAAAGGTAAAAGAATAAAAGAAATTAAATACCTTGAAAATTTTAATAGAGAACCATCTTGAATTCCAAACTTGGAAAATGGGGGACTTTCACGTATGCAATATGTGGTGAGAACTTTCTTCAGACAAAATTGTCACCCCACATTTGTGCATTTCTGTTGCACGTTTAAACCGAAGTTCTACCCTGATTTCAAACTGCTTCAGACAAAAAATAGATTTATTAATAGTCTACTTTTATAAAATTATAAATCTACAAGCAACATAAAAATTTCTTAATGACGAAGAACTGATGTAATTTTTTGTTGTATTTATGTGTCCACAAGTCATGTCAGGCAGAAATTGTACTGAACATTGCTGTACATTCTCAGCAGAGAAACTGTTGGAGAATTGGAGCTCTGGATTAATCGAATCCCCTATTCTTTTCCATGCTTTGAATACCACAGAAAAACGTTTGTTAAATTCATGTGTAATGAAAGCTTCTTGAAAGGCGTATTTGCAACACATTAGAATCTGTACCGGTCTTAGCAGGTAGAGTAGGATTACCTCCACAAAGTCTCTGGGTTTTTACGCATATACCTTAGGAGCGAGTCTCACCGTTCGTCGAGTTCCTGCCTAGGGGAGGTAGCTGCACCCTGATTGGCTATCCCACTCCACATGTTGTCTGTCTCTGTCTCTGCGGCATTATCCCTCCACTCAACTATTACAGTATTTTCTACCACTGGCAACATGCAGCATGATCTTCACTCTCTGCCCAGCAGTAGCTCACTGATCTTACGCGCAGCGAATCCGCGCATCTTGGTAGCGAGACGTAACGAGAAGCTCGCTGGCTGGGTTAGTCTTCAAGGCCAGAGACTTTGTGGGAGTAATCCTACTCTATATCTACAGAGCAGAAGAAACTTTACCAGTCAGATAATTGTAGTATATATGTTAATACGAGGGGTATTCCGAAAGTAAGTTTTGTCAGTTTGTCACACGGACACTTTATTGACCCAAAAGCAATACAGCATGGCAGCATGACCTATACACCGTGCACTATTTTTCGACATAGTCGCCAGCGACATTGAGACATTTGTCATAGCGTGCGATCAGTTTGAAGAACCCACTGTGGTAAAACTCGGTGCCCTGCGATGCAAGGAATTGGCGCACAGCCTGCTCCACCTCAGCTTCCTGACATTATTAAAGGTTCCATACAGACCATTTTGAGTGACAAATTGATGTTCCATAAGGTTTGTGCGAGATGGGTTCGTGGAGGCCACACTTTGTGGGGACGGAAATCGGGAGATCAATTTCAAACAGCTCTATCTCGGACAATAAAAGGTTCAGCGGCTGCAGCAATGGCTCATTTGAAAGAGGGGAGATAGCGGTACATGGCAGTGGCGCCAAATCTCTCGTGCCATCGTGAGCGGTACACTAATACCCACGGGCACGCCAGTCTGCTGCGACTCGTTCTTCTACGGCGCAGTGCGCCTGCGTCATGCCTCCTCCGCTGACGCCACTTCCGTCGTGGAACCAGCCACGGGTGGGGATTAGTCTGGCGTTTGTTTGGTTCCCCTGGTGAACACGCCGCTCCTGCCATACATTGACGAAACTTACTTTCGGAATACCCCTCGTAGTTTGGATTGTACAGTGTGTTTCACATACGAGTTGGCCAATCATGCGGGTTTCTGCGTCGCAGCAGCCACAGCTTTATCTCCTGAGCGATCAGGTGAAATATCTATGCAAATAAAGCTGCTAACGGTGTAGTGATTCAGGTTATCATTATTCCAGTTAAAATTACAATGAATATTCCACTCATACGTAGCATATTTGACATTGACCAATAATGTTTAGCAATTCCTCGGATATAGACCAATCATGGCCGTTTATCTTACAATATTCTCGTAGGAATCGTGAGGATGCCGTTTTATCGCCTGCTCGTTACTGGACACGTAAGTATCAGTGTGCAGTGATTAATAGCCACATGCTGCCACTAAGCAGCATGAAAACAGATTATTTAATACCACATAACTTGTTTGGAAATTGAAATAATAAAAATGTACATTGATTAAAACTACAATTTCGATTCGATGCAAGCCAGTTGGTGTGCTTTTATTCTGTCCTGCTGTTAGCTTACCTGAATGAAGTTAACTAAGTCTTATATGCACCATTGATACCCCTCATTACAACATAGTAACTTGAATCGATTCATGGGTGGTTGATTCATAGTATGCCATGATCTTGCAGCTGTTAGTTTTGTTTTTATACAACAAAGCATGAAAGTAATTATTACTTGTATAATCTGTTACATTTTTATTCATGGAATAGACTTAATAAATCCAACTCGTCAACTCTCGTGGGATTACCTATAAAAATAGCCACATACCTCATCACAAGAGATGTTGGAAATGTGCTCTTCTTGCATCCAAACAACACTGGCACCTTTTTAGGAAATTTTCTTTTATGTGCATAAGTTTATGTATGGGGGTGTGACCTGTAAGAACTTAAAGACAATATCACAAGAGAAATTAACTCTATACCAGAAGCTGAACTTATGCGCATGTAAGAAAATTTCCTAAAAAGATGCTAATGTTGTGTGGATGCAAGAGGAGGCCATTTCCAACATCTCTTTGTTACGAGGTACGTGGTTATTTACATTGTAATTTTAACTGTAATTGTGGGAACCTAAATCATTACACCATTAGCGGCTTTATTTGCATAGAAGTTTCACCCGATTGCTCGGGAGTTAGAGCTGTGGTTGCCACGATGCAGAAACCTGCATGATTGGCCAACTTTTATGTGAAACACACTGTATATACCGGTATAATTTTATAATACTGAATTGGGTTTAGCACTATGCTTCACTTATCTTATAAATACCGGTACCTGAACTAGTTTCGAAGACATAGTGCTAAACCCAACTCAGTATTATAAAATTATAATATGGCTTCACTGTGTAAACTTCCATACAATGTTTAATTAACACTGTATATAGTTGTTATTAACTGAATTATTGATATGAGAGAGTTGGCAGCATGGATGCTTTCCACTCTGGCAGCCTGGCTAAGATTCCTGGCTGGGAATTTTTCAGTGGTGGAAAATTTCCCTCCTGGGTTCATGACTAGGTGTTGTGTTATACCCTCATCTCCATCCTGCAAGAGCCAATGGCAAATCTCTGCGGTATCACTCTTGCCTGAAAGAGCCTTAGATGAGTAACAGTCATCATCATAATCATCATTAACAAAATTAATTACTAAATTCCATAAAATTTTTTAGTCCTGAAAACTAAATAGAGTGCAATCTACAAAAATTATGAAATGTAATCATTAAGATAAAATACCTTCACAAAAAAGAAGTCTGAAATCTGCAAAATTAAGTGTGACTTAAGTCTTTCCTGGAATTGAGAATTTATAATGGTTTTTTGGGTTTCCAAACGGGTAAGAAGGAGGAGCTTTCAGCGGCTATCTTCGCTGCCATCTTCTGGGAGAAGTGAGTTGGTATTGGAAATACCTGTGTTATAAAGGAGAGACAGGACATGCTAGATGGGGAGCCAATACAGAAATCAGAAAGTGGAACAATTAAACAAAAAGCTCTGATTGGTTGAAAACGGAAAAACTGAATTTAATAATAGTATGAGATGAGAAATTGGCCCTTTTTACGGCCAATACTTTATCTGAGAGGGAGAGAGGTCAATATTGGTCGTCAGACCTGGTCATCCCTCTTGAAGTTTTGGCCTTGGATCTAGATTTCCAAGGCCTCTGCTACAATGCAGCACCAGCAGTATCGCCTATCGGAATCAGTCTTCCCACTCACCCAGTTGGAAGCCCGAGAAACCACTATATACAAAATTATTCAGATATAATAAAGTGTACAATGGCTAGACAAATGAAAGTATAGAAGTAAGATACAAAGAATAAAGGAGTCATAACACAACAGCAAAATTCACATCTGAAATTACAGTAATAGAATAGAAAAGGAACCCATTTAGGTAAGAGGCGATAAAAAATATAATGAACTTTCAACCAGAAAAACAATTCATATCTACAACAATTGATAAAACATAATTGTAATACAGTGAACACCATTTAGTGTAATCACAGATAATGTTCACAGTCAGGTAATGTTATCACTTTTATGAAGTCATTCAAAATTTTGTTTTTAAAGGTTTTATTTCACTTCTAGGCTGAAATCTTGTTATGTTAGACTCACAAAATTTTGAGTTTCTGCAAAATTTTCGTTTTTAGTGCTAAATATTTCTTTTTTGAAGGGATATCTTGACTAAAGTAGAAGAAAATTGCAAAGCAAAGTGTAAAATTAAATATTTTAAGTTTAATTCTACTATTACAGCACTACACATTTACCATATTTACCTGAATATAAGCCACACTTTTTCCTAGATGAAGCCTAGCAGAATATGCCTGCCTGTGGCTTAAAATTACATACAAGTGCATTCAGGCAGTAATTGTAAAAAATGAACACAACATAGCCAGTTGATCTACCGTAGCCAACTCCCTATCTAATATCTCCCAAGCATCGATAACCATGAATATTCCTGTACAATGTTCTGCTCAAATGCAAAGAAATACAAGTCAGTCATAAAATTTATAGGAAGTTTATATATATATATATATATAATAAATAATATATAAATAATGGTAATTTTAACTAATACTAATTGAAAATGCAGATTTACAGAATATAGAGAAACTGCAAGAAATTCAATATTGATGAGTCATAAATCAATTGTGTTTTGTTTTCATTTATGTTATATGAATGTAATTATGTAGTTTCATTTCAAATAAAATTGGAATTTCATAACTTCATTTTTTTTTTCAATTTCAGTATGTTACTTATATTTATGAAAATGAGGCTATTATTTCACTGTGGGGTAATTTTATTTTATTTTTGCAGCTTAAATTCAGAAGTAAAAAATTTGAGTTAATATGTTATGTTGAAAAATCTTAGTTTCAAAATATTCCACCTTTATATTCATCCATCTGGTAATGAGAAAAGAAAATATAAAAACTGAAAGAAAGGTATTACCGGGTTCCAGCATGTCTTCAGAAAGTGGCTGCCGGCTGAACGGATCAGTGGACGAATTGAGCAAGTGTCGCATGATGACTGGACGATCCATCACCTTGCCCGACGGAAGTGTAACAGGGTCCTCCATCAAAGTGTCCATTAAAGGATCTAGAACAATACATTTATGTAAGCTTATTTATATCTTGTTCCATGCAGTGGAAATCTAACCTCACGTTTATCTCTTACAGTTCTTATCAAGGTCAACCAATCCTCTCCTAAATCTCCTTCATATCTATTCATACATAAGTTCCTGTTCCCAATGATGTTCCAAGCTTCGACTACCTTTCTCATAGTCTCTTCCCCCTCCAAACTGTTAGCAAACTGTATCCACTGGTAATTATTCTTTTTATTAGTTTTTTAACTTTTTATTCTTGACTAAACAGTGGAAAATAGGACCATCATGTATAGTATATCCAACTTGACAGTTTTCTTGGTGTGCAACTCGAACACTGAAACATGTTCGAAGGTAGTTATCCTTAATATTATGTTGCTACTTCCCCAAGATATTCCAAATATCACTAACTTTAAGATTTGACTGTCTACAGTAATCCTGCAAGTTTTACTTAATTTAATTTAACTTAAAAACACAAGTTCCAAAGCGAAATTAAATTACTCAAGTGTAAATAAACGTGAGTGGTATTTAACTAGAAAATTCCACGCAAAGAAGAACATGTCATTTTAAGATTCTTTCACAGCAAAGAATACAATACATTTAAGACATGTACACTAGAGTACACGGAAACTTTCCAATGCTTCTGGTTTCTTCTAATGTCTTTCTTTTTTTAAAGTTGGCAGTGAATCTCCTTTTCATCTGTGTTCCACACCAGCCCTGATTTTTTTCGTGGAGGGTTTCTGAAGCTTCTACAGCAGTATGACAAATGTTTCAATGTAAATGGTAATTATGTGAAAAATAAAGATACATCTTATCTTTAATGACTCATTATATGTTTTGTCTTTCATCCACACCTCTGTACACAGTTGCCAGGGGAAACCTATTTTCGAACTCCCCTCGTAGATTACTGCATTAATTTGCTAATAAGTAAGAATAATTGTATTTGGAATTATGTTGAGTTTGCCCCCTCCCCTTAATACAATTCCTGGTGACATCCCTGCATATAGGTAAGAGGTCTGGTCTATAATATGAAATACTTTCCATCTCAAAAGCAGCGATGAGATCTCGGAATTCACAGTATAAATCTAAACTATCACATACCTAATTTTACTATGAATGTAGTATGAATCAGATTATTATTATTATTATTGAATTTCCAGAAAAGAAAAGAGAACCCTATTATGCATTAGCATATATTAGGGTTATAGTTTAACAATTGCATTCAATTTACAACAGATTGAACATTATGACTGAAGCTTATTAAAGATGCAGTGTATGAATGTGAGAAAATTATAATAACATTGTTTTTTAAATATCTGAAACAGAGGTTTTGCCAGTTCATTGTCACAAAAACTCAGGTGATATTATAGAGTATATCTTGATCTTCCAAAGTCAGGACAGTCAAAAAGCAAGTGCTACACTGTTTGAGAGGAACCACAGAAGCATAAGTAACCATCTGGAATAATGATGTTAAATCGCTCGAAATATGATTTAAATTTGTCATGGGCAGATAGGAATTGTGTAAGCACAAAGTTCGGCACGAGCATTTTGCACTGGAGTCGGTGCTGGATCTCAGGAAAGAATATTTCCTCATTTATGAACCAGATTAGCCTATTTAAAATGTTTGAACTATTCTACTGGCCAAGACAAATTCAAGGGGAATTATCTGACAAGTGTAGTCACAGATCACAAAATTCATACAACTATTTCATACCACTCACCTCTAAATTCTTCAGGTGCATCGCTATAATCAACATCCATTTTCTGATTCCGAATAAGGATCTGATTTGCCTTCTCAGCCAGATTTCGAAACTGTTCGGTCTGAGAGGGAGTTTTGATTAGTGCTCGTTCCATACGATTAGCTGCATCTTCAAACAATTCCTTCTTGAATGAGCGCTGGAAATCAAAACATAAAGTATGAATGCATGACATGGTGTCACTAAATTAAATTCAAATAATACTGTGCAGTGTGTAGTTACCTCGTCACCAGCGAGAGCTGCTGCAAACTCGTCACAGTCCAGGTGAAGATAGATGTCAACCAGCTGGCTCAGCAGACGTCGTGGTTCCCACCCATATTTCTCTTGAGTTCGCACTTTCAAGTTCTTGCCTGTATTCAGATATCACCTTATGATTATTATGTACTACCAGTAAAACACCATTTTAACAGAACTTTACCGTATTGGCCCGAAAATAAGACGACCCTGAATCTTTTAAGGGTAGTTACGAAAAAGTAAATAAAATAGCTTATTAGTACATTTTGCTTCACATACAACAGAATTTTGAAGTTCATGTCGTAACTTCTCCTCTCGCCTTTATTTACGCATTGAGACAATGAAGACGCTTTCTTTTCCACATGGTCTGCCATGACTGGTGGTCAAACAAAAGCTTGACGTGTAGAGAATAGAGACGCCAGGCAAGTAACAGTGCAGTCAGGATCAGAAGGTCCTGGTGCAGTACAAACAGAAGCACAAATTCGGGAAACATTAAGTTCGGTAAAGTTCTGTAAATTTCCACATGACTTTGACCTTGGGTCAGACGCACGTTATTTGCGTGGGGATACCTGCTGCACATGTGCGCAGCTGCATTCATGAATGGAGAGTTGTTGAGTCTTAGACTGCACGTATAAGACAAATATAGTTTTTATAAGCACATTTTCAGGGAAAAAACATTGTCTTATATTCGGGCCAATACGGTAATTTAAAGCATTCCTGCATTTGTACCAGATTTTGAAAACCAAAATATTAACATATTAATGCATTAACACTTTCAATTTACAACTCCTGATTATTTGAATATTAGAATTACTATTATTCCAGCTTCAGGCAATGTTGTTATGGGCTAGACATATAGGCTAATGTGTTTGTGACAGGCTGTAAATGCTAATAAATTTGTTCGGATGTTTATGACATGTCATATTTTGATCCTGACCTCCATTCTTGTTGCAAATTAAAAATAAAAAAAAAATAAATAAAAAATAAAAAACCATTGCACTTCGAGGGAAAACATTGTATTGTATTGTTTTGTTGTGTGAGATGAAAATGTCTTATCAGTGTTGACTCTGACACTTAATAACACACATTTGAATTATGAACAATCAAGAGATAATGGAACTTAATACAGTGAAGCAACAAATTATGTAATTAACTAAGTTGTTGACTATTAAACACTTTGTCTGCATACAACAAATACAGTATTAAAAATTTGCAAATGAAACATATATAGGTAAAACAAAAAGAAATATAGACACTAGACCGAAAGAACACCTAAGGAATATTAAATACTGTCAAATAGACAAATCAGCAGTAGCAGCTCACTGTTGGAATAAGAATCATCACATCCTTAAGGAAGCCAACCTATTGAAATCAGTTAATAAGCAAAAAGATCTGGAAGTGTGGGAAAAATATTTATATGAAAAAGTATGAAGATAAACTGATGAATTTTGAAATACCGCTAGAAGAAAACTTGATCAAGAAGTTTGTTAAACCAAAACCAGAAGGCACCAGTGTTCTCCAAGCAGAAAATAGACAGTTGACAAGCAGTTGAAATTGTGGGCAAAGCCCATGAAATGTACATCCTGCAAAATGTAAGGAAAAGTGAAGCCTAAAGTGTTTAATAGTCAACAACTTAGTTAATTATACATTTGAATATTACTTACACTTTGGTCCACACAGCTGTTGCAGGTTGAAATTCAGCATTGCAGAAAGTCGGTCTACAAGTTCTGGTCGCAAGAATGGCTCCTTGATATCCACAGTCAAGTAATGAAACATGTCGACAGTCTCTTTTGCTAGAGTCAAGTATGATCTGGACACAAAAAATTATTTACATGATTAACTATCCTCCATACCAGTCAGTGATAGTAGCAGAAGAAAACACGACTACAGGACTGTAATTTTAACATTGTCAAAATTCCAGCAGTGCCCAATTAATACAGTAATATACAATTTATTCTAATGCCTCTCAGCATCATTCTTAAAATGTAAATGAGTGGAAAAACACAAAAAGGAAACATCTAAAACAGAGTGAGAAGGAATGTACAACAAGAAAAGGCTTGTGAAAGCAGAACAGCCTTGTGGTGAGGTAAGTGGAATAAGGGTGTAACAGCCTAAATAATAGTAATACAGGATAAATGAGTTTTTTCTAACCAGTAAAGCTGTTTTATCATAGGCCAATAGCTTATAGGGCCCTAAAGACCTGCTTATTAATATTCAATAGTCATAAAATCTTTTCATTGATGCACAGAGGCAATAATAAGGCATTAAAGTAGATAAAAGTCACTGTATGCTGAATAGGATGCTGTACTAATGCCTGTCCTATAGGTAGTACAAGCATAAGTAACATCTCAAAAGGGGATTCCTACTAAATATCGGTACAGATGCTCAACGGATAATTCAAGTAATGACACGTGTTTAAAAGCTGGTAATTGACCAATCAGAGAGCCAGGTTAATTTTTGCGATGTTCAGACAAGACTATCACTTCTCGTGAGATTTTAGGGCTCCATTATATATACCAGGAAAGGGAACCCAAACCTGATTCACCTGCAGGAATCCACAGCGCCAACATGTATCGCTCCGAAGCCTTGAATTCAGCATGCAGCCTGCCTCTACACTGTTGCATCATGGTAGTACAATATTAATAAGCGGCGCACTACTATACATTATAACATCGTAACAAACCTGAGTAAATTTATTTGTAACAAACCTGAGTAAATTTATATAAAAACATTTCTACAACCGTGCTAATTTTCCTGCAACTCAGTTTGACCTGAAGAGTATCAAAGCTCTAATAAGAGGTGGTGTAACTTTAATACAACAAGCTAGCCAGAGAGATTAAACTACAACTACAAGGGAACCACAAGAAGGAGAGGCACTTTCAAACTTCAACTGCCCAACCAACAATAGACCTTCTTTCACCAGACATGTAATATTAAGGATTAGAAAGTGTAGTCCTTAATTTTAAATTAAGTTGATACATATTTATTCCACTGTCAGAATTGAATGTCATACAGTAATTATGAAATATCAGTATATACCAACAAGGTTTTAGTTTTAGAAATTCTACATACTTCTGTTCTTGCGCATTCACATTTACAATCCATTAATCAATTTTTCTCTCTCTTGAAAAATTATGATTTTGATGGTTACACCCTTATTCCAGGGAGGCATTCAATTAAAATAACGTATTGTAATATGTATAGTTGTTTTCTGGTCATTAGACAGTCTTAACATTGCCAGTGTAAATAAATAAAATAACAGAATAATACATTGCCAGTGTAAATAAATAAAGTAACAGAATAATTAAATTAGTATGACAAGAATAACATGAGCAACCAACCTGCACTGTCGCTCATCTGCAGTCAACTGTCGCATGCGAGCTTGCTGCTGGTCGGCAGGAGTTTTGTTCCATGCCTCAGTATCTGCCATCAACTCCTGAACTTCATGGATTCTCTGGCAAAATGAAAATTACCTTTTATTCCTCAGTACACCATTAAACTTAACAACAGTTCATTAATATTACTCATACAAAAAATTAATAATTACAAATGACAATTACACAAAAAATTTTAAAAATACATTCTGAAAGATACTAGTTTTATCTTTACATGCAAAGAACTTACATCTCAATTGGAATGATAATTCTTTCACAATGGCCGTGTGTAGGCTAAGATGAAAAGCTGAATCAGACTGAAAAATTCAATACCATAGCCGGGATTTGAACCAGGATCTTCGGCTCTCCGTGCTGCTGCTCTAACCACCTGAGCTACCATGGCAACATTAAATTCTCCAACTGACTCACATATCCCAGTATACCACCAGGCATTCTCAATATGAGATATCAACCCAGTGGTGACTGTGACCAACTAGTGGTATACTATGAAGCTCGGGTCTTAAAGTACTTACAGGTTGTATGGCTATGGCTATGGCATGACTTCACCTTTACATCTCAATAACTGTAAACTGTACATGCTAGAACAAAAACAGTTTACGCATGCAGAGGTCGGCAGCAAATGAGGAATATGATGTACATACCACATATGGAGGAAGTTACTGAAGGGTACTGGTATGTTTTGAATAATAATGCAAATAGAGATTTGCCTATCTATATAATAAAGTCCGATGTTCGGTGCCCCGAAAGATTTTGGATGGCTCTCAAAGACAGTCAAGCTGTCACAAACCACTGAATAAATTACACTTTTGAAAGCGAATACTGGATCATTACGTATGTGTAAGGTATCAATTGAAATATTTTTTTGTTGCAGTGTCATTAGTTTGCATACTGATGAGTTATAATAAGTGTTTTGGCTGAAATATTAAAATTAAAATGCTGTATCGTTATCTCGATCAATGCCCCATAAGTGATTCATTTAATGAACAGTAAACAATGAAACAAAAGATAAATAATACTAGTGATTATGGTCACCTTTGAAGCTAAATTTATTGTTAAATCTATACTAAACTTTAATGTCAATAACCTATATCTAATTTTAATTAGATATTCACTGTCTGATTGTTTACGGCTTGAAGGTGGCTTTGCTGTGTGTATGTCATAATCTACATGTTCAGTGAATCAAATTACAAACATCATTAATTGCCAGCGCATTTAGTGAAATCGGCATATATTTATAAGGACTTATGTGATTATAAATGACTGTATAATGGTGAACCTAATTAATTAGCTAAATTCCGGTTTTTCTGGCACTACACACTGGAAAAATCATTTTTAAAGTAATCTTACCAATATTATGAATCTAGCTACATTTTAGCTAGCACGAATTGCTAGCATTATACAAACTCAGATTAAGAACACAATAGCAATACAAACCTTGAGCGACTCCAAACTTTCATCGAGCAAGAAGGTTGTGTCATTCATCAGCATGTTGATGAACTTGACAAACTGTTTTCCAGACCTGCAAACACATAATTTTTTTTCATGTCCAATGTAGAAACTGCTTCTGTTTCCAAGAGAGAACCTATGAAAATCCTATTTTCTTTTTCTTTAGCCTACAGATATCTTAATGCACGGTCATGTTCAAATGGCATGAGAATCAGGATAAACATTCTGATTTCAGTGCAACGCCACCCATTCAATACACAGATTTAGGAACCAATACACTGCAATTTTGTTGGCCACGGTGGTCTAGAGGTAGCGTGCCCACCTCTAGATCCGACGGTCATGGGATCAAACCCGGTCACGATCAATGGATTTTTTAGGCCATCAAAATCCTGGGCACGGAATCCTCCGGGAGGGATTTTAAGCTGGGGGGCCCTGTGTTGTAGATTTACAGCATGTAAAAGAACTCCAAACCTAAATTAGAGCCTCTGGACAAAATTTCTCGGCCCTTACACGTCCAAGTAATACCTTAGTTTCCGGAGGGGGGTTAAGGGGCGATGGGCTTACCACCTGTCCCTCTGCTCTCTCTTGGAAAATAGGCAAAACAAAATTCACATAGGTAGCAGAAACGTCCACTTGGAGGCCCTTCACCCCAACACAGGGGATATAGGAAAACAGAAACTGCAATTTTTATTTGAGACTTCCTTAAGTCTAGTATTTGAGACTTGATTTGATTTGATTTGATTTGATTAATTAGAAAAGTTGCCAAAATGACAAGGCGTACCTACCATTATAGAATTTTTATGAATAGACAGAGTAAAACAAGATTAATACAGTAGAAGCCTGATTTAAAAGTTCCTTGATTTAATGTTTTCTCGCATTTTATTTCAAATTTTAAAATCCCCAATCATTATACAATTAATTGATGTGTTAATATTTTTTAACAGTATTCCCTGTAGTATAAACCCCCATTTAATGTAAAAAAGAATTGGAATTACACATTTTTCTTGCAGAAATGTTGTATCAGAACAACTAGCAGTACTGTAATTTGTAATAATTGCAATCTAATAGAGTGAAGTGTCATTATTTATGGAAAATGTTAAGAACAAAAATCAGGTTTGAGAATGGACATTACTCTTGCTTGTTCTCACTTGCTAACTTGCTACAAAATGCTCTTTTAGACACTCAAAGGCACTATTTTTATCCTGAGATAACTGATTTTGGCAAAGAGAAACAGTGTTAAGTGCTAATATGAGTGAGATCAAGAGAAACACTATTGTAGTGCTAAGTGTAATGTTTAAGTTCTCAGCCAAGTTGGCACAAGTCTTGCATTCCTGGTACTTGGTCCTATTCCAAGAGAACATGTGTTGGAAGCAGGTCAGTTACCTTGACTCGTTGACAATGGCCTGGCGATGGACCGGACTGTCCCACATGCCCTTCAGGATCAGGCTGATGTGGTACCTTATCGTGAACTTGTCATAGAACTCTGAACTCGATCCCGTTGTTTCCACATCTAAAATGACATTAGAGTAGCTATGTTAAATTCAATTTTTACATAGGATAATTTAAACTAATCATTTAATTATATACATTAAACTTTAAAGCAATCAACTTCACATAATTATTGTAAGTAAAATCTTAACAATTTAGATCAAACTCCAGAATGGATTTACACTCGAATGTAAACACCATCGAATCTAATGAGCATCCCAATTTGGAATGCTAACGGACAAAAAAGGTGTGTATTACATTTGAGTAAATATGGTATACTATTACTGTTAAGGAGGGACATATAGCTTTCGGTGAAAACTGTAGGTGAGAAATAGCTGAATTTCATTGCTTTTTCCCTCAGCAATGAATTGCTCTACAATCTTGCAATCTGGCATACTTTTTATTGATTACTTCTACAATTGCATATTATTTTCAAAATTAATCAAACTGTTACAGTTACAGGTAATTATCGTTACAAAACGGCAGCCATGTTTTGTGCAATAAAATGCCATTTCCTTGATCACTTCCACAAATATCAATAATTCTGAGTGATTATTTTTGTGCCTATTTGTTAAGTTCATATCTACAATCATTCACTTTCATTGATAGTTTATTTTTAAAATATATGTAAATTAATGATAAAGAATATAAAAATGATTTTTTAAAAATACTTATACTACAGATATTCCAAGGATTGCATATGATGTTGATCATATGATGTTTGTAAATAGATAGAAAGAAGAATAACTAAAAAATTTTGCCATTTGTGGAATTTTACAGGGATACGGCATTTCAGTGCACAAAACATGGCTGCCATTTTGTAACTATAATTGCCCATAACTGTAATAGTTTGATTAATTTGTAAAATAGTATGCAATTGTAGAAGTAGTCAATAAAGAGTATGTCAGATTGCAGGATTGTAGAGCAATTCATTGCTGAGGGAAAAAATAATGAAATTCACCTATTTCTCACCTATGAATTTCACTAAAAGCTGTATGTCCATCCCCCCTCCCCCTTATATAATATAATAATAATAATAATAATAATAATAATAATGTTTATTAGCCTAAGTCCATACAGGTGAGGCATCGTCAATATACATAATAACAGTTCTTATAAGACAAAGTCAGCAGTAAGGAATTCGTGTACAGAGTAAAATGGTCTCCTTATTAGCCATGCATAGACATAATTTTTAAAACTATTTATGGGTAAGCAACGGACGCTTAAAGGCAGTTTGTTGAATAAATTAATTCCATTATAAAAACAAGTGTTATAAGAACTATTTAAACGACACTTCGGTAAATTTAAATCTGCCCTATGTCTTGTATTATAATTATGCATTTCTATATCAGTAAAACTCTGTAGATTATTCTTGACAAATAAGATACAATAAAATACACATAAATTAAAAACTGTCACAATATTCATTTCAGTAAAAAGAGGTCTACAGCTTTCTCTCTGACTTTTGTTTGCCATTATCCTCAGGGCCTTTTTTTGGAAAAGTAAAATCGAATTTGTTTCCCTGGAATGACCCCAGAGATATATTCCATAAACAATATGGCTTTGTAAAAGAGTAAAATACACAGCCCTTAAAACTTCGAGTGAAATGCAATTCTTAATTCTTCTTAGAACAAAAATACCTCTCGCCATTTTCTTACAAATATTTTCAACATGGGGCTTCCAAGTAAGCTTAGAGTCCAGGTGAAAACCAAGTAATTTAATATTGTCGCAGTTATTAGGTATCGTGCTTGTAAGACCAAAAGAGTATTTCTGAGTCTTTGAATCATTTAGAGCAAACCCATTTCTACCAAACCAGTCCTTTGCAGCTTTGAGGCCATCCATTTCCATATGTTTCATCTGATCTAAGCTTTTATCAGAAGATATAAGAGTGGCATCATCTGCATATAACACGATATCCACTGGTATATTATAAGACAGATCATTTACTGCAATGATAGCCCATAGCAACACTCCCTGAAGCTATAGTAGTAATAATTCTAACATTCAGATTACCCGTGTTTCTTGGTTGTGCATGTCATGGTCCCAACGAACATGGATAATCAGGAAATTGCCGCATATACTGTATTTTATATATTGTCCCCTGTATGGCAAACTAGCGAAAGTGCAATACATATTTAATGCACTTTCGCTAGTTTGCCATACAGGGGACGATATCATAAGATGCACTTTTTTTTTACCTTGAAAGTTGGGTGCATCTAATGGTCCGAAGTACACCAAAAAAATTAAAATTATGGTAAATATTGCCAGAATACCATAGTTATAAACAAGGTGTTGTAAACAGTCAGATAGTTACAAATTTTGGCATGGACTGTACATCAGTGCAGTTGTAACAATCGTAAAACAAGGGTAGCTGGAAGCCAGGTATACAATGCGAAAAGAAAAGAATGTTGAGTTCTTTTATATGAAAGGAGTTGTCTTTGCTGGGTGGTTTAAATGAAAACATTTTTGTCCCATTACAATTACCGAATGATGAATTGAGGGTTAAAGCTGTAAAAGTATTTTCAGTTTTTCATGAGAAATCAGTTCAGTTAAAATTTACGTACTGCCACCTATACGGAAGAGGTTTTAAGTTAGAAGTGATTTACACTGATTCTGTTGTACAAGGTTGTTATTTGTTTATGCAATGAAGTATAAAAAAAATTTTTGTTTACAATTACAAATTTATTTTCCTTTAAATTTCCATCCTAAAATCAAGGTGCGTCTTACAGTTCGTAAAATACGATGGCATCCACTACGCACTATTAGAAGTCTTACCAGTATAGAACTTCATGAGACATGATGGAAGATGCAACTCTGAGATGGGATGTGCCATGACTCTGGCATGCAGCTGCTCTGTGCGGGATTGAATGCCTGGGTTGATCACAAACAGCACCTCAATGATCTTAGCGACCATGTACGGGTTCTTGATACAGTGGGGAGAGCAAGCTGCGACTAGAAGCCATGTGATGAGGGAGTCTTCCATGCAGTCAGCAACCACGCCAGGTGCAAACCTGAGAGACAGCAATAAATCATATCTTCATGAGGTACACATTGGAAACACGAGAGATAGCTTTTCCGTTTTTGGCAACTTATTTTCAAAAATGATTTTATAAATTTTTTCATATCAGAAGTGTAGGGGAGACCAGTATACCTGGGGCCACTTTGTACCCAGGGCTATCTACATTATATCTACTTTGCTAAATTAACTTTTGTGTGTTTAATAATACTTTGAGATGGAGATTTAGCATACATACTTACTTTACTTACTTACTCATTGGCAATAGATAATTCATCAGCAAGCTAAAGAAATATTATCTATTTTATGGAACCCGAAGGTTCATTGTCGCACCTACCTGAGCCCACCATTTAACCCTATTCTGTGCTAACTCCATCCAACCATCCCTCACAAACCCTACTTGCATTAAATCTATTCTAATATTGTCTTCCCACCTATGTCTAGATCTTCCACATGGTCTTTTCCCTTCGGGTCTCCCAGTCAATACTTTTGAGATAAGTCTTTCCTCCCCCATATGTGAAACATATCCAGTCCATTTCATCCATCGCGATTTAATTACCCTTACTATATCTGGTGAAGAGTACAGGTCATGAAACTCATCGTTATGCAATTTTCTCCAGTCCCCATTTTCATCTCTCTTGGGCCCAAATATTTTCCCTAAGCACCCTGTTTTCGAACACTCTCATATTATGTTCTTTCCCATCTGTAAGTGGCCATGTCTCACATCTATATAATACAACCAGCAGGATAATAGTCTTATAAATCTTTATTTTTAGATTTCTGGACAGAAGATAATAGTTTCTGAACTGCATAAAAACAAGCATTTCCTGATTTGAGTCTACACATAACTTCTGCCTTAATATCATTTGTGTCTGTAGTTACTGTTCCCAGATATTTGAATTTTTCCACTTGTTCAAACACTTTACCAGCTATTCTAATATTTTGTGGAGCATTATTTTGACGTTCCACGACCATTTACTTAGTTTTTTCTGTATTAATTTCCAATCCAACATTCCTGCAGGGATTGAAAAGACTTTCTGCATTTCTCTCGATTGTGTTTACGTCATCGTCCAACAAGCAAACGGGTGACTGTCATTTAATTCTAGGCCTACCTTGTTTTCCTCAACTTTCTCAACGGAATGCCGTACATAACTTCACTTAATTCAAGAACTAACCTAAACATATATTACCAAGATAGATATATAAGTATTCATGAACCACAGATTATTGTCTCTGTTGGACATTACATGAGAATACTATAGGAGAAAAATTCCTCCGACACTGGGACTTGAACCCAGGACCTTTGGCTATTCGCGCCAATGCTCTACCAACTGAGCTAAGCCGGAGCTCAATTCGCAGCGCCAGATGGAACCTCTCTCCTATGACTGATTGCCCTAATGGTCTACCTCACAGACAGACAAGTTATGTCATATGCAGTACAGTGAGGCACACTAATTAGTGATTTTTGTGACCGGGCTCCCACTGTTATTGTACAATTAACATTCAAGATAGATATATAAGTATTCATGAACCACAGATTATTGTCTCTGTTGGACATTACATGAGAATACTATAGGAGAAAAATTCCTCCGACACTGGGACTAGAACCCAGGACCTTTGGCTATTCGCGCCAATGCTCTACCAACTGAGCTAAGCCGGAGCTCAATTCGCAGCGCCAGATGGAACCTCTCTCCTATGACTGATTGCCCTAATGGTCTACCTCACAGACAGACAAGTTATGTCATATGCAGTACAGTGAGGC
The DNA here is from genome assembly GCA_964059195.1 of Ectobius pallidus. Taxonomy (NCBI): domain Eukaryota; kingdom Metazoa; phylum Arthropoda; class Insecta; order Blattodea; family Ectobiidae; genus Ectobius; species Ectobius pallidus. The sequence continues at coordinate 167,312,584 of CAXKWD010000006.1, forward strand.
ACACTAATTAGTGATTTTTGTGACCGGGCTCCCACTGTTATTGTACAGTTAACATTCAAGATAGATATATAAGTATTCATGAACCACAGATTATTGTCTCTGTTGGATATTACATGAGAATACTATAGGAGAAAAATTCCTCCGACACTGGGACTTGAACCCAGGACCTTTGGCTATTCGCGCCAATGCTCTACTAACTGAGCTAAGCCGGAGCTCAATTCGCAGCGCCAGATGGAACCTCTCATTCTCATGTAATGTCCAACAGAGACAATAATCTGTGGTTCATGAATACTTATATATCTATCTTGAATGTTAACTGTACAATAACAGTGGGAGCCCGGTCACAAAAATCACTAATTAGTGTGCCTCACTGTACTGCATATGACATAACTTGTCTGTCTGTGAGGTAGACCATTAGGGCAATCAGTCATAGGAGAGAGGTTCCATCTGGCGCTGCGAATTGAGCTCCGGCTTAGCTCAGTTGGTAGAGCATTGGCGCGAATAGCCAAAGGTCCTGGGTTCAAGTCCCAGTGTCGGAGGAATTTTTCTCCTATAGTATTCTCATGTAATGTCCAACAGAGACAATAATCTGTGGTTCATGAATACTTATATATCTATCTTGAATGTTAACTGTACAATAACAGTGGGAGCCCGGTCACAAAAATCACTAATTAGTGTGCCTCACTGTACTGCATATGACATAACTTGTCTGTCTGTGAGGTAGACCATTAGGGCAATCAGTCATAGGAGAGAGGTTCCATCTGGCGCTGCGAATTGAGCTCCGGCTTAGCTCAGTTGGTAGAGCATTGGCGCGAATAGCCAAAGGTCCTGGGTTCAAGTCCCAGTGTCGGAGGAATTTTTCTCCTATAGTATTCTCATGTAATGTCCAACAGAGACAATAATCTGTGGTTCATGAATACTTATATATCTATCTTGAATGTTAACTGTACAATAACAGTGGGAGCCCGGTCACAAAAATCACTAATTAGTGTGCCTCACTGTACTGCATATGACATAACTTGTCTGTCTGTGAGGTAGACCATTAGGGCAATCAGTCATAGGAGAGAGGTTCCATCTGGCGCTGCGAATTGAGCTCCGGCTTAGCTCAGTTGGTAGAGCATTGGCGCGAATAGCCAAAGGTCCTGGGTTCAAGTCCCAGTGTCGGAGGAATTTTTCTCCTATAGTATTCTCATGTAATGTCCAACAGAGACAATAATCTGTGGTTCATGAATACTTATATATCTATCTTGAATGTTAACTGTACAATAACAGTGGGAGCCCGGTCACAAAAATCACTAATTAGTGTACCTCACTGTACTGCATATGACATAACTTGTCTGTCTGTGAGGTAGACCATTAGGGCAATCAGTCATAGGAGAGAGGTTCCATCTGGCGCTGCGAATTGAGCTCCGGCTTAGCTCAGTTGGTAGAGCATTGGCGCGAATAGCCAAAGGTCCTGGGTTCAAGTCCCAGTGTCGGAGGAATTTTTCTCCTATAGTATTCTCATGTAATGTCCAACAGAGACAATAATCTGTGGTTCATGAATACTTATATATCTATCTTGAATGTTAACTGTACAATAACAGTGGGAGCCCGGTCACAAAAATCACTAATTAGTGTGCCTCACTGTACTGCATATGACATAACTTGTCTGTCTGTGAGGTAGACCATTAGGGCAATCAGTCATAGGAGAGAGGTTCCATCTGGCGCTGCGAATTGAGCTCCGGCTTAGCTCAGTTGGTAGAGCATTGGGGCGAATAGCCAAAGGTCCTGGGTTCAAGTCCCAGTGTCGGAGGAATTTTTCTCCTATAGTATTCTCATATATTACCAAGGCTATATTTCACACTTGAACTTCACTATTATTTGTTTACCTAGGACTACGTAGTTTCAGTCACCCTTGTGACTATCCTCGGCTACAGAAATTCAGATGTAGCTGAGGATAGTCACAAGGGTGACTGAAACTAGGTAGTCCTAGGTAAACAATTAATAGTGAAGTTCAAGTGTGAAATATAGCCTTAGTAATATAGATTATGACTTCACTGTGTTCTTTCCAATATTAGTTTCTATAACCTAAACATGTTTGAATTCCATCTGATGAGGATGAGGATGAGTCATGACTAGAAGTGTTTGAAAATGTTTTTATTTTTTAAAAGATTTGTTAGTTTAATATTCAAAATGTGGTGTTTTATGTTTTTATTTGTTTGAAGCATTGAAATATATGACGTTATGCATGTATAATATAATATAATGGTTATTTTAATTATATTATTTACATATCGGTATACTCCCTCTCACTGAAGAGAATTCATGGATTGTAAGATTGTATCTCAGATTACTGTGATTACTGTGTAGCTGAAAATATGCACTTGCAAACCAGGGTAAAAGAAGTTTCCTACTCTTTTATAAAACAAAGCAACTTAAAAAACAGCCATTTGCACTGGCAGGTGTTCTTTTTAAATACTTAAAAAGCATACCTAATATGAGCCTGTCAATAGAATAAAATATATGAAATTACAAACAAAGAAGATACTTTATGTCACTGATTTTTTGTGCAAATTCCTTTCAAATTACCTGAGTTGTGCAAGTTATTAAAAAAGTGGCCCTAAGCTGCGTCTCCACTGATGTACATTTAACACCAACATGTCAATATTAACAAGTTGATATTGACATGTAATATTGCAATTTCGCGTTCCAATTGACTTTTCATGCAAACCCAGCGTGTTGCACTTAACATTTTCAGATGTTAATTTGTTTTCCGGAGAAAATGGACAACATGTCAAGTCAACTGACTAGTCGGTTAATATTGGCTTTGTTTCGGGAATTTCCGGGAAACAAAATGCGATCGCCAGCTTAATCGGCTTTGGTTCAGGAATTTCCGTGTACACAAAAAGCAGTCGACAGCTTCCTCAATATTGCTGGCATCCATTTTATGTATTATGTATTTGGTATATCAGTGTTCTCAATAGTATTGCATCTCCGATAATTCTGCGGGAATACACAGTGAAGTGGTTAAATTAAAACAACACACTTATTTAATCACTCAACTTCACTTATTAAGTAGATTATTACCCATAATCTAATAATCTAATGGGTAATAATCTACTTAATAAGTGAAGTTGAGTGATTAAATTAAGTGTGTTGTTTTAATTTAACCACTTCACTGTGTATTCCCACAGAATTATCGGATATTAATTGACCCTCAAGTCACTGGGAAAATTCTAAGGTTAGCTGCCACGTGGTCACGAACTAGATGGATTCCATTCAACTCATGGAGGTAGGATCACCGTTTTCCGTTATTCAGAACTTCAATACAAATTTAAATGGAAGTAAACAAGATATTAAGGAGTTCCTAAAACTGAGGGAGAAGAAAAGGAAAAATTGGTAATAATCTGCTTAATAAGTGAAGTTGAGTGATTAAGTTGAGTGTTGTTTTAAATATTGCATCTACTTTTAACATTTTTATGGCATACTCCATTGTTGAAAAATGTGATACTGTGGTTATTTTGAACATTTCAAGACATCTATACAAAATTAGTATTTAAGAAAGTCATAGACAGTTAACAAGAATTTAATGAGTATATAAAATTACTTTAATTTTGTAATGTTGGTTGCCCTCTTCAGAGGCGTTTTCTTTTTGAATGACTGCACCAACACATGTTAACCTATAACATTGTAGTGGAGACAGTTCGTAATTGGCAAACCATTTTACTTGTATACATCAACAAGTTGATGATAAACATCTAACATAACTGCAACATGTTGGTGCTAAATGTATATCAATGGAGACACAGCTCTAGGCACACTGGTCTCCTGTTCGAAGGTAGTTATCCTTCACTGACCTTACATGTGTGTATTTTTTTACAATAATATGTTGACTTCACTGTTTTATTCCCAATATTGGCTGTCTACACTATATAGAGATGTGTTTATAATTTTATCTATGCTATCAACAAAATTATCATCCTGCACAGCTATAATTTCAGCCTCAAAATGTAAAATAAAAAGAAATACTACGGAGCACTTACTGCAGAACGAAGAGCAGGAACTCAGCAATGTCCTCCACATACCACTCCGGGAGTGCAGAGAAGATGGGGGGAGTGTCAGCTAAGAGAGGGAGTGTTGGGGGACCTGCGCTGGGATGTTGTGGTAATATCAGTCCCAGTAGGAAGTCAGCAACAGATGTGTAGAACTGCAGTGAACGCCTCAAAAGAGCGTCATCCAGCAAGCCAGCATCAGCGCATGCTTTGCTGCGGTTCAGCTTTTTGATCTGCTGTTTCCATCGCTTCATCAATTCCTTATTACGAGCAGCAAAGTGCGTATCTCTCCACTGTGCTTCTGTTGCTTGCATCTCATCCATCTGATTTTCCAAATAACACATATGAAAAGTTAAGATTATATTCCACGAAAGAAAACACATGTTAGAAGACAATCTGATTACACAAGTATTATACAATTAAGCTAATTATTACACACTTAAAGTAAAACCGAGCTCCGTATTTTCCTGTGTATAAGACGCTCCTTTGTACGAGGCATGCCCATAAAGTAACTTTCCCTGGGTCTGTTTACCAAAACAAAATACAATTTCAAGGAAATAGTTATTACAACATACACAGCCAGTGTTCAGCTATTTTTCAACAAATTCACCACTGGAATCGAGACATTTGTCATACCGTGGGACCAACTTTTGAATACCTGTATCGTAGAAGTCAGCTGCCTGGGATTGGAACCCTGTGTGACAACCATCTTCTCCTCTCTGTCATTATTTGTCATTTCATGAGGTGCAGGAAAAGATGGAAATCATTGGGAGCAAGGTCCGGGCTGTAGGGTGGATGTTTAAACATCTCCTAGCAAATCTCCTGCAGAAGTTCGGCTGGGAAGCGTTTAAACTTTCACCCTAAAGCACGGACCTCATTCCTAGTGATTTCCATCTTTTCCTACACCTCAAGAAACGACAGGGAATGCTAGAGAGGAGGAGATGTTTGTTCCACAATGGTTCAAGTCCCTGGCAGCAGACTTGTACAACACAGGTATTCAAAAGTTGGTGCCACGGTATGACAAATGTTTCAGTTCCGGTGGCGAATATGATGAAAAATAGGTGAACACTTGCTGTATCTATTGGAATATATATGTCCATGAAATTATGTTTTGTTTCTGTAAACAGCCCCAGGGAAACTTACTTTGTGGATACGCATCATATAAATTTAACACAATTATTCAGGTAAAAAACAAAGCGTACAACCTGCAAATTATAGCCTATGATGTATGAACATTGCCTATTAGTACTTCCCACAATTAATTAATGAAAAACACATAGTATACATACAGTTGTAAACTCAACTCAGTAATTTATTATTCAGGTGAGATTCTCCTACTCTCCTCTGGGTCCTCCATGAGAAGCCACGAGATGGTCATGCACGCACTAAAACTAAAAACTAAAGCTACTGTGTTATCTACAGGGTGTCCACAAAAATTTCAATATAAATTTCCCTGACTTTAGATGACCAGAAACTTACATTTCCCTGACCACAAGAATCAATGTTTTCAAGATTCTTTGTAAACAAAACAAAAACAAAATCCAGTCTCCTCCATACCCATAACAAAAATAAGAAATAATTAGCTCAAGCACTGAAAATAAAATTACTTACACAAGTCTGGGTTACAGTAGACCGGAGCAAAACACATGCCTCTCACATTTCGCTCACAGGGGCTAGTTATTTTCCCTGACTATTCCATATTTTTTGTAAATTTCCCTGACCTTTTCTTTCACTTTACAAAGTTCCCTGATTTTCCAGAATGAGTACACTCTGTATCTGTCTCAAGAAACGTCTTGGAGTATCAAAAAAAGTGCACACGGTAAAGATCTTCACAGCCAAAAGAGAGCACACAAAGCTTAGGGAGAGGGGGGGGGGGGATGCACAATGAAAGACGGAGACCCACTTTAAGGGTGAAAAAGTATGGAAAATACTCTATTTAATGTTGTTGATAAAGATGGAGAAACCTATGTATTTTTTTTAAAACTCTTATGCCTGAAACTTACCAGTTTCTGCAGGTCTCGCATGGCCCTGAGTCGACGCTGGTACTTTTGGCAAGCAGGCAAGATTGCCAAGTGATGGCAGTGTAGTGTAAGGAACCAACAATGTGACGGGAATTTGAGTTCTCTCCAGGCGTGAGTACGTGAACGATCTGAAAACAAATAAATTTATATGTAACATTAATAACTCTTCGAACAATAGTCAAGAATAGGTGAGGATGGGATCTTCAACCCATTTCTGGGAAGAAGACCATGAAATCAGAGGCGAAATAGATTTACTAAAACAGTTCAAACACCAATAAAACTCATGGTCTGGAAGAAAATATTCATTCAAAAGAACCGTCAAAAACTGCTAACTTTGACACCTCGGTGTGCCATCCAGGGAACTCTGATCACCAAGTACATCCACTTGCTACCAGATGGTCAGTCAGAATCAGCTGATGATGACATAATATGATCTGGGTCAATATATTTAATAGTGAAGTTAGTGTGTGTATTTCTGTACTCAATCTCACCACAGAGTTCGATATTAATTTTATTTTTTCTTAGAGATAATTTTTTGAGGGCATTTAAATTTTTTTAAAGTTATTATTTCTTCAATTATAATGTAATGTTCTTCGAATAATTAGGCCTAACAAAGGCCGCATTTAAATATCACATGATCTGGAAGACTCAGAAATGCCTGAAACTTAGGCAAAATACATATTAAGTATTTAAAAAATGCTAATTTCGACCTAAATGGTTAAATAAAACATCCATATCGGTCCCAATTTCCACTGAGTCAAATACAATAAAAGATATGTTTAAATTATTACAAAATCAGTGGATAAACGTTAAAAAATAAAACACGTTTCGACTCTGCCCTTGAGTCTTCCTCAGGTGACACCTCAAACAGTACTGATCATAGGTAAGATTGAGTTTCGTCACTGTAACCATCGATAAAAACATTGTTTCTAAAATATCTGTTTTTCCAGACATTTGGGATGTCAAACATTTCCTCCTCTATGCATTCCGCAGACAGCCAGGGAATTGTTACCACTGGAATTTCCCGTCTCAGTCTCCTCATTACATCCAGCCATTCGTCCCCTATATCACCATCATACCTATTCAAACACACCCCCTGGTTGGTGATTATGCTCCATGCCTCATATACCTTTCTTTTTACGCAATCATCCTCGATTCTTACTATGTTACTTGACCAATACTATGCTTGTTTTCTGTCATATGTTGACTGAGTTCAGTAGAGCATTTCCCACTATTTATATCCCTTTCATGCTCATGGATTCTAGTTTTAAAGTCCCTCCCTGTTTCCCTGTTACATCTCATTTTTATGGACCAGTTTCGGCTAATGGCTGAGGATGGGGATGATGGTTTTTCCTGAAACTAATCCATAAAAATGAGACATAAGTGGAGATATAAGTCTTTATAAGTTATGTTTTATTTTTTCTCCCCTGAAGATTGACACAGTCTTTCCAATTTATTCTTCTGAATGCCAGTTTTCTTTGTCATTTGTAAGTTAATATGGTTAAACATATTATGCTCCAAATTTACCCACACTGAGTTGTTCATTTTTAATATTGATTCAATATCTTTACTGTTTTGTCACTTCCTTTTTTAATTATCATTTTACTCTCTACCCTCTTAAAAGCAGTAATACTCACTGAGATCATCGATCCAGGCAGAAGCCTCTTGTGATGTGAATTTCAGTCTTGTGTCATTCTTAACATCCACCAAACTGTTTGGATGGAAAGGGTAGTATACATCAACTTTATCTAATTTTACCTGGAACAAATAATGCCAACATTAGTTCAGATTTACTTTTCAAAGAATTAAAAAAACTTTGTGGCGCTACATCTCTTGTGGGACTATGCTTACCATCCTACCGCTGCATCATCTACCAGAGGCAGATGGCAGGAATGGTGGGCATGTGATGAGCATGGCTGATATCTTTTAAAAGAAAAGTGAACAAAGATTATACTGTGTTTGTTAATTCTATTTGCTAGTTTGACTATATAGGGGCAGGAGGAAGAGATAGGTTTTTCCCTATAAGAAAGACTAAAACAGACTAAAGAATAGTTGCACATAGCAGCTTTGCTTTATTCTCTATAATCCTCTGCTGCAACAGAGATGCAATTTATGCAGCATGCACACTATTACCCACAATCCTTGGTGCCGTGGAAATTCAAATCCCACCTTAGAGTATATACCGTATTTTTCGGACAATAAGACGCACCTTGGTTTTAGAATGGAAATTTAAGGAAAAAATTAATGTGATTCCGAACGAATTTTTTAAAAGGGAATAATATATTCATTGCATACACAAATCACGACTTTCTACAATGCATTCAGCGCAAATCATTTTCAGTGATCAATGTCAGGATGTTTAGAGGTCATTGAATTTATTTAGACCACCCCAAGGAGACAACTCCTTTTGTATGAAAGAACCCAACATTCCTTTTTTTCACCTTGTACACCTGGCTTCCTGCTACCATCATTTTGCCCATTGTGACAAGTGCACATGTAGTCTGTGCCAAAATTTGCAACTAACTTATCCTTATAACATCTTCTTTATGATTATGGTACATATTACAAACAATATCTACTGTAATTTTAATTTTTTGTTTACTTTGGACCAATAGACGCATCCAACTTTCAAGACTCTGTTTTCAAGGTAAAAAAGTGCCTCTTATGGTGCAAAAAACACGGTACTCTTGACATTTATTTGATGGGAGGAGATACCTTTTATCCAATGCCAATCCCGATGAAATTGGGGTTCACACAGGGGTGGATAGATGGCGAGATTGTGGCCCATTTTCGAATTGGGTGGGCCACAATACTTGGTGATGCATAAGGTGTGAAGAGGTGAGATGTGTAGTGTGATGTGGGGAATGAATGATGGTGAGGTGACGAAAATTGGAGGGGAAACCCAATGCAAGTATAATCTATTCTTGTTAAAAGACAACCAAGGGGACTGCCAGCCGACTGTCAAATCACTTTCAATGATGACATAGGTCTCCACATCATTTGCACTGTGGAAAGTGATTTTTTAAGTAATATAGGCCTATTTTTTAGCACACATCCTCTAAAACGACTGCTTGTTGGATGACTCTTCTCTCAACTAGTTCCAACTATAGGAACTATAGGAACTAGATATCTCTAGTCTCTTCCAGGGAAATTTATTTTATACGTTTTTTATGTTATAGGTTAATATTATTAAGAATGATCGTAAACCTTGTCATTCTGACATCTAGTATTCAAAAAATAATTTGATAACAATATTCTATGTTGAACCTAATTGGAGGTGGACTCAAATACCCCATGTTTGCTTTACCATGCCATAGTGTAGACCACTACACCATGACTGCCAGTTTAAAAGAACGAGTCAGATGTGCCTCTTGTACCAGATGCTTTTTTGTAACAAGGCATAATAAGATTTATTGCAAAGATATAATAAAAATGACATGTAATCCAATTTGAGTAAATAAATTTAGTTTAATTATTCAAAATTATTATCTTATCAATTTTTTACAGTATTACTAAGAAAAAGAAACAAATCCGTAGAAAATCAAGTTTATAAACACCCATTATTGGTATGAGCATCATATCTATTTGCTTTCTTCACAGAGGATCATTGAAACAGAGTGAAAAGCTGAGCTCATTAGTAGTGAAAATACACCACATACATAAAAACTTTAGCTGACTCATCCTGTATATTTCAGACTGGCTTCGCCTCCTCTGAAATACTAGATTCATTTGCTAAAGCCTTGCTTTGCGTACTTTATGCATTTATTAAAAGCATAATACCGCAATTTATTAGTGCATGAATATTTCTCCCCCCATCCCTACAAAATCAAATTTTGCCACTATTATGGTCAAATTTTGACGTACCACCCTAAAGTTATAACTAGGGACCGGATTCTTAGGTTTTTACCTATTTTTTTCCTTACTTCCAAAACAAAAAGCGCTCATACACTTTTTCGAATCATGTCCATAGGATTCACCCACATTAATTCTGTGGCACCTAAAAATACCTAAATGGGGTATAAAAACCGAAATATACCTAAACGGGATATAAAACCTAAAATATCTAATTTAGGCTCCTTTTTTGTCTTTTTTGTTTGTCAGTTGAGAAATCGATATTTTGCGGTGAGAGAATAATTTTTGTCAGGTAGAAATTAATACCACCAGCGTTTCATTCCAAGATCAGTAAGTTTACAAGCCTTGGTTTCATTCAACCCATTGTCGTCTAGGATGGACAGTATCAAGAGAGGAAAAGAGTACCGGCGTATTCCTTTTAAAATATTCGTACGAACGACCATTGTTGCCGTGTACTGTCCTGATATTCATACTGAGTGGTCACACTTCGAGTTTTAAGAAGACGTGTTAATTATGCCGAAACAAATGAAATCGAGTTTATTACGGCAGTGGATTGGTGACGATCTGAATTTCACTACAGATGGCAAAGCCTGCCAGAAACACGTACTATTTACCTTTCAAGAAAAGAGGGAAGTTTTCGTCCCTAGTTGATCTGTTGTGCGGATAGCATGCGTAACAACCGAAAAAAAGGAAAATAATCAGTTTCACATTATCCACATCCCACCATAAAGTATTTTACTCACTAAATTAGAAGCATCGGATTCGAATCCTGTGAAGGGTAGTGTCTAGATACAGTATGAACTATTAACTAAGAGATAACAGGAAGAACTTCACAGTTGACAATCTTGAAAAATATTTAGTGATATACTGTAACCAGGAAATGTGAGGCAATCTTATTTTTCACTGCTTCTTTTGATCGTTTATGCTTTCTTTATTCAATTGTATAATATTGTCTTAAAGCAAGTTTACATAAATTTAAGTCAATTTTGTTAAGTTAAACTTTACAAGTATTATGTATTCAATCCTATGTAGCACATTCAAATTCATTAAACCAATTATTCTACTTAAAAACGATATTTTGGACAAAAAACCTAAAAAAAACTATTTCACCTAATGGAAAACCTAAAACAGTGTTTTTAAAAACCTAAAAATCCGGTCCCTAGTTATAACTCAGATGTAAAGCATTTAGCTCAACAACCAAATTATATCGGGTATCTACAATATTATTTTTAAAAAACTACTGAAGAGAATTTTATGAAATATTTTGCTTAAAAAACAATTAAAACAGCTAGACAGAAAAATTCTACAGTTGTATGAATAGAATAGGAGCTTACTTTGACGGCCAGGAACTGCATGATGGAGAGGATGTTGAGCATGAACCCATCGCCTGCTATACTTCTCTCCTCTACTTGAATCTGTGCTCGCTTTTCGTTGTTACGCAACAGTGCTGCAATGTACGACACAACCTCTTCTCGAGCACTGCTGCACACCAAAACATCATGCACAACCTTGTGGAGAAGAACCTGCAACAGACAGATGTTTCATATCAAAAATATTTTTAACCAGTCAATGGGGCCAAAAATTTCACACATTTACTATTCCCTACCCTCAAAATAATGTAGAATTTCCTCTACTTATACAAAGCATATGGCGATGAATAAGGAATCAATGGATAGGATTTTTTACTGAATTCTGACATAGCATGCATTGAAAACCTCTCATTTATGGATATCGAAGGAATGTAAAAATCCGTCTGCATCTGGGAGGTGTCCTTTATTGGGAGGGAGGCTGCCCAATCTAATAGTAAATTTATAACATGTATTTTGTGTACCTTTATGTTTTAATTGAAAGACCAGAAAAGGAAAATACTGTGCCATGCGATTTTATTCAGGTATGCAAAAGAGTAATTTCAAGTTTTCAGAATAATGTGCTTTAATAAATCATCTTTCTGTTGCACAATGGTATTTGAGTCTTTCCTACATAGAATTTACCGTATTTACTCACCTATAACACCCCCCTTTTTTCACAATTTTCAACTTCTAAAATAGGGGAGGGTATAATAGGTGAAAATTTTCACATGACATAGGTTGGTTTGTCATGCTTTAAAAACAGAAAAAGACACATTTAGCGTCTTTAAATCAACACACAAAATAGTTTAAATCCATTTTTTTTATTTACAAAAAGTTAAATTATCACGTCAATTTAACTTTAGAGTTTTAAACAGTTTGGTATAGCTCCCTCCTGCATTACCGCAGCTGACTGGGTCACGTGATTAAACGCTGCGCTTGCCCGCGTGGTGTTCAAGGTTAACTCAGCATTGCAATGTTGTCATCCAACTGGGCAGCAACTGCCTAAATTTCGTATCTCCCTTTCTTCACACCACGGAATGATTTCAACATTTTCTTTGCTCCTGATAATTTGTCTTTCTGTTTACGCCAATAAGATATCATACATGGCTGCATATTCTAACACACTCAACTTGAAGGATGCCGTGAAACTTGCTCTCCAACTCAGTTTTCACGTGCTTACTAACTCTCAGGCAGGCAACAACACAATACACGCGTATGGCGGAAGTTGAACTCAGAAACCTGAAGGGCATTGAGAAATCTATGGGGGAGGTGAGAGTAACTAAGGCCAACACACAGGTGGCAGGGAAGCGTGGGTTTTACCGTTAACAGGAATGTTGCAGTTGCCGATCTTTTTTTTTTTTTTTTTTGGGCGTTGTCGAAAATTGGGGGGGGGGGGTATTATAGGTGAGGGGGTGCTATAGACAAGTAAATACGGTATATGCAAACATACCAACATAGATTTTAGTTTTTTCTGCACACTCAATAACTTCAACTCTTCGTATATTGTAATTTTGTCAAAATTTTACTTACATTGCCTGAACAACTGAGTAAAGAGAAAAATAAAACTTTTTGTTTGACCATACTGTAACACGCTTATTACATGTGAGGTAATGGTATCATTTGATTAAATTAATCGGGAAAACATTGTGAAGTGTATATTATATATAATCAATAAGAATATTCTTCTTCGCACATATTTTGTAAGTCTACTACATGGAGGACATCTGGTGGATAAAGAAGGAAACACGACAGTTGAGAACAGCTGATGATGGTGAGAAGTCACTCACCGAAACGATCGTCCTTTTGGTAAGTTTTGACTTATAAAATATGTGTGAAGAAGAATATTCTTATTGATTATATATAATGGTATCATATATATATATATATATATATTTTTTTTTTTTTTTTTTTACAAATTACAAATTTTTATTACAAATTAAAAAATACAAATTGATACAAAATTATTACAAATACAAATAATATACACATGTATACATAATATTGATATTCATTTCGATTATTATCGAACATGGAACGATGTTGAGAATAACACCTGAGATTTGCATAATAAATAGCCTGTATTTAAAATAAAATCAATTCTGTTTGTGTTCATTTTAATATCATACTAACATGAATTCATTTTGTTCTGTAAAAATCCGTCATTTTATCACTGACATCATTTAAAGAAATGAATCAATCAAGGCAGGCTAACAATAGGGCTATCAAAGCGATTGACTGTTTGATATTTTTAAAATAGTGGGCCGTGCAATATTATTGTAGCACCATATGATGTTATGCCCATTATAATAAGTATTAAATGTCTAAATGTCAAGTGGACAAATAAGAAAGTTCATGTAAACTACCAGCTGGATAGCACTTCTGGAAATGAAATCAAGCTCTTAGTAAGTAAATTCATCAATTATTTCTACTGACAGAAACTGATACATCTGAGCTTGCCTTGTTGTAGATGTAGATGTAGATGTCTCGTTCTGTAGATCCTGTGTTGAGCAGGGCTCAAGGATATAGAACACGTCAGATAAAAACATACATGCATGTTATAAAAAAGATACAAGAATTGTTATGTCACACTTACTCAAGCTGAAAAGAAATCATCCATATTGTAGAAGGTGTGAGTTACTAAATATTGCTTCAGAGCTCTTTTGAAAGATTTGCATTTGCTTTTAATACATAGTGATTTAATCTCTTTTGGAAGGTTATTGTATATTTGTATTGCGGAATAATAAGCACCTTTCTGAAAAAGTTTTAATGAGTTAGCTGGTCTATGTAAATCATTCATGTTTCTAGTAGTACGCCCGTGTATACTGTGATTACTTTGAAATTTATCAATATTATCTACCATGTAACACATAACAGAGTATATATACTCTCCGGTGAGAGTGAGGACTTTTAATTTTTCAAAAAGCGGTTTACAAGATTCTCGTCACGAATACTAATGTTTGTGGTGACTCAGCCATTGATTGGCTGTCCTCTACAATCATTCAAAATGCTTTGGAACAAAAAAAGCTTTGATTTACCAAGTCTTTTGAAATTTATTTGTTTTGTTTTTCATGGCTCAGCACAGTAATGGTTAAGTGAAAAAATCACTTTTGTGGAATTTTGCAAAAATTACATCCTACAAGTCTTCTTTGTATGCCTGCAAAGTTTTAATACCCTACTGTGTTTGAAAGATTTTCTCAGTTTTTCATTTTTGTATATTAAGGTTTAAGGATTCCACTGATTTGGTACTTGGAAGCTAAAAATTTACCTACTTGTTCATTATATCACGCTGAATCATTTGGTCATTGTGGATTTTTAAAATCTAGGATTTAAAAAAAAAAGTAATTAATTATAGGCCTAGGCCTATATGTTACCATCACAAAAATTTACAAAATTTTATCTCATATTTTATTATTTTATTTTTTAAGTGAAACCCTACTTGAAAAATCTGAAATGAAGGCCCTTTTAATACATAAAAGAGGTATTTTTCATGTACATTAGTGCATCTTTAATGGATGAAATTAGATTTTGTATATGTATTAAAAAAAGGGATAATCTGTTTAAAAAATAAAAATAACTCAAAAACTATTTGATATAAAGGCTGAAACTTGAAAGAGTGCATTAACACACTAAGTCAGTGTGCCAGTCCCAAAAGTATGGAAAATAAATATTTCAGTGTAGTCCTCCTTTAAGCTGGCTCCTGAAATCTGCAGTTAAACCTTAGTTTTTCCCTTGGGGTCCATCTGAACAGATTAAACAGCCCAGCAACAAATGGTTAAATGTACAGGCATTGTGAAAACTTACTCGGGTATTTTCCAGTTCCTGCTGAAGTGTGTGATGCAATGACTTGTCAGCAACAGGATTTCCTGAGAAGAACTTATCAGCGACTTTAGGTTCATCTTCGCCAAACACGGATACTGACAGGAATGGACCAAGGAATGATGTCTTCGCCAGCTCCCTCCCCACAGCTACTGTCACTACGTCAGGCTGGAAGTTGGGCTGCAACAGAATGATTGTCGTTAATCAAGGAACTTGCTACGTTTATTAATACAGTACTATTTTCACTTCTCGGTCAAAATACACTAAACTCAACGTGGCTCTAATCTTATTCTTCATCTAAACAAAGATGTCACTTCCCGTTTATGTTGACTCTCATTCAGTTGTCAACAAATAAACATTCTATCAACTCAAAAATCCATCAAGGGAAAGTTCCTGACACACCACCAGTACAACAGTAACATTGTGATGATCACCTGACGGTCAATGGTTACAATTACTACGTTTTTCATGCACAATTTGCATCGATCTGAATACGCTTACCATATTGAAATTGTCATGAAAACAGGAATTCAGATTTCTCAAGGTCAAAGGTAGAATCGGATTGGACTGAGATCGTATGCAAAAGCCATAAAAACACTACTTGTATTCAGTTTGATCTCAAGTATGCTAATTAGACATTTCATTGGTCCTCAAAGACCTCGCGTAAGGCAAGAAACGTTTCATTGGTCTGGAATGTGGAGCTAGCGCATTCTTTGGATTCTCTTGGAAACATTGTTTTCAATATTGGATAGAAATTTTTGCATGAAAATGGGATCCTATTGGAACTCAGATCGATCTGAATTCTGCATGAAAATGGTAGTAAATGAAATCAAATAGCTTCAAATTAACATTAATATAAAGTGTTGTAGCACAGTATAAGTATTAATACAGTAAAGAAACTGTGTGTTAAAAGTCCTATGACAACATGTTGACTGGACGACACTAGCGCTCCATGCGGAGATTGAGTAAAGCTACATTCTCATCATATGAAATGGCTTGGGAAAATACATAAACACATCGCAAAATATGTTATGTTAAAAGAGAAAAAGAGAAAAATACGGAATATTTTTATTTAATGCAAATCTAATTTTAAATTTAAGAAATAATAAAACAGATAATGTATTATGTTCTAGTTAAGAAGAGGTAAACAATACCTAAATAGGCTACTGTTAAGGACTGTACCTAGGCCTAGTATTTTTCCTTTAAAATCATTGCCCTTTAATGTAATTTATAATTCAAATTATGATAATAAATAGCCTACATATTAATTATGTAAATTATATTATAGGTCTGTCACGTTGTTCATCCTGCACGTCATTGTTGACAGTGTATTTTGATTCTTTGCCTTATATGGCAATATACGACTTCAATTTATTGTAGGTCTATGTAGCGTCAATTACTGCAGGATGGACTTCATTAAACAAAACAAAAAATTCAGGAGCATTTGGAATTGAAGACACCGTCGGTACAGCAGTTTTAATTAACGAGTTTTTATAGGAATTCATAAACTGTCTGTTTTCGGCGTGTGTCAAGCATAGATGGTAATTTTCACTCAAATATTTTACATATTTTGTTACTAGGTTTTCTTGTCGACCATTAATGACCTATTTTATACACCAGAAATCATTACAACAGAATAAAATATAAAAATATTACATTAAAGTAACTTGAACCATAACCACACCAGAATCACGAGTAAGCCAGTAGACCTACAATAAATATTACTTATTTTCGTTCTTACCTTTCTGGATGTTTCAAGAAAGTGAAGAAATGCAATTCAGGATTTTGTCTTTTATTATTACTGAAATTTACAGCAGAATAATAAGGTCCTTTCGAATATAGCGTGATCTAATAAATACAACACTCCTATTTATTTACATACTTCCCGGAGTAGTTTCTGTAGCCTTACTTTATGGCCGCTACGATCGCTAGTAAATGCGCGCGCATGCTCGGCTGGCAGAAAAACGGGCTGAGTTTCTGTACTGTATTAATACTTATACTGTGGTGGTAGTTACAAAAAACAATTCATTATGTCAGCTGTTTTATGGACAAAATTAATAATAAAATTAATAATGGATATATTGGGAGTGGTCAGCTTCAAGTTTAATTCATTAACTTCATATTTAGACCTATTACAATTTATTTTATACAGTTTACCACGGAGCCACCAGTGAACGAGCCTCCTTTTTAGTAAGTTCCAGATACGACAGAAGACTCTATATTAGAATGAACATATGATTTGCATGCGTTATGTTGAAGCAGATCATTTTCCTTCCCCCGGTTTCCAAGATGGTGAGTAGGGAAGAGCAAATTCTGTCTATCTTCGAATGTGACAAAGAATCTGCGAGCAAGAGCGAGCCAAGTAACAGCGATGAAAGCAGTAATAGCAGTAGGAGTGGGTAATACAGGCATCCAATGGCTTGATGTAACACGTAACGGTCCAGGACCAACAATAAACATTCCAACATAAAATATAGACCTCATAAAATTTAACTCCAGCATCAATTTTTGGCATAAACAAACATAAGAAACAAAATGTAATTTATGCGACTCTTGATCAAAGACAAAAATATAAATTTCTACAAATGAAATAAAATGATCCTAAATGTTTACAAAATTAAATAAAAAAATCAGGTAAACTGGTGTAACAAAGTGCCAGAATGCTTTTGTTTAATCAGTGCTAATTGCAATTATGATATGCAGAAAACAAGTTATTTTTGTAATCGATTTCCGATTTAAGCTCCAGACTGATTCATTAAGCAGGGCTTATGGAAGAACAAAGGTCTAAAGTTTGATAAGAATATGTGAAGGAAAATGTGGGTAGTGTTATTTGTCAAAGCTAATTGTATAGCAACTTCCAAAGTCGTATATGAACACTGTAAAACAGTATGTTGTTATGAGAACTGATTTGCATTTGAGGAGTTCAATTCCAAAAAGTCTCTTGTCCACAAATTTTCGAAACTAAGTTATGACAACCTCCATTTTCTTCACATCTCTTTGCATCTAAATACGGTGAAATTTTGCTTCAAAACTGCTTTTATACCAGAAAGAAACATACTTCAAATTGGCGTTTGTTTCCATAATGTATACATCATTTCAACGTTTTTTTGCAATTTCCCAACATTTTTGTTAGATGGACAAGAGACCTTTTGGAAATAAGCTCCTCATTTGATAAATTCAGTCTAATATATTACCATAAAATAGGTGCTAAATTGGGCTTTACTTCAGCGTCAGTGAACTGATTTGGCCCAAAATCAATAAGCTTCGTCCCATGTACGTTATAAATGTGTACACAAAGTTTCATGAAAATCCAATAAAGGGTATTCGAGTTATCACGTGTACAGACGCACGGACAGACATTTTCCCGGCTTCCACATAACCTCAGAGTGTACCATTCTAGCAAATAAAACCACAATCTTGAGTTACCTCACATCACTGATATAACCTAATTTTATTTTAAAATATTCTGCTCATAAAGTAGAAAAGATCTACCTGTTGAGTGAGGAGCCTGCAGATGGGTCGCACATTTCCTGATGGTCCGCATCGTATCTCTACCAGGTCACTCAGTGCTTGTATGGGTTGTCTGTGGGTGTTGCCAACAATGGAGGAATTTTGCATCGTCATGAGAAGACCTTGCAACACTGGACTGAATACCTGCAAAACATCACAAATAGCTATAATCATATCATCCATCTTTTCAGTCTTGTGATTAATTTTTATCGTAAAGTAGTGTATGCTATCAAATTTAAAGTAGGTGGAAAATCTGATTAAATTAATGGGAAAACATTGTAAAGTATCAATACTTTACTTCAAACTTTAAATTATGTAGATTATAATTACTATTTTAAGTAAAAATTTACTAAATTAGAACATATGTTTGTTTCCAACTTCAGCTGAGGTCTACTGACAAGTTTGTTCTTTGTCCACTAGATGTGCAAGTCGTATGAAGTGGGAATGGGCCAACTGTATAAACATCATTGAATGGAGATCAATTGTGGTCTATGTTCAGATAATGAGTTGAATTCAGACCGGAGCCATGTTGTAAAGCACTGATCTAAGATCAGCCAATCAAAGTTCAATTTTGAACCAGTTCAGATGTGAATGTTTTGGCAACATTTCAGAAACAGCTGAGTATCGCATGGCGAGATCATTGTTATTCTGTTTTCCTTCGTATTCAGACTGTGTTCTGTCAAAGGAAGGGAAAATATGTCTGAAATTAAGCAGAAAAAGGACTGTTCCCTAATTTTTCCAATGAGGACAAGGATGTCCTGATTGAAATTATCTTGGTAAAATATAAAGACATTATAGAACCCTAAAAGACATCTGTGCAAAAGCAAAATGCGTGGAAAAATGTTGCCTCAGATTTCAGTTCTAGCAATATAAATCAGCTTAACATTTTCAATGCTACTGATGTCTGAATGCTTCACCTAAAGAATGGTATAAAAGCAGAGATATAAGATTAATAGAGCAATGCTTTATGTAAAACGTGAGGATTTTTATTCAAGTGTTATGTTTGTCATTCTTGGGAACCAGCTATTCCACTGAAATTTTCCTTATCGATTTTAAACTTAATAGCCCACTAATGATTTTACTTGATGACTGCCTAATTACCAATGTAAAATCTCAGCTCTGGAAGTGTTAATCTGTCACACAAAAAAGAGAACAAAGAAAGCATTTGCTCTAGACAATGGTAAAACACATTGGGAGCCCAATGAAATTAATCATTTTCATCATTAGAAAATACAGGGCCTATTAGAGTATTCAGACATCTATTGGAAAGAGTTGATAATAATAATGTAACACTTCATAGAGATTATGTTGTAGAGTTATGTTACACTGCATTATAAGGAGCCTAACACAGCCTATATATGTATATCTACGGTATAGCTAGAAATATATGAAGTTATCTTTTGTGTATTTTCTTGCCATTTATTGTACCACACAGGTAATATTATGTGCAAATTGATATCAGATTATACAAAAAAAAAATGTCCGAGTTCAGCACGAACTGAGATCAGTTTCGTCTCTGATCTGAGATCAAATGGTTTATACTATCAGCCTTAAGTTTATTAATGCAGTGAAATATCTGATATTCTAAAATGAATATTCTTCATATTCAAGTTTTCTCTGCTTGTTGAGTAAATGTGTCTCAATGTGAAAATAAGCTTGTTTGTGCAAAACGTCTTACCCTACTAAACAGCTCCGGATTGGTGTGTGTCCTGGCCACCAGTTCTGGAAGAAAGCCACGTGGTAGAGACTGAGCAAGGACAGGGCCGAGGAGTAATGACACACGAGGCAGGTCTTCCTCGCTCAACAAACCCTGCACTGCAAGGGATGCATACTGAACACACTGAGCCCTGATCTCAGCCAATACTTCACTCAGTGGTGGAACACTGCTCCTCTGTAACAGATATACAATAAGAACTAACCTATTCAGAATGCCAGCATACTGAAATATTAAGTGTTAGTCACCTCTTTCTGTCAAAAATAAGAGTTATCACAACACATCTAAGCAGTTCTGTGATGAATAGATGGCGCAGATGCACTATTCAAGCATCGTATTATTCAAGGGGCCATTTGCCAGGGGGGGGGGGGGAAATATACATGGGGTCGATTGCTAAAACAAGATTTTATCCATGATTTAAAACCTTGTTACAATTGCTAAAAGAAAGTTTCTCTGTAACAATGCTTGAAACCAATGCTATCTACATGATGGGGTTAGAACATCGGCTGCGGATATTCAAGATGGATAGACTATCAGCTAGAAGTGAATCAAAGGCGAATTGATCTTCTGAGGGCAATAAATCTGAGTGCTACTGCACATGTCACAAAGGATATTTTGAACAGAAAATATGATTGAAATCATATACTCTTTGCTCCATATTGCCTAATGATGTGTCAATGCATTATAGTAGTCGAAACAGAATCTAACTGCCTTGGCTCTTAGCATCTGCTGCACATTATATCAGAAAGATTCCATGCACTTGAGTGTACATGTTATGATGGTGTACTGTGAGCTAGGGACTCGCAGCATGGACAGTCTGATTATTTTTTTATTACACCTTATACAATAATTCCTGCAGCACAGCTCTAAGTAAGAAAACTTAATGGTGAAAATAATAATAAAAAAATTACAATATTAATAGAACATTATGAAGAAATACTTGGAAAGGAGTTAGTTCCATATGTCTTACATCGTAAATAACTACAATTTATTGTAATATTATGGTTTTGAAAACACTTAAACTTCAATTTTATGGTTATTACCTTCATCATCATCAGGATCTAAAGGCAATGCCTTGTTGTAGTAGCCATGTCTTCCTCTTCATCGCTGTTCTCTTTAGATTTTCGTATGACAGCACGTCCATATCCTTTATCATGTTTTTAATAAATGAATTTCTTGGACGTCCTCTTGATTTCTTTCCCAGTATTTTCCCTTCAAAAATGTTAATGAGTAGACCATTGTGCCGAAATGTATGACCCACTAACTTTGCTCTTCTACTCTTAATTGAATTCAGAAGGGATCTCTCTTCCATCACTTCATTAAGCACTTCTTCATTTGTTTTCCTATCCACCCAACTCGTCTTTGTTAGCCTTCTCCATATCCACATTTCTGCTGCTTCTAGTTAGTTATTACCTTAGGACTAAGTAATTTCAATTGAAACTATGTAGTCTTAAGGTAATAACCATAAGACTGAAGTTTAAGTGTGTTTAAAATCATAATATATATGTTATAACTTCATTGAGTTCTTCCCAATATCAGTATTTAAAATATGTTTTTACCTTTGGATGATTTCGTTCCTCAACAGCAACTCTGGCATAGCAATCCATGAGGTACATGAGGATGCGAGCATGACTGCTCTGTTGACTGTCGGACACCTGCATCATCACTGTCATGGGATGATGCGGCAGAGTGACAACTGGAGACAGCAGAGGACTGAGAGGCGCTGGGCTTGAAGAACTCACACCAGGACTGTCTAAGATGTCTGGAGTGTTATTCGCAACACCCTGACAAATATCTCGAAGAGGATTCTCGCCTCGACCAAACTGTGACAAGACCTCCATCAGGGCTTGGCTTATCAGATCCTGGGAATACACAAGACAGCAATTTTATTTGATTGTCAGGGAATACAGAAGTGGAGATCAGAATTCATACTATAAAAGTGATTAAAATCAGATAAGCAATCTCAGCACTTAGGAAAATATTACTGAGGTGTATGTGTAAAGAGAGGGAACTCCAAAAACTTAATATGGCAATAAATGAATTCGTCTGGAAGATCGTACACTGAAAATAAATTTACTTTCGTTAAAGATTATGATATTTGTTTGTAATTTGAATGATTGTAGATTATGTTTTCCTAAAAAATAACATCTTTATTATTGTCTATGTTTAAAATTAAACAAAAATTGTTCATTTTACCATTATTACCTCATTATGCAATAAAGTTTTTGAGATAAACATGGTAGTAGATTGAGAGATATCTCAAGAACCTTTAGTGCATAATGAGGTAAGTAGTGATTATACTAATTCCAAGTGCATCTCACTTTCTACCCACCCTTGCTGCTCCGCTATAAGGGTGATTTATTATCTTCAAAACCGGATGTACACCCTCTGTCAAAAGTATTTATGGCAAGACTGGGTAGAATGAAACCGGTGTAAATAGATATATCTCAATTATGAATGAACTTACACCTCTTTACATACAATGAATTAAGAAAAATGATAGTTACCCCATAATACACTATGATATTAGCCCAAGACTACCGGTGATACAAGATACCTACCTCTCTATACCTGGCTTCATTTTCCACAATTTTGGAGTTACCTCTCTTCACACATGCACTCGAGATTTAATGATAATGTACAAATAAGAAAGCCAGGGGAGTTTTTTATTGGAGTGAATAAGACACAGTTTTGGTCAATAGGAAAAAAGAAAACATGAAAACTTGAAGGAGCTGCAATACTAACACAAATGGGAGGAATAAATATCTCGGCAGTGTGTGTGGTGCTCCCTAGATTGGTAGTGAGTCAATTGTTTATTTGTCCGTCATCATCAAAGGGTACAGAAGTACATTTGATATTGGACAAGTCAAAATAATGAAAGGTAAAGGCAAAGTGATCCCTATACAGGCCATGGAGGCCCAGAGGGTTCCAAGAGGTTGAGGCTCCCAGATTTTGGACATTCGGCACATGAAGGTGGCAAGGTTGTCAGCCTTACGCACCGGCCGCCTTTACCCCCAGGATTGCTCCTGGTACTCATTTCTGTTAGAGGTTGAGTCGACCCCAGGGCCATAGTGCCACCAGAAGGATTAGGCCAATTGAAAATTCTCAACGACCTCATCGGGAATCGAACCCGCGACCTTCTGGTTTGTAGCGCAGCGCCTCAACCACTACGCTACGGCGTACCCCCTAAGTCAAAATAATACATAATATAAAATAATTTAGATTGGTACAACACAAGATAAAACTGACAGCTACATCTAACCCAAAAAACCCCCCAAAAAAGATCTTTCTTTCTTTCTTTATTCATCCTTTCATGTACATTAGTGTCATAATATAGGGCACGTCAAAATATGCTAGCTAATACATAAATAATATAAGATAATAAGTTAAGTGATAATATCAGCAAACAATAGAATATTAAAACAATTGGTGTGTTAGATAAATGAGTAATAAATACCAGTGTTGTACAATGGAGGTATATACACAAGGGAGAATCAAATGAAAACCACAATTAATTTTTTCCCACTATTTTACTGCAGGAAGAATGTTTGCTTGTACATTATTTTTCTACTTAGTCCCCTCCTAGTTCAATGCACTTAAGCCATCGGATAGGAAGTGCTTCGATACCGCATGAGAAAAATTCTTTTGGTTGACGCTGTAGCCACTCGTGCACCGCCAACTGGTTGTCTTCTGAACTTCTGCCCTCCAAGGTGATCCTTTAATGAACCAAAGATGTAGAAATCTGATGGTCCCAAATCTGGCGATTATGGCAGATGTCGTCAGATGGTTTTCATTGTTGGACAAGGAGCATGTGGATGGGCGTTATCATGTTAAAGCAAAACACCTGCATCCAGCAATCTCCTTCGCTTCTGCACTATCAGATTTCCACTGCAGTGAATGACAAGTACAAGTACTGGTGCATAATCTACAATCCTGCATCAAGGAGAAAAGGCGTGGCATGTTGACTCGAGGTGGGGTCTCGGCTGCTCATCAAGTTCACGCAATGACTGTTGCAAAGTAAGCTGTGGAGAAGTGTGGATCCAAGGAGACTGACCACACACCTTACAGTTCAGATCTGCCTCCAAGTAACCACTTGGTCTCCAAGCTCAAGCCAGACATTCCAAGAAGAAAAATTTTGTGAGAAAGAAATGAAAGTTGCTGTTTATGCCCAGTTTGCATATAAAACTTCTGATAATTTTTTCTGGATCAGGGAAAAGTTAATTTAAAGATGTGAAAAATTCATTGCAATAAAGGACTATATTGAAAAGTGAAATGGTTTGTTCTTTTATCAACTCAAAATGTAGTCAGGCTGGTACCTTCTGGACCCAACCTTGTATCTTGTAATTTGCTATAACGATAATGATGGAGTTGCAGTAATGCGGGGCAAGGCTGGTATATTAAGGCTAAGTGGATTATTTTGGGTTTCAAGGCCAATCTGGTGTGAAACTGCCATGAATCATGACTGTGCATATTTAAAGAGGGGAAAGCTGTTTGTTCCTCCAGACCAATACAAAGTCCAAAGCCTACCTGGTCCCAGATTAACTTAATGCTGCGCCTATGGGCTGGAGAAAATTTTGCACATTAAAGTTACTTGTTTAAATCTCACAGCTGTTAGGTATTAAGTAAACATATGTACATAATTTGATGTGTTGCAATCATATAACTTTCTCTCTACCTACACACGAGCAAGCTCTGTCCATACAAAATGTATACACCCTCAGAAACATATAGATCAGAGGGGACAGCATTTCCAACATCCACTTTAAGATAGGTGAGTTAATTACTGAAATTCTTCTTTTCATTTGGGTATTCTCTTACTTAAATCTTTGGGGGGAAATGGAAGTAGCGGAAGTAGCTAAAAACTGTCACAGCAAACGGCCACCCAATTCCCAGCAGAGCACTATCCATAGTAGAAGTCCAGTGGCTTTATATTGAAGCATCTTCTGGGCTGTGTCTGTGAGGCTAGTTCTGAGGTGTCTGTGCTCTGACCAGACATCTGGCGAGACTTTTTAGCCTTTGGACCACCACCCACAGCCCAGAAGATGCTTCAACATCAAGACTCCACTGTGAAAGCCTCAGATTAACCGGTGGTTTTATGTTTGATTTGCACTGTATGCTTTAAATGAAATATAACAACATACAAGACGGGGGGGGGGAGAGAGAAGGATAAATGTTTCATTATAAGCAATCACTTATGACATAACTTTGTTCTACAAATATTACAACCTTACACTACTGAAGCAATTACTTCTCCGTATTTCTGAAGGTTGATGATGTATAAATATGCATTTCTTTTTAAATATGTAAACATAACCATACATAATGACCATGTACAAATTTAATATCGGTAGGTCAACACTGTAAAATTTTGTGTTGGGATAATCAGCCTTTCCTACAAACATCATATTTCTGCTTCAATTAGTGTGATAATGTCTTTCAGGTTACTGGCATTTACTTTGTTTGGATTACAGAAATGCACCTTATCTTTTGCACTACTGTATTTAGATTAACAGAAATTCTAGAGAGATTATTTTTGCAATGTGCCAAGGACTGACGGCCGGTAAAAGTGCTCCAGCGGCACATTGCAATGTCTCTGTAGTAGTGAGATGTAGATTGTCCTTCTTCTTCTTGGGGCTCAGGATGGCACGGCAACTAATGGGGAGTGTAATCTACAATTACGCTTCACACTGTCTATTTACGTTGAATAAGCAAGTGATTGTAAATGTTAATAGCCTGATAATAACATCAGAAAAAAAAAGAGAGAGTGAAAGGCAGGGGGGGAGACAAAGCATTTTGTGATGAGTAGTCACTTATAACACAGTTTCCCCAAAAATACAGCCTTATACTATTACTATGTAGCAATTTCCCACCTGGAATTCTGTGTTGTTTCTCTCCTGCACAGATTCATTTATAGCAGCAGCTGTCTCTGGTAGGTAAATGGCTGACTCATTTTGCTCCTTCCAGGTGACACATAGGACTCGAGATACGGTAGACTGAACTTGTTCTTCTGTCACTTCTGTACAAGAGCTCGAAGTCTGCAACAACAGAATCTTCTGTAAGCTATTTAACAATAATAATGCAAACACATAATTTAACGCAAAGTACAAGCCTAGAACTGTAAATGATTCCTAGTACTTCACACCGGAGGGGGAGGCATGACTTACCCTTTGCCTTGCACCTGCATCTTTGCGGTCTGTCTCCTCAACTTCCATATTTTCTATTCCGGAATCCACATCCACCTGTGACACAGAGCTTTTTTCACTTTTCTCACATTGTGGGTCATCTACTTCCATTTGTGATGAAGTGTCTGTGCTTTGTGAGTCACTCTTCTGTGTACCGAGTGGTGGTGGAGTGGCTGTACAACATAAAACAACAATAAACATCCATTCTTTCAGATATGAGAAGTTGTCCGACACATTTCAATACTAACCAATTTCGTTGTTTGACTGTGATGGCCCAGGAGTTGAGGGAGATGCAGGTATTCCTGCTCCTGGAGATGGAGGGGCCAACTGACCAGATGTGCCAGCACTTGTATCTAAAGCAGCTAGCCTTGCCAATCTTCGCCGGCGAATCTATGAGGGGGCAAATTTGGTTAATTTTAGTTTGACAAACAAATATTTATTTTATTATGAATATATTTACCATCAATTTTTAAAAACAGAATCTTTTCGAAATTTATAATACCAATTTTTTAATTCTCAAATATTCAATCAATAAATGGAACATCAAAGTCACTAACAGAATCCCATATTAATTTCATAATAAATTACTTAGATTTTGTTGAGATATATGAAGTCCATCATTACCACTGGAAATTGCAAATCACGATGCATTCCTAACCAATGCTTCCTTTGTGTTACAGCTTTGCTTTCTATGGACTCGATTGTACTTATAGATTTACAAATAACAGTAAATTGTTTACCTCCTCCTGGCTCAGCTCGCTCATTTTGTGATTTGGAATATAGGCCTATTTTTCTTTACTGCAACACTATTAACAATTTTAAAATAGCAATGTGCAATACAAATATATAAAAGATTTGGCCCTTCCGTAAGCACAAAAACATACGTCAACTAACTCAATCTTGAATCTGGTCGCTTATATCGCTTGTTTGGCGACTGTCTTCATCTGACGTCACGTCCCAGCTGTTTGGTAGTGTACCGTTTAGACTGTAGATGGCGATAACTCAATCCTACCAACAGCATTCAGTGCAGCCAATAGACATGATAGAATTGTAAAAAAGTAATGGTATTCAGCCGAAAATGATATGGCTTAATATTTTCTAACCTCCCCTTTCTTATATGGCATTATTTTATTGAATATTTTTGGCTAATATGCTATATGTCCATGTGTTTAATGACAACAATATTCACATTGGGAACTTTTGTTTCATACATTGGGTGTTGACATTTGTCTTATGACTGAGTCAGCTGAAATAGAGACTGGTACCGTTTGACACATTCATTTCAGAAATGGACAAAAATCATAAAACTAATAATTCTCCAGGGAAAATCGTTGAATTCGACCATCTTGGTAAGCTACACGTATTCATACAGTATCCCTACTAACAGTATGTGAAAGAAATGACAATTTGAAGTTACATTGTTAGTTTAAACTTGAGAAACAAAGGCTTATTGTTAAGAATTATCATAAGCACTCTTGGGGCGGCCCTTCTAAACCATTACTTTATTGTTAAAAAAGTATAATACACTGGATTAACAACTTTAAAACTGTACCAGAAAGCTGGCCATGATTTTGGTTAGAGATAACGGGCCCTAATATTATATAACTTACAGTATTAATCGCTCAGCGTAAACCAGTTACTACGACCATGCCTCCGCTCTCCCATTATTATGTTAGTAATGTAATAAGTAGGTAAAACAGGATTTTCTGGCACAAATGTCATTCCTCCTATCTCTCTTCCATCGTATTTCATTGCATTCCATTCCAGAACTTCACAAATTCTTGCAGCTGTTCCTCTAATTCTTCAGAAAGAATTAGAATTTGATAATGGTTTCTTGAGCTTCCACCCACATGAGTAGGACTGATTCCAAGCTTATAGCAGCTTGCTTCTCTGCCATCTTCTGGGAGAAGTGAAGGAAAAGTCTGTATTGTATTGTATTGTATGTTTATTCATCCTTTGATATAGGAAAGATGAAGAAATGCAAGGTGGAATCAGGGGGCTAATAGGAAAACCGGAAAGTGGAACAGATAAGACAGAGAGCTTTGATTGGTTGGTAAAAAAAAAAAATAGAATTGAATAGTAATGTTGGGATGTTTTAACGGTTCTTTTCATGGCCAATACTACTACTGTTGGTGCCGTATTGAAGCAGAAGCCTTGGAAATCCAGATCAAAGACCATAACTTTAATAGGGATGGCAGTCTACAATTATAATAAGCAATTAATTATAATTATAGTTATAGTCAGGCCTGGCAATCTCTCTCACTTTCAAATAAAGCATTACCGGTACCATGAAAAGGACCGTTGACACATCCCATTAATAATAAAAATAGCTCTATAATTCAATTTTTTTCTTCCTAACCAATCAAATATCTCCATCTATTTCTTCCACTTCTCGGTTTTCCAAATGGCCCTGTGGTTCTATTCCTATACAATACAGACCTTTTCTCTCACTTCTCCTGCAAATGTCAGCAGAGCAAGCTGATAAATGTTCGGAAGCAATCCACTTACTCACCCATTAAAAAGGCCAAGAAACCATTATAACTTACATTCTCAACACTATGAAAGCCTCAAGATACATAACATGGACCCATAATTAAATTGGTATAATTTTAAAAACATTCGTAAAATATACACTGTCTATGTGGAGAATGCATTTACTGGTGTTCCTGTATGTGTCAAACGAATAGCAATAGTCAAAGTTTGGTTCATTATCACATTCTGGATGTGCTAGCCCCTGAAGTGAGATTTATGTGGATCAAAAGCAGCGAGTGCTCTTCAACCCACAGCCCATGGTTTAATTTTTGGCAACCCACAAACAGATACTAGTCATAACTACAATGCTTGAGTTTTGAGGGGCTGCAAACAAACACTAGTTTTGAGTAAAAGTAAAAATAGTATTCATTGACAGCTATTCTGAAATCACTACTCAGTATGTTAGGGTTGGCATTGAAGGTTGACGTGCAAGAAACAACATTAGGGCATTCTGAATTTGATTGCAATACTAGCGACACATTAAACCCAATAATGACAATTTAGTGATAAAGAAACAATGTAAAGTCTCACCTTAAATTCAAGAATGTTACTGTGCTTTGTAAATATTCATAAACATTGAAAATTGAAAGACAAAATATAAAAAGCAAATATATATAATGTTAAATAAACCCTACAGTTAATGTAATATAATTTTATGATATATTTGCCACGAATCATAAAGAAAATGTCCCTTTAGTTAAAAAAAAAAAGGTTGAAGACCACTGATGTAAAGGAAGAGGCATATTTTGAATATTTTAAGCATAGTACAGAAGGAAGGCCTTAGAATATAGATTCCATATTCCTAATAATTTTCCTGTAGCCTATAGAATATATGCCTGATGTTGAATAACAATTTCTGTTTAGACTCTGCTACTCAGGATCTGATCAGAAAATGTATCTCGGCTCGAGAAATGGCATACTGTCCCTATAGCAAGTTCAAAGTCGGATCTGCCTTGCTATGCAATGATGGCACCATATATACTGGCTGCAATGTGGAGAATGCATCAATTGGAGTTTCTATATGTGCCGAGCGAACAGCAATCGTCAAAGCTGTTAGTAATGGAAACAAACAGTACAAAACAATTGCTGTATCTGCAGGCAATGAAGATTCTTTCGTTGCACCATGTGGAGCATGTCGTCAGTTCATAGTTGAGTTTGGCAATGATGTTGTCATATACCTTGCCAAGCCTGATTGTACAAAAGTGTTGGTTACCTCAATCAAAGAATTACTTCCTCACAGTTTTACCTCATTCTAGTCACCAATTATCTGGGAAAGTAAATAGACAAAATAAATCAAACATGAAAAATCAATTGAAGGTATGAGAATATGTGGATCAAGACCACAGATAATCAAGAAAATCTATTTTTTTCAGTTATTTTAGTAGCATACACTCTTTTGTAGTCACTGCAATGTTTCAGATATTTTTTAATGTGTTATACTATTAAAGTAAATATTATTTTAGTATTAAGTGAGTTATTAACAGAAAATACAGTACAATTTTTTCTTCCTGAAACTGGGGAAACGCACGTGAGAGGAAGGGCATTCAGAGGTGGGGGTTGAATTCAGACAGACAAGCCATCTTCCCCTCCCACCAGTCATGTCAGCCGTAACCATATACTTTTGTTAGCGCAATGTGACTTATTTAAGACTGATGTATGAATAAAACATCACCCCTTCAAATGGTAATATTTTGCTAGTGGACTCGTCCAGACTACTGAGCATCTATCTGAGCAAGTTCAGGTAGAAAAAATTGTACTGGAACAATGGATTTATCTAGTTCTCACACTCGATCAAACACTCGATCAAACTACTGATATGTGAACTAAAACCCTACTGTACTGATCTGAACGATTTGACTTACATTGTGTTTCAAAATACATCAGATACTCATTATGTAACTTTAAACTAAAAATTATCTAATTAATTGGTAAAATTAGTTCAACATCACATTTACATTATCCACAAGAAGTTTTCCATGCCACTGAAGGAATGAACTATTACAACTTCATAATATCATCCAATTTTTTATATTTTATTGGCATCTAGTGTAGTCTGAATAATTTTAGTAAAATTTGCACACCAATGGATGAAGAATGCATTCTACTTGTATTTTGTGCTAATAACTCGATTTCATACAAAATGGTCTTTATCCACTTATCATACTCATTCCTTCATTTTCTAATCTAAATTTTTATTTTAGATAGGCCTATTAATGTGATAAAGGGAAAAACTGGTTGAAGTTTAAACATAATGACCTGAAAGTTGATTTCAGAACTACCTAAAAAAGTTAAAAATAATTACAATAGAAGCCCATTGTACTGTTTCAGCATACTGTGCAATTAGATATATCATAAGCACCACCAGTCTTCGATTTGTAGGGGGGATGGACCCTGTTGGTTTGAACCATTAGCATGGTATACATATTTAAAATTTTAATTCTGGTAAAATCATAAATCTCACACTGGATACCATCATGTCACCTGCTATTTTAATACTAGGAGGACCGTAAGGATTCTTAATGCTCTTATGAATCGGGCAGTTTTTATTTTTTCATTCTAATTTCCCAAGACTTTTAACAAATTAGATCAAGTATTCTTGCTTTAAAAATACATCATTTTGTCACAAATCTTAAGCATATTGTCAACATTTGTATCTCAAAGGATTGTAGCCAATCATTTTATCATTTTATTAATTTTTTTATGAATTTCCTACAGCATGGGTGTTTATTGTAAAAATCCTGGGCACGGAGTCCTCCGGGAGGGACTTTAAGCTGGGGGGCCCCTTGTCGTAGATTTACGGCACGTAAAAGAACTCCAAGCCTAAATTAGAGCCTCTGGACAAAATTTCTCGGCCCTTTCACGTCCAAGTAATACCTTAGTTTCCCCAGGGAGGTTAAGGGGCGATGGGCTTACCACCTATCACTCTGCCCTCTCTAGGAAAATAAGCGTAACAAAATTCACATCGGTAAACAGAAACCTCCACTTGGAGGCCCTTCGCCCCAACATGGGGGCATAGGATTCGAGAGATGAGTGTTTATGATGCCTCCTAATACAAGCAGTATAATGGACTTCCACAGTGATAAATTGAAAGAATTCTAAAATTCTTAAATTTTATCCATTTTGTTTTGATGTAATTTAATATTAACTTAACCTTTCACCGATACTAATACGTTTCTCCAATATGAATTACCTTGTTGGAGTGCTTTCAACTGCATAGGCACCCATCTTCAGCAACTGACTCCATGTTGCAGACATCATTACAGACATAGAAATCCTACACATTAACCACAACACACTTTAAACACACCATACAAGACAACACAAACATTTTAAACGAATAACTTCAATTCAAATCGCATACAGTATACGTTTACAACAAAATCATATACAAACATCTTCCCGATCAAAGCATTGGTAACATAATCAGTTGCTGGTATTAACTTTAACACATTATTTGAAAATTAAATATATATTGCTTCTTCTAAATTCTAGTCCTGAATTGAGATCTACTTTAATCATGTTTTGATGCAAAAGATGAGCTTCTTGATATTTCCATTGCATTAAAGCAGTATGCCTACATTAGATAATTTCTTACGCTCAACTCTTTGGAAATTAAATGTTCTGCATTCTGTTACATTTATTTGTGTACAGCTTTTCCAATTTAGGGAATGCTTAAATACAAAGATTATGCTTGCTATTTATTAATTTAAGATAAAAATTACGATAAAGAAGGAAAACGGAAAACATTGTTAGTAACAGGGGACAAACATACGTAATAACACAATAAATGCATTTGTTTGACAAATTTATGAAATGAATAGAAATATTTGTATTATTTTTAAATTTATTTTACATTTTCATAAAGGTCCCAATGAGTCTTATGGCTCGCAATGAGGGACAGTCAAAGTACAATCATTGTTTACAAGATATAATTACTACACAAAAGCCTTTTATTGCTGCTTGTGGCACTTCCTTGGATGAACTTTTTATCTAGATTAAAATCTTTGCAGAATTCACAAAAAGGGATAGTTCCTGTTGTGCTAGTCATTAATGTAACTTTAAAATATAGGCCTAATCTGGTTTTGATAGTAAATTGAGATTGTGAATTAAGAAAAAGACATCTTTTCACTAGCAGACAAATACATTAGTTTGGTATCTCAGATTTGAACCTTAAATATTTTTTGAACTCAGTGGAACTCGTCTCTGGATTCAAACCTGGCTGAGACTGATGGATTTTTCAGGACATAAATATCCTGGTCTTTAAGACGTGGAGCCCATGCCATAGATTTAAGGCATGTTAAAGAACTCCAAGCCTAAATTAAAGTGTCTAGACCATATTCTTCAATGCTTTCATGTCCAAGTAATGCTGTAGTTTCCTCTAAATGGTTGTAGAGGCAATGGACTTACCATCTGTCACTCTGTATTCTATACAGACCATAGATAATCATGTAACAGAAGTCTACAAGCTATGTACAAAGTACTACGTTGGCTTAATAATGCTCTGTCGCTGTTTCTCTGCATGATTTTCTTGGTGTATGTGTATGTAATCCTTGATGGCTAAAAATATATTTTTTTGTCTTTGTTGAGTCTGTGCATGTGAAAAGGCCTAAGGGAATCATTACGTCATTACTTCTTTTCACTGTTGTGATACGAAACACAACGCTGTTCTAATCAAACTATGTTCAATGAGGTACTATCATATCAGAGTTTTAAAACATGTTTCTAAGTCAATTTTATATAAAATAGTATTAATACAAATCTTTACTTGTATATTTTTGTATAGAAATAGAATAAAATGGAAACTTTTAAATTTAGGATTTTTCAATTAAAACATCATATCAGAAGTGTGATTTTGAATATTACTATACATTTTACCTATCCACTTTTGTACAGACATGTGTGGTAAAGTAGTTTGGTTTTACAGTATTATTCTTGTATAAACTTAAAAATATACTAAAATAGGATACAATTACTGGCAAATGAAATCAAATCCATCTTTATATTTTATGCACATGTCCCCCCAAAATTTATGAATTTACTAATCTTCCCATAAATGACGCATTTCATTTTTAACACGTCTTGGATCTGTGAACCAGTTGTGAATAAGCTAAGGTTAGAGTGAATTTTCCAAGTTGTATTGTATAATATTAGACAATATTGTAACATATTCTTTGTTACTATTATGCAAATTATAACATATATCATTGTATAATATTAGACAATATTGTAACATATTCTTTGTTACTATTATGCAAATTATAACATATATCAAAATTTAATTGATTGCTTTCGGTTCAACAGTTATGTATTATGCAATATATCGAACAACCAGAAATCCTTTGTCATTTACCATTATTACTCAAAACATTTGCAGAAATTACTTTTTATTTTGTGGAAAATGTTTTCCTTGCAATAAAAATGCATCCCAAATTCTTACTGCAAAAATTAAGAGAAATATAGATCCATTATGTGCGCAATTAATTACCATAATGCCATAGAAGAGTTGAACATAAAATATGTATGCTATGTATGTATGACGGGAATAAAGGTAAAAAATAATCAAGAGCATACTGTAAATGAATAAGCAGAATGAATAGAATGCTAATCTACAGTGTCTGAGAATTCAACTACAAAAATTCCTTTTTTCAAAATGTTTGTATGAGTTCACTCTACAATTCCTCCAAATTTTTAGGTTGAATTCTGGGAGACCTTGTAGGTAAAATTTTGTTTGGTTCAAGTGCTGTCATCTAAAAATGTTACATAAATATTATTAGTAAGCCAGCTATGAAAGCACGAACTGTTATACCAGTGGCCCTGTTCTTCAAAATAATGTAAAAAATAAATACTGCTTGAATAATTTAAAGGTCTAACTGAAACAGGTCTGTTGTTGTATTGTTAATCATATATTATGGTACTATATCATATGTGAAATCTTCCATGGTTACTGTCCTATCAAACTAACTGAAGCTTATTTTTTACTTGTAATGCGTACAAAAAGTTGAATACCCAACCTAAACTTCTTCCTAACGAATTTCAGATGTCTTTTACATTACTGTGTATGTGAAATAAAGATGTATACATAATTAATATTCTCAAGTTGTAAATATAGCTAGTTTTGTATATCATAATTTTGTATGTGTATCAAAATTAGTCAAATAAATGTTAGTCATTATTGCAACCAAGAAACACTTCTAATTTTACTTTCTCTATCCGATACCATAGGTACTGTATGGAAGTACAGTGAACGCCACTTATTGTGATCACTTTGGGAGGCAGCTAATCTGATAATATTAACCAACTGATAACAGTAGCCGAAAGAATTAACTGAAGGTTATTTGTTAATATATAAGATAATATACTAAAAAACAGAATTAAAAGCTACTTACTCATAAAATAATTTGTAACTGTGAATCATTGAACCACTCATAATACAGTAATATACTGCAAGAAACTATTTTTTCAACCAGTAATTATTCAATTGTTTTTATTTTCCTTTAGGAGTCCATTAACAATACTCCATACTCAGTTTAAGTTACGAGCGTTTTTTGGAAATCTACTGATCTATGGTGACCACCACTTAGCAAAACATCTAACACCTGTCTGTTAAAGTCTTTTTGTTTTACACTAGCCATCACTGAATGCCAACTGTGTTATCTTCATAAATCAAAAGCAACTGCTAAACATGTGAAACATGTTTTATTGCTTAAAACAGAGAATTATGGTACACCACCCCCTTGAACAGGTCATCCAGTGAGCTGGGAATAGTACCATTACTTCCAGTACAATACAATACAACTGAGTTAGAAATAAAACCCTTAAAAACAAAATTCTGAAAATGTACAGTACTTGGAAATGAAGCCGCACAAAGGAAAATGTGATAGCATAAACCGAATCTTTGATGACAATAAACAGCATTTTTTCAATGTATCTGTATTAATCCATATGGGACTTCATAAAAGTGATAACATTATCCACAATTACATTTAGCGGCGTTCACTGTATTGTGTACAACCCTCAAATTCCAAGTTGAGTTTTCATACTTATTTTGACCTCCCCTGAATCCAAAAATGAAAATTTCAGAAACGTGTGTGTGTGTGTATTTGCGAAGACGATAGCTCAACATAGTATAAAAACAAAATTTTATATTTGGGATAGATATCTATGGTGATGTGACACTTAGATCTAAAATAGCGATGAGGATGGCGATCATGAAATTCTATACAAGGAGACCCAAGTCCTTTCCACCACACCACAGTACTATCCGCGGCTGTACAGAGAAGCCATAGAGATTATGAAACATCAAAAGAATAATTTCAACCGCAAAGAAGAAGCTTTAAGAGTAAATAAGTTGTGGTTCCCGGTACTAAGAAAAACCACGGTGCAACCTTTCCGTGGGAAGAAGACGGACCTCACAGAAAACTGCGTGCCAAACAGTGCCCAGGGTATAAATATGGGAGGAACACAGAACCAGAGCTCAGTCTGTCAACGGCCATCTAGACAAGCATGTCGCTCCAGCAGTGCCTCTGAGGATGCTCACCGCAGTCATGAGCGAAACGTCAGGTCGTAAAAACCTAGGACCACGGCATAACAACCCGGAAATTGTAGACCATAATGCCATGGCAGCATACTAAATGTTTATATAACAGATGCTGTTGCAGAATATTTAAATTTCCTTATCAGTTATTGATTTTTAGAATTATTTTAATAATTTCAGGTCAAGGTAAAAGTTACGGATACTGGAGTCACCCTCAAGAAATCACCACTCACCATATGTTGTGTACAAGCCAAGACTGACTTTATTTATTGATAGGTTTCTACAATATAGCTTACAAGTATATCAGTGTGAAATCATTGTACCTTTATGAAATATATAACAAGTTCAATGTATAAACTCGGAGCAATTATTTTATAACATTATTACACAATAACAACATAGATAGCAAAGTCAGCAAAGAATCGGGTAAAAAATTAAGAAGCAACAAACAAAGTTTACTTAACAATATCGTATGGCACAAAATTTTGCATATTTACAAACTAATACATGAGAATTACCGTACCTCTAAATGTAAATCAAGTCCTAGGAACGATTATTATCATCCTGCAGTTCTGAATTGAAAACAACTTGAAAGACACAGACTGTATTATGGAAAATAGCAAATCTGTAAGAACAACCTCTAACTCAGGACTACAAGAGTGGCAAAAACAGAAAATATTCATGACTCTATTCTTGGAAATGTGATATCAATTACAGTAATTTTTTAGAATTGACACTGATCAGTAGCCTCGATGAGTCAAATATAAAAATATTGTCAAATTAACATAAACTGACATTACACCCACTATTCTCCTACGGAATGTGAGAGTTGTTAATAGGGTGACCAGATCTACCTACACAAAAAAGAGGATAGTAAGACTGGGAAAATGAGAACATTTGAGAAAAACTGAGGACAAGCCGGAAGCCATAAAGAAATGGATATCCTGTATATACCCGAATACTACCTGCCCCTGAATAATATCTGCACCCAAATTTTTGGAAAGGAAAAGAAGACAGAAAAAAATCTATAGGCCCATTCAATAATTAAAGAGAGAAACTGACCTGGAGAAAAACCATTTCTTTTTACAAAACAAGACTTTTCTTACTTTTCAACATAATCCCCATCAACACATATGCACTTGTCCCAACGGGTTACTAGCTTTTCTATACCTACTGCAAAGAACTCTTTGTCTTGGTGTTGGAGCCAATTTCCCACAAATTTCTTGACATCCTTATTATACTCATAATGTTATGAACTGTACCAACACTAACTTGAACTTTTTCTGCAATCATTTCCACTGTGACACGGCGGTCCGCACGAATAATGTTATCAATTCGAGTTTCAAGTGAGGAAGTTGCAACTTCAACAGACCGGCCAGTCACTGATTCGTCAGTTCGTCAGTTCGTCAGTCACTGATTCTTACCATCTTTGAACTGTTTACCCACTTGTAAAAATTTCCACGGTTCATACAACTTTCACCATACACTTTAGTCATTCTAGAGCTGGTTTTTCACCTTCAGCAGTCAAAAAACGAATCACAGAACGTTGTTCAACCAATGTGGAATTTTCAAGAAGACCCAACATCGTTCAACTTAATTTTGAGGTTATAAACAGAGCAATGTTGATCCATCAGCTGATTAGAACTCATCCCAGTGATGCCAACTTAAAATCCTAAATGTATCAAACTTGTGCTACCAACCGTCTTTTCCCCAGACCAATTAGTCTCTTTAATTATTGAATGACCCTCGTAAAACTTTATTTTGCCAGGAAATGCCAGTCTTGACAATTGACATATGTTTCCATGTTTTGAGTTTGAAAATTTATAAAACATATTATGGAAATGCAGGTAGTGCTGTTTACAAATAACAAGAAATGCGATCATATATTCCTTTCTTTCCCGGTCACCCTTGTTACTAAATACAACAACTGACTGAACATAAGAACTGTTCTTTGCTGACAAGAGCTATCTACAACGCTATCACAATAAAAGCTTTGGTATAGACAAGTGGCTTAGCTCTAGCTTGAGAAGAAACAGTCCACTCTTGATAGAATTCAACATCAGTCATCATCTGGAATTCCAGGACATGTATCTTTCTATCCTTAAAGCATCTGATACCATTTTATTTTAATATAGGAAGTAAATACTCACTAAATCAGAACATGTGTTTCAAAGGCTTTCCTAACCTCCATCCTCAGCTGAGATCACCTGACGAGTTTGTTTTATGTTCACCAGATCTCCTCAATATTACATTAATTTGGAAATAAGATCACTCACTGTTCTTTGGGGAGTCAAAATTTAGAAGTCTTTGTTTTTCTGAATGTGTAATTTTTCCTGATGGGTAGACTGGTTTCTGAACACATTTTAGTAATTTGCCTCACAAATAAAATCATCAGTGGCTCATCATTTCTGGTCTACCAGGTCATGATTTCAATAGGTGGCAAAATTACTAAAATGTGTTCAGAAAATAATTTAGACTTCCAGAAAACAAAGATAGGCTTCCAAATTTTGACACTCCCTAAGGATAATGACCTCATTTCCAAATTCGTACAACCTGGAGGACCATAGAAACAAACTCATCAATGGATCCCAGCTGAGGATGGAGGCAAAGAAAGCCTCTAAAGCATATTTCCTACTTACAACAGTGAAGCTGAGTGTATAATGACAACAGCTCACAACGTTCCCCAATTAATTTAATCAATCTAGATACCATATTTACGTGCACATGGAAGCACTCAACTTTTGTTGTTAAAATGAAGGGAAAAATTATAGGAGGGATTGTAAACAACTGAGTACAATAAAACCTCTCCTTGTGGACATCCCTAAGATATGAACACTTCTCACAGATTTTCATATCCCAACTGAAATAATAATTTAACTCTTGTATAGGACACGACATGGACAGCTGTTTGACAATTCTAAAGTTTGCTTTAGCTCCTGACTATGGACAGAACTTGGATTTCAAGACCTAATGTCTTAAAAATGAAAGAAGAAGACAAAAATAGTTTCTAGACTGTACAAAAACTTACATATAAAAGAAGAAAATAAAGGTCTCATACCACGTGCTATTCCAGTAGCTAGCCCTCCTAAATACTGTACCATTAGCTGGAAACAGGTGGGTAAACAAAGTAATAAAACGTAAAATAATTAAAAACGAAGTAGTATAAACGGTGAAACATACTGAATCAATAAAATGAATAAATTTTGCATGCACTGATGCTCCACTACGTCACTATATAATTGGCTGCTGGTCAACTGGTGTTATGGAACCCATGGCCGACTTTAAATACCACCACCCATGGGTTCCATACACCAGTTGACCAGCAGCCGATGATGGGAGAAGACTCCCGGAACTAGTCCTGCATTTTATAAACTGTGACGTAGTGGAGCATCAGTGCATGCAAAATTTACTCATTTTATTTTATTATTAAAACGTAACATCCAATGGGTCCATGGTTTCTGCCACCACAAAATTGTATATGACACATGATAGGTTAAAAGTTTATTTTTCTCTTCAGTTTACTTAGTTGTTCTATTTTGGGATACATGATACTTAAATGTAAAGGTTTGGGAAAATTATAATCTGCAAAAAAGTTGAAGTTATCGCGTATTGGCCTAATCCTTCTGATGGCACTATGGCCTGGGATCGACTTAGCCTCTAACAGAAATGAGTACCAGAAACAATCCTGGAGGTAAAGACAGTCGGTGCATAAAGCTGACTACAAGGGACTCTAGGGCCTGTATAGGAATCACTTTGCCTTTTAAAGAAGAAAGTGTTCTGAAGAAGGCTAGAAAACGTAATGCAGATTACAGCCCACATCGTGGAATTGTCTATGCACTATCTGAAAATCTGTACCGTAAAGTTCACTAGCAAGAGGGTGTGAGGCAAGATGGCAGTCATATTGAAAATATTACCGGTATTCACTCAGGATAATTTTCAACTGTGATTAATTGTGTACCATTGCTGTGCTACTATAATACAAATCAATGTGTGTTATATGTAAAACAAATGGACGACATTCTGTGCACCACCCTCTATGTGTGGAAGAAATTAAAGTTGAAAATGTACTTCTACTATGCACATAAGTATGGTAAAAGTCTGAAGTCTTCCTTCCATAGTAACATTTCAGATACCTCATGGTCAATTCCTAAATATCTGTAGGCAGCAAAAGAGATAAATCTTTTTAATTTTCAGGCCACCTCCCTATCTAGCACTAGAACAAACATAAACCACAGTAGACCCACGAATATACTGAGACATCAGAAGAAAAAGGAATGTGATGATTTTGCTGCTAAAAAATATCAAGGGTGGACCGAGCGCCAGAACTACTTTTTACAATATTTACAGTTTTAAGTAACTTGAAAACCAATGCAGAATGATGAGCTTGCCTGGTTTACCAAAACGGACACCTGTAAAGTAATAAAGAATATGAAAATTAATCTGCTTATAAACTATACACATGAGATATACAGTCAACGATACTGACTGGGAAGAAGAGTGAACTGAGTGGAGTAGATGACACTGACTGGGATCAAGAGTGGACCAAGTGGAATGAAGGAATAACAATTGGAAACAAGAGTGAGATTAGTGGAATGGATACTAATTATTGCTAGAAACTAAGGCAATTCATGTAAAACTCAACATTGTCCACAATATAGTTTGCAACGATACTCCTCAATATTCTGTTCTTTCTTCTAGTCGAGAGGAAATTGCTGGTCTATGTATAATTTCTTAGCGCAATTGAAACTGTACAACGTAATGTTCTGTTAAGCACAGAATTACTAGAACTAAGCAATGTTGCCTATTAGTGATGGTCAAATCCAGAAATTTCAAATCTCAAATCCGAATTTGAATCTTAAAAAAAACTGATTCCCGATTCTCGAATCCTAAATGTTCTTTTTGCCTAAGTTTAATTGGAATAAAATCATCACCAAACCAATTTCCGCCATTCTGAAAGAAATTGTGAAACATTTAATGTAATGAACATTAATCTTTAAAAATGGTTATGTATAAAAAGCAAGCAATAGTTTTTCCAAAGTTAATTATAACTGACCTAATTTTTAACACAGCTGTAATCATATTAGGCATATTTATGAATATGAATTCAAACACATTTAACTTGTAAAGTTAGGCCTTATGGAAGTTTTTGTGTAAAAACACGAGCATTTTCACCCGGTCAGCGTCGAGGCGGTTTCTTTTTTTATCACACACGAGCCCGGCAGTGCTAAATAGTCTCCGATATTGATAGTATTCATAGTCGAAGCGGCACACAGGGAGGAGGGAATACCTCCCTGGCAGCATACAATGAGAGCATAGAATGCACGTGGGCTCGGCTCGGGCACTTCCATCTCCCTTCGTGATTCATCGCCAAAGACAATATCGATTCATCGATCGACCATCACACAGACAGACGGCATTTATTTTGTTTTATTATTTGAGATTCAATTGTTCAATCTCGTCAATCGATACTCAG
Source organism: Ectobius pallidus (assembly GCA_964059195.1). Lineage (NCBI taxonomy): Eukaryota > Metazoa > Arthropoda > Insecta > Blattodea > Ectobiidae > Ectobius > Ectobius pallidus. The sequence goes on from CAXKWD010000006.1 coordinate 167,354,601, forward strand.
TTCCGAATCTTTTCTGGAAATTTGGTAGATTCGAGATTCGGCTTCGACACATCACTATTGCCTATTCCATCATTCACTACTCGTCAGAAGCAAGCATGCTAATGACTTGCCCATCTTCCTTTACACAGAGCGAGCTTTATAGGATAACCACTACTGCAGCATGCATAACAAGATTTAAATATTGCAGGTTAGGCCTGCATGGATAGTAAAAACGGATAATATCTAGTATAACTCACCAGCCGATGTAGCACTGACAGAGGTTCTCATTGGATGTAGCTTGCTGGATCAGCAAGTCTACCTGCTTCTGCACCGAGAGAGTCTCCTCATTCTGAAAGTCTCGCCCTGTCAGTTTCTCACGAACCCTCTTGATGATGATCAGGGCTTTCTTGTTCAGTGCCTCGGGTTGGTTTCCTTCACCTGCATCATTCGAAAAAACAGAATCATTTATATAAAATACTAGCTTAACAGGCCCGGCATCGCCCGGGTTTTTTATCTTGTAATTGGAAATTATCTTATGAAGGACTTTCGATTTTTAAATCACCTAATCACTTAAAACATTAACACATATACAATGGATCATTTAAAAATTATCATACGACGTTTTGACCCCACCTGTGGGTCTTCCTCAGGTACATATTGAATTGAATAGTTCTCCACCTTATACTCTCAAATAATTAAATATCAGTGTAAAGTGTTGTAGCTATTATAGCAATTGTATGGAAAACAATGCAGTACCGGTACAATAAATATTATGTAGAAAAACATCTGATGTGAAACACACGATTTCCTTCACCCTTCACATTCCAACATAGAGTAAACAGCAGGAGTGCTCGCATTCAGATGTGTAAACCTCATTTGAAGTCACATTACTTGCAAGGCAAGATTCAAAACCTGAGTTCTGTGGATTGGATGAGTGTCTTATAACTTCTCTCCAGAGAATTTATTGAGGGGGGGAATCAAATAGAAGTTTTAGTTCTTAGTATACGAAATTCATATAGAAAATTTAAACAAACGACTACATCATCTTCATAATGGAAAACATACTCAAACCTGACATTTGAAAAAACGTGACTGTTCCTTCTGTCAATTACAAATGTAGCTATGGAAAGATGTTTCATAAAATTTTGCTGAAACAAAACCACACGGTCCCTAGTAATAAGTAAAGTAACACAAACATAGGCTTCACTTACCACTGTTCTCAACACTGCTTGGAACGCCTTTCTTTGGAATATTTGCACTGAGGCTGCCTGCGCTGTCCAGAATATCACCGTGCTCCTGTGACGACGATGAAATGGAATCACTTTGTGCTTTGGAGCGCTTTATTTTAGGAGCTGTGCTGTCCATCAGACGCCAGTTTAGGAGCGGGTCATACACAAATGCCTCAAGCACAGCCATCAAACTGTCCTTGTTGCGATGCAGCACAGACATCACAGATTCACAAGTGTGGCGGTATGTGCCTTCAATACCAGTCACCTGAAATGTTACAAGAGACTAAATAAGTACAGACATCAATTTATTAAGACCAGTGATATCTCTTTTGGGCAGGAATTAATTTTGAGACAGGTGAGAGTATTGCATTGTATTATTAAATATTCACTGATCAGATTTGATATTTTCAATTTCAATTAAGGTGTTTTACAGTATTAAGAATTAAAAATAAGACTCAATATTCTGTCATACAATATAAATGCAAAAATAAAGGGAGGTTTAAACCAAAAAGCTGGTTTAAAACAAAAAGGGAATTTAAACTAAGAAGTTTCATCACAAAATGTTATAGGAAGTTTATACACTGAAGTTATTAAATAATACATTAATGCTGAAGATGGAGATTTAATACTCACAACTTCACTTAAATCAAGAACTAACCAGTACAGTCTGTCAAATAAAAAAACATCGGGCAGTATTTGATAAAGTATCACGAAGCATATGCACATGTACAGGAAGACTTAAGGTTAGGTTCACACATGCCTCTTGTCTATCCATGTATTTTCTTGATTACTTAGTCCGTTTTGTTCCAAAACAAACAAATATAGAAGGCTGTGGCTATATGCCTCACATCTGTCATATTCTTGGTTGCAAATTCTTATAATATTAATAAAGAATAAATTCGCGAGGAATATGTTTATTCAAGGAGCATTTTTTAAAGATTTTATTTTATAATACCGGTACTTGTAGTGCAAAATTAATAACATTGGCTTAATCGTATTTTCAAGTTTGGATATTACAACCTCATCAGAATTATGTAGGCTATTCTCATCTGTTCGCAACAGTGTAATGGTCAAGACACTGACTGTGTAGAGCAACAGGAGGGAATTCCATTCCTCCATTTAGTGTTCCTGAAGAAGGCCTAGTGGGTGGGCCGAAACATCAAGTTTTAATAGGTTATGTGACATCCATTGTGGGTGTGTTTTGAAGTTTTATCATATACACAATGGAAAAAGGACTACTTGCAATTTTGTGTACATAATAGTATTAAAGAAAAATGGCAAACAAGCAAATGAAATAAAGAGGGGGATTCAGACAACAACTAGCTGGTGAATTTCTGTGATGGGATTTTATACAAAGCTTATAGTTACGGTAACAGTAAGATATTTTGTTCAATTGGGTGTCCTTTAAAGCAATCCAGTTTAAAGATTTTTTTTAATTTTTAATTTTTTTTATTTATTTATTTTTAAATTCAGCTATATTTATTATATTTATCCTTCTTTGAGCTTCGAGGCCATAATATCAGGAGATCAGATTCTGTGTGTATACCAGTAGCCCACGAAATTACTGATTCTGACTATTTTCTATTATTTGTATATTTTTGTGGCATCAAGAATTACAACTGATATTAATTTCAATTAATATGATACAGGTTGAAATAGCAAAGATGAGTCATGGCATGTAAATATCCAACTCGGCATTTGCCTTTATGACTGGGGAAACCATGAAAAAACCCATTTCAAATTGGCCAGACACGGGATTTGAACTTGGGTTCTCCCAAATGCAGGTCCAAGACGTTACCATTCAACCGTCTTGCTCGACTGATTTGATCTTGGGTAAAGTGAATGTCAATAGCTTCTACAAAATATTTTATATTGAAATGGAGAAAGTCACTGACACATATAACTTATATACAAGTTTACTTAAAACACAGTTACCTCCATAGCATTAATTAGCATTCTTGTAAGCCGGAATGGAATCTTCTCTGGGAACTTTTCTCTGGTCATTGCAACTTCAAAACAATCACCAAAGTCAATGTGTAGGATTTTACCACTCAGTCGATCCAACATCAAGTTTGAAGGATGCCTGTAAAAAATTAAAAATATAGTCCACATATAGTCAACTTCCTGCCATAATAATAATAATTTTACACTGGCTCAGTTGGTAGAGCATTGGCAGAGAAAACCAGAAGTCATGGGTCTGAATCACAGTGCCAGAGGAATTTTCTCCTAGAATCTTATCATACTAGATTTAACTTCACTGGGAAGGCAAAAAATATTCCAGGCAGTACAGAAGACCACAATCAAATCTCTAAGTCCAAATTTGAGTTGAATGAAGGACACAACTTTTCAACATTCACAAAAACGAAAAACTAATTTTGTCATCTAAAAGCAAGATCTTACCTGTCACCGAGACCGAGGATATATCCCACCATAGACATGACAGCCAGAGACCGGGTATAGTTGGTACGACGATCAAACCACACTTCTGAAGAGGGTGATTTAAGCCACAACAAACGAGACAGATCATCTCCCTGAGTGTGTTCCAAGGCATGTTCGAACACCTCTACCTTCTGCATCAGGGTCAGGTGGTCGTAGTCTGGTGCCATCTGTGAACAAGTATCATACATTGTCATGAGATTCAATCCATAAATTTACACCAATTGATGAGACAATCCTGAGTTCATCTAGGAAATTGTGTAACCATTAATCTGTGACATATCAGGCCAAGAAATTCTATGTTGGGATAAAATTTTCCTCATCTTAAGCTAAGGCCACACAGAGTGCCATACTATAGTGGTGAGACAAATACAGTGCATCTAAGAGATCGAATGATCCGCCGGGCAGGTGACCTTGGAATGGGCAACAGTTCCGGTGTCAGCCGCCTGCCATTTACAGCTGTACAGCAGTTCAGTTTTATCTGTTGCTTGTGAAGGACAGTTGTGTGCTTTAGTAATAAAATTGTGTTGTTTAAGATAAGTTATTCATTATTATGGTTGATATACCTTAGAACAGCGCATTTTTCTATATAATATGTAAGCAAAATACTCTTCTGCAAGAAAGCATTGGACAGAATTAGGACAGAATTCCTTGGAGGTCACCTGTCCATTACCTTGTGAATAAAGTCAGGCATGAAGGATATTTTTTGAACAAAAAACAAGTTCAACAACACCTTATACTGAATGAAGAAAAGCTGGATCAAACAGGAACCAGGTGAGAAAACACACCCCAAAAATCAATGAAACGTTTAGCATTAGAGACTGGCATTTTCACAATTATATCATGACATGTCATAATTTGTAAAAAAATAATCTGTAATTTGTAAATAAACTTAGCAAAATAAAATCATGCAGATTAAGTCCTGGTTTATTAACCTAGACACCAGGACATAATATGCAGATTTTATTTTATTAATTTCTAAATGTTATTTCCTTCAAGCAAGCATCCCGTCATATAGGTGTAAAAGTTTACACTAGTGTTGAAAGGCGGGAAGTTCTTTCATAGCAATATTTTGAACAAGCACTAGTGGTATATTCAATATTTTTCTGATATTTTTCTATGATCAAATCAGAAATGAAGTTTATTAATGGCATTTCCAAGTTATCAGCTGAAGGCAACAAAACTGCTGAAACTTAAGCCACTTTCAACACCTACTATGATGCAAGTAAGCCAGGTATGTGCTATTGTATGCGATTTCACTTCTGCTTGCTGGTAAATCTGGCAGTAGGTGAAGCAACCCTTGCCTGGCCGACTGATCGATCGACGCATTGTACAATGCAACCATTTTGAGATCTAAACAGTTATGTAAGGAAATCATTGCGAGAATATTTAACAGCCTACTTACCCTGAGCATGATCCTATGCTCTATGTTGAGCAAGATTTTCTTCTTCTCTCGATAATCTCTGATGAGCGTGTGCAGTGTATCACAATGAGGAACCCAGCCAATCAGGCCACTGTTGGTGGACAGTGGAATCACAGCATACCTCTGCAACAGAAACAGGGATTATACACAGGGATCCTGAAAAGTGGAAAATAAATTTAAGAAAGTGTATCATGATTTTTTTGGCTACTGCGGTAAATCAAGTTCTTCATCCCTAAATAAATTTGAACGTAAAATACAAACATAGCAAAATACTGAATTTACATGAATCTAATGCAAACCTTTTTTTGTCCATTTGTAGTATTTAAAATTTGGGTGCGCTTTAGATTCGAGTGCAGATTTGTTTCGTAGTTGGGCAGTAAATTTAATCACTACTGTAACAACGTATTGCTATAATTCTCGACTTTGTTACATTTCGTTGGTCTCTTACAGGCATTGTATACAGCTTAAAATCAAGAGATTCTGATATTCACAATACTATGTAAAGACAATTGAGTGCACAAGTACCTGGATGGTGAGATTCCTACGGAAAGTGTCAGGATCATTGAGAAGCAGTGTGTTGACAAGTCCAAACAGCTGCATTACTCTCTCGTCCTGACGCAGATCTTCATGACCCTTCAGTAAGAACATGTAGTCTCGACCATTGCTTCCTTCAAACCAAAATATTATGTAAATCAAACAAGCTTCCTTAAAACATGCACATCTAATGGTAACTGGACCTAATTGGTAACCTAATAACTGTAGTATGTTTAAGCATATTAACAATATCAGAAACTTATGCACAAGTCTATCTGATTGGTTGGTTCCCAGCAATTCTTCTCTCCATTCAGGATGCCCCTAGCCGCGTCAGCTCTATAAAAAGAACATTATCCAGTCCCGAGACTTCATTCTTCCTGACAATGGAGCCTCAGATCGGCCCTAATACGTTGAAATTCATCAAAGTAGAAAAGAATAGAATTTTATTTACACACATTTACATACATAGTTAACTACATCCGCTTTACATATTATCTTATAAGTCTAGCACTATCCCTTAAGAATCTCCTTTAACACAACCCCTAGGTTCTATGTATGACTAGGGATTCTGGTTAACTTACCACAATATAATAGATAATTCATATGGCTATAAGATAAATTTTGCAATTTAAATGTTAGTAAACTTAGTAGAATTATTGTAAAATAGACTATAGTCCATTTGAAACGTCGGAGGAGCAAACATAAACACGGGAGGGAAGAAGCGAAAAGCGCAGTTCACAAGATGTCGAACGAAGAAGGTTTGGCAGTGTTTAAGTTTAGTTGTCCTTACTTTCGCCATTTTCCCACGCAATTATCGAAATACTGCTAGCCTACTTAACTCCTCCATGCCCAATGTTTATTACCCTTCTCAACTCACAATATTTAGCAGCAACATTTCAATCACTTTAATTAAAATCCTTTTTGTGCATTATAAGTCTACATATTAGTTGTATTTCAACAAATTAAGCAGTATTTTTAGTATAATAATTTTAAAACAGAATTGACACTTGGATAGCACGAGAATATGAAGATAATAATTACAATAATAATAACAAAAACAATAATAATAACAAAAACAATAATAATAATAATAATAATAATAATAATAATAACCATAATACACAATAATAAACAATAACAATAATAATAACCATGATACGCTATAATAATAATAAAATACTAATAATAATAATAATAATAATAATAATGATGATGATGATGATGAAAAGAATAGAACAGTACCACTGCCGAAATTACCTTTGTGTAAAGTTTAAAAGATTAATGAAAGTGGTAGTATTAGAACGCCTGTACCATAAGGTTGATGATGAAACTTTATTTAGTAGCCTATATCTCAAATCGATGTATGTGGATAATCATGCAGTACAGTTTTGTACAAATTGATTATTCAAATTTTTTCACCACTACTTAATGCTTTACCTCGGGGATGTTTTTTTCACCGGTGACTGCATCTTGGAGCTGCCAGGTTGAGCATTATCCTCCATTTTGCAAAGTAGCACAAGTAAACTTAACTCCGTGGCGCTAACATCCCAAAAAGGATAAGGCCTACCACCCGACCGCTGCGTCATCTACCATAGGCAGACGGCAGACAGCAGGATTGGGAGCATATGGTCAGCATGCCGACACCCACGCTGTTAATGGTGGTTTCCATGACCGGAGCCGCTATTTGTCTTCAAGTAGATCCTCAATTTGAATCACGAACGAGGCTGAGTGCACCCCTACCAAACCTCCCTTCCTCAGAAAAATCCGAGCAGGTACCGCGGATCGAACCCGGGCTGAGGGATCTGCAGTCAGCGATGCTAACCACAAGACCACGCCGGCGGCCTAGTAGCACAAGTAAACTACTTAATTTCTAGTTCACTCACTACTCCTAATAGTGATAAATATAACACTATCACATTAACAGCATCGTAACAAAAACAATAACGATGGCGACAATAATTAATAATAAAATAGGAATAACGAAACAATAATAATAACAATAACAATAATAATAGTAATAATAAAAATAGGTACGAAGCAAAGATTCACTTCTGAAAGAAAACAAAACGTCGCAAATACACTACCACCAGACACTTCGTTTACTTCAAACTAATACAAGAACAAGCGAAAGGTTGTGAACCGTGCTGCCAGTGGTGTGTTACTGTCTCAACCAATGAGAGCCAGCAAGAAAAGGTGAGTGACACAGAGAGCGTGTTTATGTTTGCTCCTCCGACGTTTCAAATGGAGTATAGATTTATTTATTGACAAGTCCTATATCATGTAATAATGAAAATTGTAACCAAATGATCAATGGGAAGCTAATAATCTAAACTAAACTAAACTAAACTAAACACCTTTCCAAATTATTTCACTCTTAATCTACTTCTTAATTTTTCTCATCCACTTCTCTCTAATTTTTCCTATATATTCCCCTATATTACTTGATTAGTTGTCCTGTTTGAATTTTAACATCTTAACAACTATTTTCTCATTATGTAAATTTTCCAATTTTGTCTCCCAAATTTCTTCCCTCCACCTTCTTACCCCTTCACATTCTATTACAAAATGTTATATTCCTTCTTCTTTACGTAACACACAACCATCCTCTTTGTCTTTCCTTAACCCTTTCAGATATATCACCCCTGTTATCATCCATGTCTATCGCTCCCTCCCATACTTATCACAACAATCCACGTATTTCTCCCTTCCCCCCTCAGTTCTGATTGCTCTGTATAATCTCAAAAAACTTTTGTTTACAAAGCTCACCCAGATCTCTTTTCTTTCCATGTCTTCTGTTCTTCCCCCCAAAAACCTATCCTATTACATTCTCCCTGTTGTTAAATATCCCCCCTTCTAACTTCTTCCAGTATCCTTTTAATTTTTTCCACCAATTACTTGTGCCTCCTACCATAGGGTGTCCATTTGTCCCAATTTTCCCGGGATTAAATTTTTTTTTTTTAAACAAAATAACCCATTGTCCCGAAAGTTTTATTGAGGATTATAATGGAGTAATATCAGTAACATGATAAATATAATAAAAAACACACTTCTTGATAGAATACATAAGAGTGAAATGTAGAGTGACAATGGCGCATCTATTTCTGTGGAATTCTGACATGTCCTATATCATGTAAAATGATCAAAGGATGAATAAACATACATACATATCTACACCAGTCTGCAGAAGAAATTTAAGAAATCATTTGGGATAATTTGTGAGTATGAGACAAAGGTAAAATTGTAAATATTCCCTAAATTTTGCAAATTATATTTTTGTCCCATTTTTTCCCTTGATTGTCCCAGGTTTATTACAAAAAAATTAAAATGTCCCATTTTTATATAAACATTATATGAACACCTTATCCTGTCAACACTTAAATGCTTCATACAATCATCAAAGTAACCACCTGGTTAGAAACCTCGGAAAGAATTCAACATAACAAACTTCGTATTACTTTTCTTTACTATTACCTTTGATGCAGAGTTTGCGAGGTCGCTGCTTGGAAGTTATGACCTGCAGAGAGCTCTGTATCTGTGCAATCCTGACAACGGACTGGCCAGGAATGTAACTGCCAGGAACTGCAAGCTCCAGGTCACGGCACATCAGCAGCTTGGGACTCACATACTGTAACTCCAGACTTGTGAGCTGCGGCAACTGCCGTGAGATGCGTCGGAATACATGGTAGTACAAGTCCCATGCCTGATTTAGATCCCGCACATTCCCAGACACCTTGTAGCGATGACACCACTCCTGGGCTTCCATCAGGTCACGGCCATAAGCCTACAGACCACACACATAATTGTATATAGAACTTTCTCCAAAGAACACCATTCTGAATACAAAAACAAATATAATAAATACAGTAGTGTCACGCTATTCTGAACCCCGCTATTCCGAAAATCCGCCTATTCCAAATTGGAATGAAAGCTGGTTACTTACAGCACATGTCGGCTCCATTTATTCGGTTCTGTCAGTTCTGTAGAATAATTTTTAATCACTGCTAAACACAAAAAATAACTAATTTAAGCACACTTAAGAAGTAAAGTCAGTGATATTTTTCTGACGAAGAGCAATGAATCGACTTGAGGATGCAATGTTCCGCCACAACCGCATGAACATAACATCATTTGGTGTTGATGAAGCGTTTATTAATATGATGTAGGCCTATTTATAGGGGCGATGAACTCATAATCACTTATTCCCATCTACAAGTGCATTCAACAGAAACAGCTATGTATTTAGCATACAGAACAAGTTTGTCTGATCTCAACGCTTTTAATTCGACATTTTTAAGGATTCTACTATTTCATCCTCCCACCCTATATGACACACTGTTAGAGAAAGATCGTATACTGTCAAACCTCCGAATAACAATATATGTGGGCCCTAGCAGATCGTATTGTTGTAAGAGAGTTATTGTTATATTGAGGGGTTGTGATTTACCACATACGAGAAAGACTGCATGCAGAAAACATTTTTATAACCACGGCCTTCTGTAGACTAATGACTAGGGCACTGATTCTTAGGTTTTAAACTATTTTCTTCCTTGCTAATTAACTATGATATTTTAGCATAATAAATTATCTGTTTGTCATGGCAGTCACATAGTCCAACCATATAAAACCTAAAAATGGCTAAATAAGATGTTAAAAACCAAAATTGTCTAAAACTGTTTTTAATTAAAATAAGATAGCAAACTTAACAAACAAAAAATACTTTTGAAACATCTGCCTACAGTACCTGGTTGAAAGAGGTCTCCTTCAAAGTCTGAGGTCCACGCTCTAACATCGCATGAAGAGGTTCCAATGTGTCGAACATTCCTTTCACATTGCGTTCTCCAAAGTAAAGTCGACTTGCCTCCTCCAAGCCCTCGTGCCATAATTCATGCCATAGAATTGCCACTCGGATCAACTCATCGCTCACCTGTAAAAGTGTTATCATTTGTTAAAATCATACTGTCTGAATAGGAGATACATGTGCAGGGTTACCAGATGTCTGTATTTAGCAGTTAATGTCTGTATATTTTAAGAATGTCCTGGTGTCCGTAATTATTTTTCAAAACCTGCAATATAGCCATACTTTTGTATAAACAATTTCTTTTTTAATAATTGAAAAAGCATGTATTTGTTTCCATATTTTACCAAAAGATGTCTCTGAGCATATCACATCACAATCTAACTTCTACTCAAATCAAAATCTCTTTGCACACTGGTTTACTTTTATTATTACCAGTATTAATCCCTTTGTTATAATATGTTTGTAGGAAATTCCAAACTTGGATCCTGCTGTTGGTAGTAATGAATATTACCGAATTATTAAGTATCGTATTATGCTGTGAGTAAAACGGACCATTCTTTATCTGTGATTCCATTGTAAAACTTTATAGAATCCATAATGTGCACTACTCAGTACACAATTGAGAAGTCTGTTTTGCTATTTCATTAATTTAAATATATTTTTTATTAAAAAAAAGAGTATTTTTTGTTTGCATTCTTATCTTCGAAAATGTAAATTGAACCACAGCGGAGTCGGGAAAAAATAAATACAAAAACGGTTACTGCAAATAGCAGGACACCTGAAACCCCATAAAATAAAATCAGGTAAACTGATGTAACAAAGTGCCAGTATGTTTTTGTTTAAACAGTTATGACTGCAATTATGATATGCAGAATATGTTTTTTTTAAAATTGATTTCCAAGTTAAGCTCCAGATTTATTCATTAAGCAGGGCTTACGGAAGAACAAAGGTATAGTTTTTTTTTAATGAGATTAAAATCTTCCAGCATCACCTGAACTGTACAGATATGTGATATCATGACAATCGCACACTCACATAAAAATGTCAAAAAAAAATTCAAATTGGCCGGTTTCGGGTTTTGAACCATGGACTCCAGAATGTGAGGCCAAAGCGTTACCATCTCGGCCACCGGGGTAATTTTAACGGTCTAGTTGGATAAGCGCTTGTAAATCGATAGTGTTTTTTGTCATAGCTACCTGTATTTTAATTTCCAAGGCCTTATAAGATAACAGTAAAACAATAGGCAGTGTTGTCAAGATAATTGATTTTCATTTTTTTTATAAATTCTTTCGAATTCGTATATTACCATAAAATAGGCACTAAATTGAGCATTACTCCGAAACAGGTCAACCGATTTTATCTATTATAAATAGACGTCTTCCCATGGACATTATAAATGCGTATACGAAGTTTCATAAATATACGATAAAGCGTATTTGAGTTATTGCGCCTTTAAAGTAGACATTAAATTGGGGTTTACTCCGGTACCGGTCAACAGATTAGGTTCAAATTCAATAGGGCACTTCTCATGAACGTCATAAATGAGTATACCAAGTTTCATGGAAATCCGATACAGCGTATTTGAGTTATGGCGCCATAATCTATTAGAAAGGCGCCATAATCTATTAAAATAGGCACTAAATTAGGCATTACACCAGTACCGGTGAACCGATTTGGTTCAATATCAATAGGGTTCTTCCCATGGACATTATAAACGTGTATACCAAGTTTCATTAAAATTCGACAAAGCGTATTTGAGTTATCGCGCGTACAGACACACGGACGGATGGACGGACAGACAGACGGACAGACATTTTTCGTCCCCACACACAATCTCATAAAGTACCATATTGGCACTTAATAAAAACTATTACTTCTAAGGCTCTGAAAATTTTCTAATAATACATGGACCCCATTAAAATGAAAATACAATACAATACAATAATGTTTTATTTTACCTGGCAGAGTTAAGGCCATGGGGGGGGGGGGGGGGGGAAAGATACATACAACTTACAATACTACACAAAAGAAATAAAAGAAGTTTTAAGATACATTAATACTTAACTATTTACAATTATTAACAACTGCATCAAAGACCCTTAAAACAAGAAGTAAAATTAAACAATATTATTATGTTACATGATCAATTAAAACACCAATCTACTGAAAAATATTAATCTGTTGTAGTTAAAATACATGAAAAAAGTGACCTACCAGGGTTTTGGACCCACTGTCTTCCACAGAATGACCCAGTTCTTAGAATTAATGTTATTAGGCACCCCTCATTTAAGGCAGCTATCTATTGCTCTCTCCATATTGTATTCTCATGTTGTTAATTTATTTTAAGAGATAATGTCGTGTATTGTTCTCTCCATATTGTATTCTGGTGAAGTGGAAGAAAGAATCACTATGTTCTAACTTTATCAGATTAAATAATAAATTGAATTGAATTGAATCTACAAATTTTCTGTTACTGCACCTGATGGAGGACTAACTTACCATGACAGCTTGTTGTACCAGCACTGGGCTATGTTCGCACATGCTCTTCAGGATCTTGTTAGCTGCATTGCGTCGTGCTGTACTTGCTGACTTGCTTGCTACTGTCAGGGGATATACCAGGGCTTGTGGGTGATGCTTCCCAATGTCTATCAGCAGATGGTGGATCAGTCGTCCTACCAGTGCTCGAGGCGTGTCTATTCTTGCTATCAGCTGAGGTATCACCTGAAATCATACCAAGTTCATCTTTCACATAATCCTATTTTACTGGCTACCAATGGCATAATTGTCAATGTTTCTCCTTTGACCATAATTTATTATGATCAGCAGCCTAGCCACTGTCTCGGAAGTTTATGTACCGCCTTTCCCACTAAATTTACAAGCTCTGAGAAACAAGACAGCAGTGGCTGTAGCTTAATCGTGAAAAGGGACTATGATACATTTTGCGAGTTCTGAGAAAATGTGCTCCAAAGCTGTTGTTGCTTGTTAAGTTGGGATGCCTAGTAATAATGTAACATAGACCTTTGCTCCATAAACTTATACTTCTGTTTTATAAAAACATTATTATCTAAAGTAAACAACTTAATATAACGTGGAAAAAAACAACTCACAGAATAACACTGGCTGCATATTGTAGAACAGATGAACAATGTGTTTGTTGTAGCTTGATGAAAAGAAAGCAGGCACATTACTTTCATGTTTGACATGATTTTCAAAGCACATTTCGCTTCATAATTTTCTGCATAATGATGTCATTTCTTAATGTAAGGTAAAACTAAGTGTATAGGTAGATGGAAGAGGATCATAGACCTTTGTTCTGCAAATAGCTCAATTTTTACTAAGTCATAACATAACCTTGTTTGTGGCTAAGCTTCAATTAACAGAGACATGATTCAATGTATGTGGCAACAGATGAATCAATGTCATGAGGTGTGTTGTGTAATGAGAGGAACATCTATAGAACATCTATAGCATATGGAAACTTGGTAATTTTTTCTTTCTGTTGCTTTTTGTTTCAATACAAATAACATAATGGATACCACGTTAAGACGACTTCTTCCCATACCATAATTTTTCTACAAAAGAACACAACAGTGTTGTTCCCTAATTCAAAAATCTGTATTGATTATTTGGGGTAGCCTCTTTGAAGTCTCCTAATAGTGCGGTTCTTATTTTCTTCTTTGTGTTTTCTAAATTGAAGTATTTACTGTGGACAATACTAATCACTACACAACTGGAAGTCGTTCTGCATTGTTGTCAGTTTCTTTGTTCTGTAGCTGAACTAGGGTAAATGTTTCCTGGAACTGAGGCAGTTAGGATCTGTCTCCTTAGAACTAATTCAATTGCCACTCACTAATTGACAGATCTAAGGGGAGTGGGTAAAATAGTGTATGAAAGTGAAATCGGGGAGACCAAATGTAGTAGTCCTGTAAATCCTTACCCACAAGTCATAGAGGGTGTTCTGTTGTACATGTTAGTGGTTCTTTAAGGACACATGGTTCTCACCTGTAGCCATGTGTCTATTTCAATAGTCCGAATTCCTTCCACAATGGCATCATACACTTCTGGCATTTGTCCATAGTCAAACCACAGGGTAAGCAGACGAAGTGTATCCTGCAGGGAGCTGCCATGGGAAAGTGCAATGGAACGGAAGAAGCCTTCTACTGCAGGAACTGTGAACTGTGAGATGTAATGAGAACTCGGCTGCAAGTTAAACAAAATAATATTACACAACTCATTTAAAATATCTTTATTATTTAAAATTACATTCTTAACCCTTAACAATACGTCTCAATGATTTTAAATATGTTTTCTGGATAATGGAATACAGAACAGCAAATCTTTAATGATGCCAGTTAACACCACACACACATAGTGTATACTTTTCTTTTGATTCTATAGGCTATAATTAGGGGCATGCAAAAGGTGTGTTTATTATTTGGTCAAAAGCGGTGTTATTTTTTCCCTAAAGTAGTAGTGTTTTTCCCAAAAGCGCTGTTATTTTTTCCCAAAAGTAGAGTTATCTTATCCCAAACTTAGTGTTTTTTTCCCTTTCCAAAATCGGTGTTATCTTTAAAGCAATTTTACTAACTGTTGAGCTGAAGAATGATTTTCAAGATATGCCACTTATTAACCTGTTTTATCATATATTCTTATTAATATACATACACATAAATACAAAGAAGTCAATTAACCATACAGTACTTCAATGTTTACCCATATCAACACATGTTTATATCAGCCATATACACAATATAATAATAATAATAAAAATATAAAAAAAAAAACAACAGTACAAACCTGGGCACAATATTGATACACTAGGCTACATGCACAAAAATCAAAAGTAAAATGCTAGAAATTAAGCATTATATTAAGTATTATTTTAATACGACCTTAGGTTATTTAACTTTCAAATATCTGGCGGAATATGGTGTATAGGGCAGTTAATTTGTGCAATAATACCGAGGATTTGGAATGTGAGAGAAAGGAGGTATATAGGGATTCCGTTTGTCCCGGGGATTAGTGAAAACAATGGTAGAATCTTCCGAAAGTACGATTTGACTCCTGCTTATAGGACAGAAAAGACAATTGAAAAAATGTTCTCACAATACATGCGGTTGGGGAAAAAGAAGGATAGGTTGGATCTACCAGGTGTTGATTCCATAAAATGTAAGAACTTTGAGAAAGTTTATGTGGAAGAAACGGGGAGGAGTATGAGGACAAGGTTAAAAGAGCATGAGAGAGTGTCCACGGGATTGGCCCAGCATATGATAGAAGAAAAGCATGGCATCGGGGATGTAAAATTGATACAGGTGGAGGGGGAAGAGACTATGAGGAAGGTAGTCAAAGCCTGGAACATCATTGGGAACAGGGACTTATGTATGAATAGATATGAAGGAGATATAGGAGAGGATTGGTTGGTCTTGATCAGAACTGTAAGAGATAAATGTGAGTTTACATTTCCACCGCCCCCTGAATGTGGTGTAGAGCAGTGAGAGGAGTGGATTAACAAACACATTAGAAACACGAGCTTCATGGTTAACAACGCACCCCAGTGGAGGGGTTGTGAGGCGGCGTCTTCTTCTAATCTTACCCAGTCACCTGATGAAGACCCGAAGAAGAGGGTCGAAACGTCGTGATAACAAAAACTACATCCATTGGTAATTATTCTTTTTATTAGTTGTTTTAACTTCTTACTCTTGAAATGGAAGAAGAAGAAGAAGAAGAAGAAGAAGAAGAAGAAGAAGAAGAAGAAGAAGAAGAAGAAGAAGAAAAAAAGAAGGAAAAAAAAAAAAAGAAATAAAGAAAAAAAACATTGTAGCCAAATGTTCTTGTGTCTGTTCTAGGAGAATTATTTAAAACCACAGTGAACTCCCGATCATCAGTGTTAATTGAGACCATGACATCGGTCAATATTTTTTAGATATGTTTTTCCTCCCCCATGCGCGCAACCTGCCAGCCCATTTCATACACCATGATTTAAGTATTCTTATTATAATTGGTCATGAAGCTCTTTGTTATGCAGTTTTCTCCAATCCCCATTTTCATCTCTCTTAGTCACAAATATTTTCATCAGCTAATAAAACTATTATTATTATTATTATTATTATTATTGTTGTTGTTGTTAATATTATTACTTACGAGACCAGGTCGGGCTGGAGGGGTTGGCTCAATTCTAGTGGAGTTTCCATCATTTCCCTGGTGCGGATGCTGTTGCTGCTGCTTGTAAAACAGAACTGTTTCAAAGTTCATATATGCCCAGGCATGCCAAGCTTTGTACCAGGAGGCATCATGATCTGTAGCCGTGGCATAGTATTGCAGCACTGCAGGGATTGTGTGTTCGTTGATCCCGTGCAAACTCTCCTGCCATTGGCCGAGCTTCAGGTAGCATCTGCCAACACAGCAAGACTATTAATGAGTATGGGGTTGGCGTCACATGTGAAATGTTTATCTTAGCTTTCCAGGTTAGGCCCATTGTGTTACTGAATTCTGACGTTTTTGAAAACAAAGGGTTGTGGCATGTCCCTTACACTATTTAAATATATTTACAGAGTGTCTTAAAGAAATGGGATGCATCTTGTTATAAGATGAGTATTCCGGTACATGAGAAAACCCTTTACTCATTGATATTTGCCAATGATCAGATGGTATTAGCAAAGGATAAAGGATGGAGAAGATGCAGATTATATGGTAATATCTAAAGAATTACCGTGCAAGCAGCCTGCGCCGTAGCTCTTGTTGCTTGTCATCATCTTGTCCCATCAGTTGCAGGGTTTGAGGATGCAGAGAAGACTGTACAAACTTATGCAATTGGCTGAAAAAAAAGGACATATTAATAATCCTACCAAAACGATCCACTTTTAACATGTTTGCAGCCACTATTTATTTTATTTTATCCATAGGTATCCTTATGTTTGAAAATTACAAAAAGTGGCATCATTTATAATTCTCATGGATGCAAAATAAATCTATTATTTGACTTGACTATACTCTTTGCTGCTTCACTATTATTTTGATAGGACATATTTCAGGATCCTCATCCTCGTTTTCAACTATATTGTCAACTGCCAAATCTTTCTTTTTGTTCTTCCTATGTACATCTTTTCACAGTTTTCACAATTAATTTGGTATATTCCAAACTTGTTGCCTGGAAGTGTTCTGTCTACATGATTAGGTCTAATTAAGTTTTTTATTTTGTAGTTGTTTTTGTGGCTAAATTAATATAGAATTCTTTAAATATCTTTTGAATACTTAAGAAGCCCCTGGATGGAAAATAAAACCTCTGAATTTTTAAAAAATAATATAGGGTATACATATAGATGAAACTGTAGTTGTTTATTTTTAACTCTTTCTATTTCTTGAATTTGACAATCTTTCCATGGGCTTCTTCAAAATTTCAAAAGATATTCAAGGAATGTGGTATCACTTTTGTATCTCTTGACACAATAGCACTTTAGAAATATTAGACAAGAGGAAACTGAAAAGTCCGCAGTAGCTGCATGTGTATGGAATTCTGATCACAACATAGTCAAGGAAGCGGTTCTGCTTAACAACCTTCCTCATCTGATTTAACTGATATATTCAGGGAGAAGATATATATACAGAAAACAGGAATCTCTTCACAACTTTGACATCTCAGGAGAGAATGAGTTAGGTGTAATTGGAAGACTCATTAAACTCCAGCAGTGACAATGTGTGGTACAAGACAAAAGTCCGGCACTGAGAATGAGAGGTAGTTGCTCTCAAAAACTAGTTATTAGTAAGTGATAAATTATAAAAACCAGTTACTAGTAAGTGATAAATTATAACGAAGTAGCAAGTGTTTTGGAAGAAAATGGAGTGTTAATAAAATTGTTCCACTTCATTGTGTTTCCCGTTCTAAGTGAATTTAACCTGTTTGCTTTATGTACATCTACTTCAATCTCTAGTTGGACGATAGCTCCCTCTCTCTAGCTTGAAACTTACTTGTAGGCATCCTCCCGCTGTCCTGACATCCACATGTGTTTTGTGTATGCAAATGTGACCTGTGGGTGATGAGCAGGAAGAGGCTGCTCTGGATGCTGCGATGGGTCCATTCCAAGTAGCATCACCAGTGTCTTGTGGGACAGCATCTGCACAGGAACATAAACTATTCAGGCTGCTTCATGTTACAATGTATTAGCAAAACTGTTCTTCCAGATTTGTATTAATTTCACAAACTGAGCTACAAAGCTACATGAAAATCACAAAATAAATAGATTTTTGTAGATATACTACAGTCAAACCTCTGTATAGCAATATTTGTGGGATCTAGCATATTTTACTGCTATATTGGGGATAGTGTTACATTGAGGGACTGTTAGTTACCCCATATTAGGAACTCTGCAAGCATAATACTTTATAACCCAGAGGATAATTCAAGGAACAGATATATGATGATGATGAGTGTTCTACCCAAAGGCAGGTCCAGACCCAGACGTATAGAGACATATAGAGAAGTGAAAAATAATTGTTCACAAGTTCAAATCTTAAACACCGCGTAGGCCTATGCCAAAAATTCCGAACTCGTAGAGGGTGGGAAAAGAAAAGAAAGCAAATTCGCCCTATAGCTAAGGGAAAACTAAAACCATGTGCTCAGAATGGTGTTTTAACTACACACAAAGTAGCAACCAAACTCTCTGTTCTGTTACTGCACATGTAAGGGATGATTTTACCCTCAATGATCCTATTTTCTGCCACTTTCTCAACCTTTCTCTTATGGAATTTCTAACAAATGTAGGTCTTACAGTTATCAGAGAAAAGAAATCTTGATGACTGGGATGGACACTAATCTGATACCAGCTCCCATTCACAGTGCTAAAATAATGATTTGCAATAGAAATTTAACATAAAAAATATTGTTATAAAACGGTGTTTATAAAGTAGCTTATCTTTGTATTAAGTGAAATTTAACATTATTAAGGTAGGAAATTTGCCAGGCCCAAAGAAAAATAGTGCTAAATGCAGGTTTATCGTTATAACAATCTTCATTATAAAGAGGTTTGGCCGTATCAGCAAAGTGTAAAACATACCACATGAAAAACACGTAAATGTTCTTGAAACCTAATTTCTAAATAACAAATGATTACACTATACTGAGCAAAAAACATTATTTTAAGAAAAAAATTCATTCACAATTTAGGGGTATCCAAAATGTGTTTATTAACATTACAGCAGTAAAAAAGACTTGAACTTCACTAGTTGACCAGAACACCTTCATAATTTTGCTATTTCATTACTAAAAATTTCAAGTAATTTCATTGGGTTAACTTCCTACGGAATTTAGATTAAGCTAGAATATACTTACAAGTCTCCCAGACTTCCTGCACAGAGAAGCGTACTTAAGCCAAGTGTACATGTCCTCCTGTGGAGAAACAACTAATGTGCGCACTTGAATGATGCGCTGCCAGTCTTCCACAACTCTCTGACATCCCTAAAACACAGGACAATAATTCTTCAAGACGAATGCAAACTGAAGAAGAAGAAAGTCAGTGCTTTGCCAGATGTTCCACTCAGGCAGACTTCTTCTATCTTGTTAGTAAGCATCTATTTTAGCCATTTTAAATGGAAAATGTAAAATAGAACTGCTATGAAACATATTCTCATATGATTTTTAATACTTTATACTGATGTAAAATTACATCTTTTAAAAATATCCACTTTTCAGAGAAATTTGATCATTCAATGAACTTCAGTCAATAGCGTGCAGTATTTTTTTTATCATTCACCCTCACAGAAACTCATAAAAAGAAAGTAAGAAAGGTAGGGAAGTACACAAGGAAGAGAAGGAAAAAATCAAGATTTCAAAAATGTAACTAACAGTTAATTAATATTTCTTTTACCTGAAGTCTGTCCCACCACATTTTGCGAATAGTAGGTCGTCTTTCAGGAACGAGTTTATACTGAACCACTTCTTCCAGTTCTGCCAACATCTGCACAGACACCATAGCTCCATATGCTCTCTGATAGCTCTCGCCAGCCATGGCAGTCAATTCTGTGTCCAGGAGATCCCGAGCTGAATCTATCAACTGAATAATACTAAAATTACGTACGTAGCTAACACAAAATTTTTAGGTGTCTGGATAAATCAAAATTTGGATTGGACTGTACACATAGACAGTTTGTGTAAAAAGTTAAGTAAAATTTGTTATGCACTAAAAACATTAATAATGACAGTAGATATTGCAGTAGTACGAGTAGCTTATTTTGCCTATTTTCATACTCTTTTAAATTATGGTGTCATTTTCTGGGGCAGTTCAAAGGAGTCAAATAAAATATTCAAAATGCAAAAGAGAGCTATAAGGATAATGGTCAATCAACCAACCCATGTGAGCTGCAGAACTTATTTTATAGAACATAAAATTATGACTCTCCCATGTTTATATATATATATAATATTCTTTTACATACTAAAGCATCCATAAAAAATGTTAAGACATACTCAGAAACGCATCAGCATGATACTAGAAGAAGCTCAAATCTATCAACAGGTAGTCATAACTAGGGCTCGGACTTTTAGGTGCTTATAAAAACAAAAATATTTATTTTTTATGTGGTTAAAAAGTCGAAAATATGTTTAAAAAATATAAAAATATTTTATTTATTTAACTAATATTTACAGAAGTACTCATCTAGTCATTCTAGTCAGCAAGTGTAGAACGGTTGCAGTGAAAGACAGAAGTAGATCTTAAGTTGTGCATCTTAAAGCTGTGACGATTTTCACGGAAAAGAGACTTGTATCTTGAAAATGTACATTCAACATTGCAGGATGTTAATCTTGCATATTTGTAAAATGCAGTATCACTGACACTCAGATGTTCCATCTGCTCCAAGTTCTTTACACTGATACCCATTAAAATATCTGAAATCTTAGGCAACACTTGTAACCTTTCATTCTTATTTAGACATGACAGGAATTTTTCTTTAATTTCGTTTGCTTTTAAACCACTGATTTTGTTAAGTTTGTTTTCAATGTGTTTGGTTTCTTTTATTGATTCTGTCAAGAATTGTTTTGTTGTTTCCAACTTAGTAATGCAGTGTGAGAGGAAACAGAAATTTGCACTAATAAAGGCCAAATCAGCCCTGATTTATTGTCTGACTCAACATAACAATGCAACATATTCAAAATATGGCACAATTTTACAAAAACAGTCAAAATATTCATTTCTAAATGTGGTAAAATATGTAAAAAAAAATTAAGTTACCAAAAATATTTATTCAAATAAGAAATATCGAAAATATTTATTTTTATGTGATATGCAACTCAGTATTTTGAATCCAAAGGTCCCAACCGGAACTTTGACAAAGTCCAGAAATCATAGGTAATAGCAAAAAAAACATGTATTTACCTAAAAGTCCGAGCCCTAGTCATAACACTGCATTATATAAACACTCATTTACCTATAATGGTATAAAAATGTATAATAAACTTCCATTTTATATAAAAGAACAGCACACAGATAAAACTTTTAAAGGAAGTCTTCACAAATATTTAATTGAAAAATGTTTTTATTCTACAGAAGAGTTTTTAGAAACCTAATTTGCTTCATTTTCTTATATACTGAAATTTTCTTTCAAGAATAGGCCAAGTATGTTTGTTTGTTTTTTTGTTTGTTTGTTTGTCATACTACAATATATTATGTTACACTTTGCTTTGTAATTCTGTATTTTGTACTTTAGAATTTTTGTATTTATATTTATATTTGTATTGACGTGTCCATTATCTTATGTAAGATAGAAGGATGAAAATAAACTAAACTAAACTAAACTAAACTAAAAGTTAATTTTTCAAATTAATATTTAAGACAACTCCTCAATAAACCAAACCCAATGTTGTACTGCCCATGCAACTATTCTATACAGTAAAGCAGGGCAAGAAATTTCAAGTGTGGAGTGGCCAAACTAAGAATTTTAGTCACCGTTATTGTTAGATATGGGTCATTCCATATGAAATCATCCAAAATTTTTAAAAATGGTTGCATGACCATTTTAGAAAAAAATTATTTTTTGTATATGAGTTCATACATGTTTCAAGATATCAAAACAAGTTTTCAAAAAAATCTTGTGTTCTTGGTTTCCCAGGGGTGTCCATTTGTCAATCCTGGTGTAATGCATTTTTTGCGAATGTAGCTGATTACGAATATTTTCATAACTCAACAACCATAAGAGTTAGATATTTGAATTATGAACCATTTTGTAACTATTGAAGCGTACTTTCAGAAAAACTTTATTGTTTTCTTCAACACAAAATTTTTCATATGAAAATATGAGTTTGAAATTCGGGTAAATTTTTCCAAAAAAATCACTTTTTGGACCAAATTTTATATGAGAAGGAAGTGATTGTAAACATTCAAATTTTTGTTATGTTCAAACCTACATGTGATTTGTCTGTGAGGAAAAAATCATGGTCTAAAAATACATCCCTTATTTTTAAACTGGCCTCGAATATTACCATTTTTCAGATTTTGACTACTTTCGGGCTTAAATATCTCTGGTGGGTACCCTTCAAAAAATCTGAAAATTTGTGTAAATGAAGCCTTTTATGTGCCTAACACACAGTTAAAATTTCTATTTTTGGATCCAACTCCTTCTATTAATTTTATAGAACTGAAATATCACACTTTTTAGGGTAGCGTATTTGGGAGAAACTACATATAACTCAACAGCCATAAGAGTTAGAAATTTGAATTAAGAACCATTTGGTAAGTAATGAAGCGTACTTTCAGAAATATATTTATTGTTTTCTTAAACACAAAATTCTTTGAATGAAAATATGAGTATGAAATTCGGGTAATTTTTTCCAAAAAAATCACTTTTTGGGCCAAATTTTATATGAGAAGGAAGTGATTGAAAACGTTCAAATTTTTGTTATGTTCAAACCTACATGTGATTTGTCTGTGAGGAAAAAATCAGGGTCTAAAAATACATCCCTTATTTCTAAACTGTCCTCAAATATTAGAGTTTTTCCGATTTTGACTACTTTTGGACTTAAATATCTCTGGTGGGTACCCTTCAAAAAATCTGAAAAATTGCATAAAAGAAGCCTTTTATGTGCCTAATTCACAGTTAAAATTCCTATCTTTTGATTCAACTCCTTCTATTAATTTTATAGAACTGAAATATCACACTTTTTAGGGTAGCGTATTTGGGAGTAACTACATATAACTCAACAACCATAAGAGTTACAAATAAGAACTATGAATCATTTTATCATTATTGAAGCTTTCTTTCAGAAATAGTTTGTTTTCTTCAACACAAAATTTTTCATATGAAAATATGAGTTTGAAATTCGGGTAAATTTTCCCAAAACAAAAATCACTTTTTGGGCCAAATTTAATATGAGAAGGAAGTGATTGTAAACATTCAAAGATTTTTTATGAGCAAACCTGTATGTGATTTGTGTGTGAGGAAAAAATCAGGGTCTAAAAATACATCCCTTATTTCTAAACTGTCCTCAAATATTAGCGTTTTTCAGATTTTGACTATTTTGGGGCTTAAATATCTCTTATGGGTACCCTTCAAAAAATCTGAAAAATTGCATAAAAGAAGCCTTTCAGGTGCCTACCACACAGTTAAAATTTCTATTTCTAGAAACAACTCCTTCTATTACTTTCATAGAACTGAAATATAACACTATCACATATATGTATTTTCTCTCAAATACGCTACCCTAAAAAGTGTGATACTTCAGTTCTATAAAATTAATAGAAGGAGTTGAATCAAGAAATAGAAATTTTAACTGTGTGGTAGGCACATGAAAGGCTTCTTGTATGCAATTTTCCAGATTTTTTTAAGGGTACCCATAAGAGATATTTAAGCCCAAAAATAGTCAAAATCTGAAAAACGCTAATATTTGAGGACAGTTTAGAAATAAGGGATGTATTTTTAGACCCTGATTTTTTCCTCACAGACAAATCACATGTAGGTTTGAACATAATAAAAATTTGAACGTTTTCAATCACTTCCTTCTCATATAAAATTTGGCCCAAAAAGTGATTTTTTTTGAAAAATTTACCCGAATTTCATACTCATATTTTCATTCAAAGAATTTTGTGTTTAAGAAAACAATAAAGTATTTCTGAAAGTACGCTTCATTACTTACCAAATGGTTCTTAATTCAAATTTCTAACTCTTATGGCTGTTGAGTTATATGTAGTTTCTCCCAAATACGCTACCCTAAAAAGTGTGATATTTCAGTTCTATAAAATTAATAGAAGGAGTTGGATCCAAAAATAGAAATTTTAACTGTGTGTTAGGCACATAAAAGGCTTCATTTACACAAATTTTCAGATTTTTTGAAGGGTACCCACCAGAGATATTTAAGCCCAAAAGTAGTCAAAATCTGAAAAACGGTAATATTCGAGGCCAGTTTAAAAATAAGGGATGTATTTTTGGATCCTGATTTTTTCCTCACAGACAAATCACATGCAGGTTTGAACATAACAAAAATTTGAACGTTTTCAATCACTTCCTTCTCATATAAAATTTGGCCCAAAAAGTGATTTTTTTGGAAAAATTTACCCGAATTTCAAACCTCATATTTTCATTCGAAGAATTTTGTGTTTAAGAAAACAATAAAGTATTTCTGAAAGTACGCTTCATTACTTACAAAATGGTTCTAAATTCAAATTTCTAACTCTTATGGCTGTTGAGTTATGAATATATTTGTAATCAGCTACATTCGCAAAAAATGTGTTACACCAGGATTGAAAAATGGACACCCCTGGGAAACCAAGGACAAAAGATATTTTTGAAAACTTGTTTTGATATCTTGAAACATGTATGAACTCATATACAAAAAATTATTTTTTTCTAAAATGGTCATGCAACCACTGTTGGATGATTTGGCATGGAATAACCCATATGGTATAGACTTTTGGGAAATATGAAGAACTACAATCTCATATTTTTTTTACAAATAAAATATCAGATCATATAAAAATTTTAAATATGCAAACTTAAATAAATAAATAAATAAATAAACACTCATACTAAACTGTCCCCCACTTAAAATATAGACTACATACTAATTTGATTTTTTCCAAAAAATTTGAACAAATTTTTAAAATAAACAAAATATTTTGGAAGTATTTCACTGATTGTAAGCTATAACGACCAAATACCAACTACATTGCTTGTTACCACAGGAACTAAAACACAGGGAACCAAAACCAATGAAAGTAGCATTGGAAATTCAAATTATTGACATACTTGAAGTATGATAAGTAGGGTGTGGATTTGAAGGTTTTAACTTATTTTTCCCCCAGCTTCCTAATTAGAATATTTTAACTTATTTTTATGTTTCATGTCCCTTGCTTCTGAATATATGAATCTTATAGAACCTAAAATGGGCTAAATCGGACTGAAGAGCCTAAAAGAGGCTAAAGAGGACTTTTGCAGAAAAACACGATTTTTAAATACATTTTCCAATTAATGCAAAAGAAAATAAATATGTGAATTAGTGCATTTTAAGAAAAGACATGATAAAAATAAATTTATACAACTGAATTTATGCACTGAAATAAACAATGTATATATGTCGCTTTGTCGCTTGTCATTGTAACTCAAAAATGTGCCGCCTCGCCGTTGCAGGAAATGAAACTTCAGCCTTCTGCAATACTTTGAAATATGCAACTAATCCATTGTCATTTCTACTTTAAAATAAGTTGCGACCAACGACAGAGAAGTAGGCCAATATTAAAGAACAAATTCGTGACACTAGAGTCTACTTACTTTTGTAGATCAAAAATAAATAGAGTGGTGTATTGAATAATTGTTATTATTAAAGGATAAATATGTCAATTGTTTATATTATTTTTCGAGTGCCGATATAAGGAATAGATCCTTCTTTATTTTGTAAAAAAAACTAGAACTGTGTCAAAATTATAATACAATTTTCGGTTTTAAAATTAGTGTTCACTGTATGTTTTAATAATACGTCTGTTTAGAGCCTAAAATGGACTATTCCACAAAAATAAAAGGCTAAGAATACCTTTTATAAAAGCCTAAAAAGCAGGCCCTAATGATGAGGATGAGTATGAATTTCTTGAAACAATTGTCCAGGTCAGTTTTATGAATTAGTAAAGTTTTGTGTACAAAATCTGCAATCACTTATGTTTTCACAATTAAAACTGTTACCTGCTGAGCGACAGCATAATGTCCTCTGTGCACAGCTAAAACAGCTCTGTAGAATGCTCCGTCCTGTGTATCCCTAGGGACGCAGTTCACATACTGCTCCATGGCATCCCACTGTCCCAGACCCCATGCTGATGCAGCAGCCATGCGTGACATTCTCTGTCGACCATCATCTTTGAAGTGGTTCCAGTGTTTGGCAGCAACATCATGTAGCTGGCCCCTGAGAATAGCAATTATACCATAACTAGTTCTTCAGCCCAATGTATCAGGGCTAGGATCTGTATGTAATACAAATGGGTAAACATGTACACACACATGCTAAAATTTTCTTAAAACATGTAATAAAATATGGACTAAAACTGTTTATAAAAACGGTTTAAATCAATATGAGGGTGGATCAAAAAGAAAAGCAAATTTTTTCTGTGTTGGTATTGTGGCAGGGATGTTGAAATTTCACTGAGATACAGTTTGAAGTTTGTGCTACAGACAACATTTTTGTTTCAGGTGTAGCTCTAGTGATAGAAGCGTGAACTAGATAGTAAAGATGGCATGCATGTTACTGTCGTCAACTGGTGAAGAGAAGCAAAGAGTAGTGCAATTGTGGGCTAGAGGACATAACCCGAGTGAAATTCACAAGAATATGTGTAGCATCTATGGGTGAGACAGTATGGACCTTAGCAATGTCTCCAGTGTGTGCACCGGATATAGTAAGGGTAATTAAACCACAGAGGATGAAATGGGCTGGACATGTTGCGTGTATCGGGGAGGAAAGACATATCTAAAAAAATACTAACTGGGAGAGCCGAAGGGAAAAGACCACTTGGAAGTCCTATACGTAGGTAGGAGGACAATATTAGAATAGATTTAAGTGAAGCAGGATTTGAGAGGTATGGTTGGAGTTAGCACAGAATAGGGTTGAATGGTGGGCTCAGGTAAGCGCAACTATGAACCTTTAGGTTCCATAAAATAGATAATATTCCTTTAGCTTGCTGAGGAATTGTCTATTACCATTGAGTGAGTGAGCAAGTAAAGAAGTAAGTAAGTAAGTACGGTAAGTAAGTAAGTAAGTAAGTAAGTAAGTAAGTAATTCAGAACTCATGAAATCAATCAATTTTAGAAAGAGGCTTTGATTTCTCACCATTCTCCAAGAGCTTCCATACATCTCATCTGGCCGAGAGCAGACTCAATGTCCTCAGAGTTCTCCTCCAGTCGTTCCTGGTAAGAATGTAGAGCTTTCTCCCAGTTGTGCAGCTTCTCGTACCATCTCTCCTGCACCTTGAGATCGGAGCCCTGGTGGTTCATCACATATTCCAGCAAACCTGGCCACATCAAGACAAATGTGTATGTTGCAGGCTAATTGTAAATTCAGTCTTTTTACAAAAACCCAGCAATTTATTAATGAAACATCTAACCTGCAGTTTGACTGGTTCAGGCATATTAAAGAAGCTGGAATAGAGTCAGACAGATTGCAGGAAATTTTATGGAAGAAACAGTTTCATGACTAGAATTAATTGAAAACGGATTGTAATTGGCCTATTATGTCTCAATTAGCCATGTGAAGCTATCGTCTGGAACCGACTGCAAATGTATAATTTCAGCTTTTCCATGAACATTAAAATCTTTAGATGTTATTCGACGTGTTACTATCCCTTTCTTTAGTTGTGACATTTTGCTTAGATATACTTCACATAAAGATAAAAATATTTCAGCTGCAAATCAAGGTATCACAAATCTGTACTTAATATAGTGAATCACTTTATCATGTCCGCCATGTCCAGTAGCTTTGTGAACTTCTAACAATTTACTATAGTAACTCTCTGTAGACAATCTGAATAGTAAGGTCATCATGAGTTGCCTGTTTATGTATAAGAATGACTGTTTCTCCTAAATCCACGAAGTCATACTTGCTTAATATGCCTGAAGGGTAACCAGACAAATTGCAAAATGAATGTTTCATTAATAATTTGTTGGAATTTTGTAAAAAGCCTGGACATTTTGTAAAAAAGACTGAATTCTCAATTTTCTTATGACATGTACAAAATTCTAATGCGCAATCAGATGGAATAACTTCTTTCAGGAGAGAATGAACAAATTAGAAATTTATATCCAGTTTTTAAAGTAAAAATTAAGTTGTGAAAGGGAGAGTTGGAAAAATGAGTTTTTGTACAGCAGCAGAGAGCTTTTGCATGTGTTGAAATAGTAAACAAACAAAAGTTTGGCCTGAACTTACAGGTGACCTCAAGGATCCAGAACAGCATAATAAGCAAATTATAACAGACACAAACACATTAAGTCGGGTACATAAACAAATTTCAATAGAAATACATAATAATAAATTAATTATGTTGTCACTAAATTTGGAACATGGGAGTTGTGAGGCCAGAAACCTGATTTGTAATAGTGATCCTCGCTCCACAGAATATTGTGTTGGTATTGCAGTTCAAAGAGGAAACGTGATCATTTCCTTCAATGAAATATTTTAAATGTAACTAACTTCCTTTGTTTAAAATTATGAAATTAAATAATACACAAATACTACTCAGAAGAGACAAGAGATAAAACCAATATATATATATATATATATATATATATATATATACATTAATCAGACCAGTTTAATAAACAGGTAAGGTGACCTATGTAAATATATGATGGAGTATATATTAATACTTGAGATGGAGATTTAACATTCTGGTACATAACTTCACTTAACTCAAGAACTAACCTGAACATGTTTCAAACCTGCATCATGACTTATCTCCAGCTATACTCCATCTGAGGTAGGATGTATGTTAAATCTCCATCTCAAGTAATAATATATATTTATTAACTTCCTATAACATTTTAGGATGTGGTGGAGTGTTACCTGCGGCTGCCTCTTTCTGCTGCAGCTTGTTGTTGATGGAGATCAAGGCTTCAAACACCTGATTGTTAGGACCCTTGTGAAATTCATCTTCCTTGTAGTGCAGGGCCTTTGCATATGCTCGGCAGTGCATGGCACGTTCTCCCAGAAGCTGTGGATCTAAAGGAAGTGGGCCCTATAGAAAAAACCAACATCTGTTACAATTGCTGAATTTTGATCACCAGTTGAAGAATGGAGCATCAAAAAATTACAGGATTCCAGATATAACAATTTTAACAGATTATAAGATAGTGAATCAGCCATCCCACTTGTTTGATTACTTTTCTATGGCAGTGTTTTTCCACCCAAACTCGAACTCCCTGCACCCAGTGCCAGTAATCTAACCTACAAAATCGGGGTCTACCCATGTCTATAAAATCGGGGTCTACTTCTTCCAATGTCTATCTTTTTTCTTTTTAGCAGTTCACAGTAAGTCCTGACAGATGGCAGTAGCAGTTTCATGCTTAATTTTCAAATGAAGCGACACCCACAACATGACAGCAGTGATGCGACATTCGATGTTTATTTGCGGTGATGTCATGATGGTGATGTAATGAAAGTTAAATTAATACACTTTTTCTGTGTATCATCAGTAGGGCCCAGATTTGAAGGTTTTAACATACTTTTTCCTCAGCTTCCTATTTAGAACATTTTAACATATTTTTCCGTTTCATGCCCCTTGCTTCTGAATATGAATCTTATAGAACCTAATAAGTGCTAAATTGGACTGAAGGGACTAAAAGGAGCTAAAGAGGACTTTTGCTGAAAAACTATGGGTTAAAGAGGACATTTGCAGAAAAACACGAGTTTTAAATAGATTTTCCAATTAATGGAAAGGAAAATAAATATGTGATTTTGTGCATTTTAGGAAAAGACATAATAAAAATAAATTTATACAACGCACTGAAATTAACTATGTATATGTCACGTTGTCGCTTGTCTTTGTAACTCGAAAATGTGCCACCTCGCCATTACAGGAAATGAAACTTGAGCCGTCTTCAATACTTTGAAATCTGCAACTAATCCTTTGTCGTTTCAACTTTCAAAGAACAAGTTGCTGACCAACAACAGAGAAGTGTATAAAAGGAACAAATTCGTGACACTCCAGTCTACTTATTTTTGTAGGTCGGAAGTAAAGCTGTGCGGTGCCCATGGGTGCTTAAGATAGTTTGATATGCTTAAACAAAAATCTTCAAAAATATGACTTTTCAGGCAGTGAATTGAGGAAGACCTCAATTTCACAACTGATGGTCAAGTAATTTTCTGCCAATCCTGTCAAAAATAAGTAAGTAAATGTAGCTATCTTTCATTTCATTTACCAGATTTGTTTATGCTAAATTTCAAATGCTGATATAAGGAATAGTTACTTGTTTATTTTCTAAAAAGAACTAGAATAACTGTGTCAAATTAAAATACTATTTTCAGTGCTAATATTAGCGTGTTATTAAGATGGCTAAAATTGTTTGTTTAAAACTTAAAAAGGGCTATTACACGAAAATAAAAGGCTAAATTACCTTTTATAAGAGCCTAAAAATCCAGGGCCTAATCATCAGCTAAGATGAGGGGAAGCTGGATGTAATTTTTTTTAATGGCTACCAGTGCCAGAGCAATGTGTACAGGGAGCAATGCTACATTAGTTGGATTTCTGCAGGGTTTCCTTTCCTTTCAAGAAATTAAAATTACTGTTCTCAACCTACAGAATATACACATGGCACTTTCTCTGACAAGAAGGTTACACTTCCACTAACCTCAACCTGAAAGTTGGTTAGATGCTCTGCTGGAAACACTATTTCTCACATTGAAAATTTATGTAGTCTATACAAGGACCAGTGCTTTGCAAAAGGATATTATTCGCATATAATTTTGATAACAGGACTCTATGTCCCTTAACATCATTAGAATGCACACTGTAGGGTAAGGGTAGTGAAAATATTTAAAGGGGGGCCTCAACATTTAATTGCACAAGGGCATTTCAAGTGTTAAATCTGCCACTGATCAGTTCATGTCACAATATATTGTGAACGAAGTCCGCGACATAATGCAATATTACAATATCATACCAAGTGACATGTAAACAGTATTTCAGCTTGAGATTTTCAATGTAGAAACGATCCCTAACAAATCCTCATTAATTCCACCCATATCTCACCTTGTCACAGTGCTCCATGAACTCGGCCAGGTTGAGGATGGTCTGAGTAATTTCTGGTAGGTCTGGCACCATGAGTGCCTGCTCCAAACTTTGGATCAGTTCGTTCTGCAGAGCCTCACTTAGCTCGGTCCAGCAGGAGACAAATGCAGCATTGAACAAGTCTCGTGGCAGCTGCGAATACGTCTGTGCCAGTGCCCAACATGACCTGAAAAAACTCACATCCATCAGTACCAGCTATTATTTGCACTTGAGCCATGTGCTCTAGAGTGGAAGGTTAAGTTAGCTGCGGTTACCACATATCACGGATTTCATCGACAATGTGCGATTTTGCAGCGTTAGAATATGGCCAAGCCTAAAAGATTGAAAGGTAGTGATTCCGTTGAGATGTTATAAATTTTGAAAACTTTTGCTAACTTAAATTGCTTTCAGGTAACAATATTCTTGCCATGAATGAATTTGTACTCTTTACTGTTTCTTACTAGATGGGGAAATAGTAGCCAATGGTCTCAGCACATGTGATATTAATTAGTATAAAGTTTTACTGTTCAAGTACAGAATTTTTATTTTAAAGACTGAGTTCAAAAGAAACTGCTAAATATAGTGAACACACAATGAAAATTCTACATATTTTTGTATAAGATACAGGTTACACAAAAAGTAATTTCAGAACGTGGTATGAATATAGACTATCGAGTTGGTAAGTTACTGTATGGCCTGGTTTTCCAGTCATGAATTCAAGATTTATTATGTTTTTGAACTGCATCAAAATGCAGTTATTAACATACACATGATTTACAGAATGAAAGGTTATATTCAAAACAGAATATGTAAATATGACAGTTTAAAGTAAGAGGGTCGCCCAGAATGTAATGCACCACATTTTTGCCTTCAACAATTATTTATTGAACACAATGAAATTTACACACAAGAAAGGTGTTTCTTCTACACTCCCTATTTTTCCACGTAATCTCCATCCCATTCTATGGCCTTTCTCCAGCGAGACCCAAGGGCGTGTGTGCCCTGTCAGTACCACTCCTTGTTCTGGTCAAGAAGCTATTTTTGCACATTTCTGTTACATTCTGTTTCTGGACGAGAATGCTTATCCCTCAACTTCAAATGTTTCAGCAACTTAGAAGAAAAGTTTTTTCCTGAGAGATTTGTGGTCCACCATAAGACGCGTGGAACCCATTGTGCACACACTTTTGAGTAATCAAGAGCACAGATGACTGCATTCACACTTCCTTTACTCATTGACAGTTTGAATAACTATGAGGTATATGATGGAGATTATAGTGTAAACTTTGCCTATGGAGATTAGACTTAATATTTACCACACAATTGTAGATGTATTGAATAATTAGTGAGAATTAGTCAGGCAATGGATGTTGAAGAATATACCTTATATGATATTTCAACAAAACAGCTAGTATTATGGTATGGACATGTGATGCAAATGGATCAAGAAAAGCTACTGAAGAATACATAGGCAAAACAAAAAGAAATTTGGGAACTAGAACAAAGGAACATCTTAGACACATTAAATATGCTCAAGGGGATAAATCGGCAGTAGCAGCACATGTTTTGGAAACTGGTCACCAAATAGGATTGGCAACTTACGGTTTGGGAGAAAATCTACATCCACAAGAATAAGAACAATCTAATGAATTTTGAGATTCCCTCGGAAAATGACCTCGTCAAGAAGTTCATCAAAAGCCCACGAGAGGATGCTGATGAAGACCAACAGTCAGATGGAGTATTACTGGTGAACATGGTGGGAAGGCTCACCGAAACCTGGGTTCAGGTTAGTAATTAAAATTAGGGAAGTAGTGTATGGATCTATCTCAATATTATTTTTCGTACTGAAGATTGTTTTCAAACAGATGTCTGCAAGGAGGATGAAAGAGGACGATTTCCAAGAACATGGCATTATGGAAATGATGAAGGAAAAACAGTTAAGAGAAGAACTATGGATAGGTAGAACTGAATGGTTTTTGTCATTATGGACTGTTGACTAGTTTATTGTGTACTTGGTTGTCACAAAATGTTCTAAACATAGTAAAACGAACTAAATAATAAAATCAGGTAAACTGACAGATGGAGTTAATAGGTCATATTTAAGAAACTATTGAGTTTTATTCCATGGTTTCTTGAGAAAATTTGATAAGCATATGTGAAGGAATAAGTGGGATAATTAGAATATTATCAGAACGAATTTACTACAAATGCCTCACATCTAAAGCAAGGCATGATATAATACATTTACAAACATCTGACTGCATTGTAGTCAAGGCTCTCAGTGATTAGCAACGCGGCTTTACAGTACAGTCATGATTTCTCATTTAAAAAGGATGTGACCATTAATTACTCATTACTCCGGTACTGGGCAACCTATTTGGTCCAAAATAAATAAGCTTCTTCCCATGGACATTTTAAATGTGTATACCAAGTTCCATGAAAATCTGATAAAGGTTATTTGAGTTGGACAGTTGGACAGATGGACATACATTTTCCCATCCCCCATACAATAGCATAAAGTACCACTCTGGCACTTAACAAATCATTACACTAAAGAAAAACAGAAGGCATGGGACACTGAAATTAATATGTATTTTATTTATCACTTATTAACATTCCTAATAATGGGGAATGCTGTTGTAACAGAACACGTTATATTTAAGTTTTGATAGCAGTTTTAAATTATATTCACACCCACCTGAGAGCTGGCGATGGTGACTCCTTGAGCAACTCTATACTCAGTCTTCTGAGCCATTCCAACCAATCATCTTTCGACACTCTCCTTGTAGCCGTCCACGCTCTCTGTAGATTGGCTGGTGACACATGCAGCTGAAAGAAAATGAAGGAAAAAAAAAAAGAGGAAAAAAAAAACAAACAAAAAAGAAAGAAAATCATTTGTTACTATTCTGTAGTATAAACAATTCAAACAAGAAGTTAATTAATTACTACAGCATGAAAGAAGTTTGCAATAACAGTAAAATCTTAATAAAACATTAATGCTACGAATTATACAAACATCATTAAATTGAAAAATTGTAATTGCAAGGGACAGAAAAGCATTAGACACTTTGCCCTCAAAAGATGCCTACAAGATGAAGCATTTCTTCTGGAAAATGAACGACAAATTCATAATATCAATCACAACATTCCATCAAAAATCTAACTCCCTTTTCTCAATGGCATTCAAAACAACATCAACTTCACCAGAAATATTGAATCAACGTAAATTCCTTGTGATGTAAATTCTGTATCTATGTCTCTTCTTCTTTTTCCTCTGTTTTAGAAGTTTGTCAATTCTAATGTAACTGAATGAAACAGAATAATAATAATAATAATAATAATAATAATAATAATAATAATAATAACAATAACAACAATTACAACAACAACAATAATAATAATAATAATAATAATAATAATAATAATAATAATAATAATAATAATAATAACAATAACAACAACATATTTGAACTGATTTATCCGTCCTGTATGTGTTCCCTTTTTTAAGTGCTGAAGTATTCACAGTGTTCCCTTTTTGGTTTTGGGAATCTGGTCACCCTAATATATGAGGAAGTTTCTGTTTCATATTTCCATCCTGTATTTAGAAATATTTTACTTTATACTCTTGAAAACTTGTACTTCGTGATACTTACTCTCTTGATAGTAGTGGTGTCCGAAGAAGTCAATGCTATGTCTCTGTTCTTGTGTCGAGACAAGCGAGTTTTAATAGTATAATCATCCTCTTCAGCAATAGTTGAATCCTGAAAAAAAAACAATAAACAGAACAAAAATGTAAAAAAATCACGCAACCTAATAACACAGTAAAATAAATACACTTAATACCAGACTCCCTAATTACATAAAATCTATAAACTCAATCAAAAGATTTAAATCAACCCTAAAAAATTATCTAATGCAAGGATGCTACTATTCAATAGAAGAATATTTATCTGAACCATAGGCACGGCGCATCTTTTGCTACTCCTAACTAAGCATATAGTAGTACTGAGCTTTATCAGTAGTGACCTGTACATAATTTTATCATTTTACCAGTTTGTTAATTTGTCTTGTAGGTTAAGGTATTCTTAAATCAGTTCATTATTCAAGATTCATAGTTTATAGTTTATAGTTCATAGTCTAAGATTCTCTGTATTACTGTTCTAGTGTTAATTTCTATCTTAGGTTTAAGCTGACGAATCCTACATCGATGTAAATTGATTATACGGATGAATAAAGTATCTTATCTTATCTTATCTTATCTTACCAGCAATTCAACAATATTTTATTTTAATATTTGTCTAGGCCTTTCGGCATATTTCTGCCATCTTCAGGGCATCTTCTTTTGCTGGTATGGATGCCTCAATAACTAAAACCAAAACTGCATTGTCTTACATCTTGTCACATTTATAAAATCAAAAGTTCTCACACAACGAAGAGGCCACAGGAGGGTGATATAGCTGAGGATGATTCAATGATAGTGTTTTTATAAAGCTTTTAGATATTTATACAAAAAATAGGTATTTAGGTATTTAAAAACAAATTAAAACGAAGTAATGTAAACAGTGGGGCAAATTAAACTAAGATAGTTGAAATATAAAAACACTTTGTGCTCCACTTACGCACAAAGTGTTTTTATATTTCAAGTATCTTAATTTAGGTATTTATTTTTTATTTTTACAAAAAATGAAGTATACATACTAGACCCCAACTCAATATTATATCCTGAATTAAATGGTAGTTTGCTACATCACGTGTATAAAACTTTTTTTTACATTACCTACTTTACATGTATTTTACGTGTAAAATCAGGCCCGTAGCCAGAATTCAAGATCAGGGTGGGCAATGTAGGCAATATTAATTTGACTTTCAAAAGCTGACTTTCTCTGCTTTTTGTCTGACACTTAAAATTATCACAAGAGAAATAACGGCATCTAGTGGGTACTACGCGAAACAGAGGGGGGGGGGGGGGGAAAGACCACTGACATGTGTCTTACTGTCAATTTCCAACACTCCCAATGCTTCATATGGAATTATGAGAAGTATCTGCTCGTATATGCCTTGAAAATATCCACTGAAATTTTTATTGGTCCTAGCATAGTGCTGAATTAAAAAATATATTTTTTTATCCTTTACAAATAAAAAATGAAACCATTGTAAAAATACAGTTGCAGTTACAGTTACAACAAAAAATACCGTATATACCCAAATACTACCCGCCCCTGAATAATACGCGCACCCAAATTTTTGGAAAGGAAATATGAATGAAAAAAAATAACTATAGGGCCATATACAAAATTGTTTTGCCAGGTTTATTCTTAATTAAATAGTTATAATTAACATTACACATCATAAAATAATTAAATATGATAGGCTAAATTGTAATTAAAAAAATGAGCATGGTAACAGCCAGCTGAAATCTTCATGTCTTACACATGCACTTTCAACACTTTCCATTCATGAATCCAGCTATGCAGCGGGAATCCATACATGATGACATGCATCCAACCCAAGGTGGAAATTCACCGAACTTGACCAAATGTTTCCCGAATTAGTGCTTCTGCTTGTACTGCACTGTTAGTTGTTACTTGCATGGCATCCACCAGTTATACTATACTGTGATGCTACTACAAAGCATCGTGCTATATTGAGCCAACATGGTACAAAATGTCGAAATTCAGATGAGCGGAGTCTAGGAGAGGAGTCAAATAATACCCTTTTCCGAGTTTTTCGTTTGTGATTTTTGAAAAAAAATAAGCGGGTAGTATTCGAGTATATATGGTAGTTAGCCTACACAAATTTGATTACACAACCATGACGACAATGCTACAAAAGATCATGAAATAATAAGCAGAAACCAAATTAACATGCAAAAACGTCATTTTGAAAATGTACTATAAAATACTGTGAAAAAGTATTAATTTGTGAAACAAACAAAACATTAATATGATGCTTACGAAATAGAAGAAAAAACATCAAGCAGAGAACAAATATTAAGCTGCAACACACAGTGGGTGCCCCAATTAGCAAGGTTCAAAATTCAATACAAAGTTTAATTAGCATAGAAAATGTAACTTTGACGCCTCTACTAAACTAAGAGACAAAATCACAGTAAGTAAGTTTCACAAAAGTTGTGGACATTGGTTTAAATGGAGCTTACTATACTATTATTATAGGTCAGTTTCAAAACCATGAAACAAAATCACCTAATGAAACTAAATCATACTTCACACAATTCTTTGAAATTCTTCGTTGGTGTGGAAGCACAATCCTCCCAGATCTTTCTTCAGCTGCCGAAAAAGATGAAACTCACTCGGCATGGGAACGAGTTTACAGGGGATGAAACGTGGACATCTTACGACAATCCAGAGTCAAAAGAACAAACCAAACAATGGATGCACACAAATTTCCCGAACAAACCCAAGATCTGACTTCCACACCAACGAAGAATTTCAAAACACTTCAAAATCCCGTGAAGACCCTTCTCAATATGCTGACAGCAAGCTTCTATGAAAAGAGTATAGTAAAGTTGGTACCATGCTATGGCAAATGACTCAATTGGAGTGAGATTATGTAGAGAAGTAGCTAAAAGGTGTACCTAAATGTTCCAAATAAAACAGTTTTGATTTTCACTGTGGTTTTCATTTTATTCCTCATCGGAGGTTTAAAAAAAATAGGCCTCATATAATATAGATTTTACTAGTGCGAATGATCACATGAAAGAAGCTGTGTGCACATCATAAAATAACTTCTGACATCAGGTTTGCTAATTGTTATTGCAACTACACACACACTCAATGTATTGACTGTGTAATGTGGAAGTAACAACCAGCTAAATTCTGACAGACTGACTGGTGTGAAACCTGATTGCAGTGCAGTTTCAATGCAGTTTTGGAGCATAAAACACAATTTCAGTTATCTGTGATTTCATTTCCTTGTACAATAGAGGCCCAAAAGATTATCCTCGGGTTGTATTCTGTACAAGAAAATTTATACTGAGCAAGACAGTTTTAAATATATGCTTACACTTTTGATCATCTGAATTCACAAGAACATATACAGATAGATTATAATGCATTCTACGTGCATAAAGAGAGCTCTAATATGCAAACTCAAACCATATTAGCAGATAAACTAATAATGCACTTAAGACTTTCATTATTCCACCCTTCAAGAATGATACTTTCATTTGTTTCTACATATGGACTGTAAAAAGGGTACTTATTTTTGGGACAATTTATGTTAACTACCCAAAATATAAATAAAATAAAAACCAAGAAAATTCTTGGGTAAGGCCTTGAGGTATAAATAATCTAGATAGTACAGATAATATACAAAGTGTAAAGCATTCCCTACACAGGTCATGAAGGCCCTTAGGGTTCCAAGAGGTTAAGACTCATAGATTTTTAGACATTCGGCATATGAAGGTGGTAAGGTTGTCTGCATTAGGCATTGGCCATCTATACCATTAGGACTGCTCCTGGTATTCATTTCTGTCAGAGGCTGAGTCGACCATAGTGCCAAGAGAAGGAATATCAATTGAAAATTTTTAACAATGTATAATGGTTTTTCGGGCTTATCCGGTTGGAAACCTGAGAAACCACTATACATTTCTCAACAACAGGAAAGCCTCAAGTCACATATAATTTGCATTGGGAATCGAACCGTGACCTTCTGGTTTGTAGCGCAGTGCCTCAACCAACCATGCCTTGGCATACCCTGATAACTAGGGCCCAGATTTTTAGGATTTTATAAACCCTGTATTAGTTTTCTAAACATGTTAAAGTTATTTTATATTACCATTTTCATATAAGTTTTTTAAAGTTTCACTTTAATGCCTACAATAAGCATATTAAAACAAATATATTAATTTATTTTATTTTTACTCTAGTTTTTTTGGACTGTGAACCACAAACTATAGGAACATTCTTTGCTTAATTTTCTACAATTTGTGTGAAACAATTAAATTTAGAATTACCCCCATTATTTCCATTTCCTCCATATAAACTCAAGAAGAAATTTTTCAATTCATCTACCAACTTTTAGAAGAGTTTACTTTCAGCAATCTTTCTTCAGGAAACACTGTTAATAAACTGCAAATGTAAGCTTCTTAAGAATATATTTAATTTGCTTGTAAAGAAATTGGGGATTTTGGTTCATTAATGATTTCCTTTACCGGGATAATGGGATTACAAAATGACTATTAAATTACAAAATGTAATGTTATATTTTACCATACAAATGTGCTGATAGCAATGAGCAGGATGCAAAATGTAAGGCAGATATTTAAAAAGTAATTCTAGTTTAATATTAAGTTTTTTATATCATTTTAATTAAAAACAGTTTTAGCCATTTTTAGCTTTAAAGTCTTATTTAGCCATTTTTAGGACTTATACGATTGGACTACCGTAGACTGTCATAACAATGAAACGGATAATTATGTTAAAATATCACAGCTAGCTAGAAAGAAAGAAAAAAATAGTATAAAACCTAAGAATCCAAGCCCTACTGATAACGTACACCAATAGTTTCAATATAGTTCAGACAACGTACCAATATTTCACGTAACACATCAGTGTCAATTATTTCATAGCATACAGTTGGCAGATCCTAGCAGTAAAATGGTTTCTACCATAAAATATCACTGTAAGATAGAGAAAACTATATTCCAAATTTTTATAAGTATAGATTTGTACCAACACTAAGCACAGAAAGTGAAAATTATCAAAGCTAAATTAATCAGACTTAAAAGAAGTATAACAAGAAAAAATAAATTAATGTCCGCAACATTCAAAATTACACAGAAATGTACTTGCCGTGCAAAAATCTCCCCAGCCTTCGGGACCATACCCAGGGGAGCGAGAGGTGGAACTTAATGCCACCAAACGTTCCTTTGATCACCACCACGTAAAGAGATTAAGAACACTTTGTTAGCCATTATTAACAAATTCTAATGTTGATAAATATTTTATTAAAAAGTACTGTATACAATTAATTTTAATATTCTTTCTACCCAGTGCAGGTTGACTTTTTAAGACAAAGAATACAAGTTAAAATTGTTTCCTGTACAAAAATTACATAAACTTTATTCCCCAAAAAGATATAAACCCAAAAACTTGCTACAAGTGCTTCATAGGTAACAGTGACTAAAATTGATGCTTTGATAGGACCTAAAATGGCCTATTTTGATGTTACAGCCTAATAGTGCCTTTCTGCATGTTTTTTCTTTCTCTTAAAGTTTCAAATAATTATGTTTTGTTCATTTATGTTATGAATTTTACAATTTATTTTCAGTTCATACTGAATTGAACCGTACACTTCACGCCATACTGAAAGTTATGTCTAAAGAGCAGCAATGTCTTGTTCATGAAAATAATATTCCTTGGTTTTAAAAATTCCTTACACAAATATTGCCACAAGAATATTCCATCAGAATCCACCAATATTTAAAAGACGAGTGCTTGTTTAAGCCTATTATTTTGTGTAAAATGATAGACAACTTGGCTCTTTACTAGAAATTTTAGAAAAAGAACTGGAAGAAATTAATTAATGTAGCTTATAGGCCAATTAGTGTAGTAGTATAGTTTATTAATTTAAGCCTAAATGAAGACATTCATTATGGTAAAATTACATTGGTTTTCCTTAAATACTTCAGGAAGACTTTGATTATGGAAGCGGTTCTCTATATACCATCAAAATTAGAACACTTTTTGTAAATTTTTGGTATAAACTTAACATTCTCTACAACATCATTCATCAAGTAAAATCATTCTATGGAGATTTCACTTTAATAGTGAATCAACATATTTTATTACTTTACTGTGGTTCCTGTAAATAGTATTTGATTAACCCTATACACCTTACATGAAAATGTTGGTCATTACTAGTTAAAAATCATCTTGATTAGCCAAAGTCTCGCCTTGAACTTGCCAAATGATCCTTCCATACATTGTATATAAAAAAAATTTTGTATTAAAAAAAACACACTTGGAAGAAGCTCTTTAGCAACAATTCCACAATCTGCACACTTTGAGAATAATAAAAGGCTACCAAAAAGAAATATTTACAGAGAACTAGAAGGGAAGGAAAGAAAAATAGGTTTAAAAGTATGGGTGATACAAGAGACGTCTAGTTTCTTGAAGAGTGAAAATAAATGAAAAGCAGAAGATTAGAATAGTAGTCAGGTACATCAACAATGGTTATTTTCAGCCCTCTTTGTAATGACTGGAAACTAAATAAAACATTAATTTCAGAAATAAGACGCACCAATATTGCCTGGCATTATCTAACTGTAATTGGATTTGGCGGATGAAAACAGAGGCATAACTTCCTTATACAGTATATCTCTTCTTATCAATTTCTTTTGTCTAGAGACAAAGTCAATTTAAGTTCAGGTAAGGCCGTAAGCAGGGGATCAATCTCCCCCCCCCCCCAGAAATATAGACAAGAAAGCAGGAATGTAGTTTTTCACAACCATCTACATTTTCCACTCTGAATAGAATTATTCCTTTGTTTTATTTATTCTTAAAAATTATATTTAACTTTGAATGAATATGCACACATAACTGGATGTATTTCGGAAGATGACAATATCTTTATGTCATCCTCTGCCAGAAAATGTTTTGGCTATCGCCCTGGCATTTAGCACATTTGCCTTGTCAATTTAAACTTACTCTATTCTCTAAGCTTATTCTAGAATTCAAAATTGATTAATTATTACTTTCGACAAGAATAAACTGTTTATATGAAATGAAATGAAAATAAACCCAAAAAATGATTTTCAATGTGTTTTTCTCCCCAGCAAAATCACTGTCAGTCAGTGCAGTAACTGCACTGACTGATCGGAGTCTCGAACCTGCCTTATTCTGAGCCATCACTCCGCATTCTGGCCAGAAGTGAGTGATGCTTTAACCATGCAGCCAAACCTCAAGGACGTTATCTCCCTCCCTTTAAAGCTACTTGTAGCGTTACAGAGCTTGGACCCCTGTAAAATGCTGTGTTAACATACTTTTGCATAGATGCAAAGCTACGCACTAAAGAGTTAAATAATGGAGGGAAGAAATCTGGGAAGCAAAGTGAGATCATTTTCAAGGTGAGATTTTAGTCATAAGACGTTAAAATCAGGGAAGCAGTCAAGACAATGAAAAAGACAGGGTATTTAGGAAGAGTTAGAGAGAAATGGATTAGAAATTAGCTAGTAGGACTAAGAGTGTTACAGAATAGTAAATTTGCTAGTAAGAGACTTAGGAACCTGTATTACCACCTTTCGATACAAGATTTCCACATAGCTTAACTAGAAGATGTCTTATAATACCACCGCCGAACTGCTATCGGGAAGATTGCAGTAAAATTTGTAAAAAGATCCTTAACTCGTTGAGTGAAGAGGAGTGTTTGTTTGTTTGATCAGCCTCCGCTAGATGCGACTATTCAAATTTGTATTTGTACAATTAAATTACATAAGAACATGAAGTTTTAAGTGCATTAATTTATTTGTGCAATTCTATATAATTCAAATGTGAGCCTAAAATGGCATTACTGTGTAAGTGAAATTCAGGTAGCTTCGAAGCTTCGGAGTGCTCCCATCTTGTTTCCACCAAGCTTCCCTAACTGGCAGTTGGTAGTTTATCAGCCACTCCATCCTTCTGCTAGCTTAACTGGGAGTTGACTTTCTAGAGAGATTTTGTCATGAGATCTTAGTAGTACGCAATTCTTGGAAAACTTCCAAATAAGTTCTCTACCTGGCAGATAAATATGCTATCAGAAGGTCATCGTACAAGCCCTTAGGGTTCCCAATCATGCATACAACCTAGGAGTTACAGCATGAAGGCATCTACAAGGGGTAGTGCTACACTTAAAACTAAGAACAATGTATAATACTATGTATGAAAATTTGTAATAATAAATATTCTTTTGATTAAATTAATCGGGAAACATTGTGAAGTTTCAACATTAACTTAATAAATTTTAAAACATTAAACTTCACACATTAATGTTAGTAAATACTCATTAAATCAGGATGCACGCTTCGATGGCCTTGCCGTCATCTGAGGATGAGGATGATGGCAAGGCCATCGAAACGTGCATCCTGTTTTAGTAAGTATTTACTTACATTAATGTGTGAAGTTAAAGTTTTAGAATTTATTAAGTTAATAAATATTCTATTTTACAGCTATTAATTCATAACCAATATTGGTGCACCCAGCCACAAATGGTTTGTGAGAAAAAATAATAATTGTAAGTTACCGTAACAATCTTGCAGGTGACGATCTCATATCGTGGGCAAGTGATCCTGTGCTTGGCCATCACTTTGTGGACTAGAGGAATGAAGATATGGTACTTGCGACCAAGTTGTACAACAAGTGAGCAGAGAGTCTCCATGGCAGTGGCTCGTAATTCTGGACTTGTGTCTAGAGTCCGCACCAGTGGGTGAATGATGCGAGATGCAAAATCCGTGAAGTCCAGGTGATCAGCTAAGTGATCCACAGTCTCAATGGCACAGCGGCACACAGCCACTGGGCAGTCGGCCGCATCAAACAAGCGTACAATGGGGGGAAGCACCAAGTGGAGGTAGTCATCCAGGTTATTGCCAAACTTCTGAAGTGCTACCAACAACTGTAAAATTAAGAATAATTTTCACACTCTAATATTTTACTAATGGAACTTTTTCCAGTGAAGCAATAAACTACATTTTGTAAACAAATTACGTTGACACAAAACACTTTAGAATTCATTATTTATCTTTAATTGCAAAACGTTTCTTGGACATTTGTCCACATTATCAGTTGTTATCAACAAAAATCATAATTTACCCTCTGATGTAGGTTTAATATCCCTCATGATTAAATTTATCATCAATCAATCAATATTTAATTTGCCATGAGCATAAAGAAAGACGCAATAGACCATATAAAATATGATTAATTACCAGTAAATACAATCAATACAAATATAACAGAACAATTTTAAACATAGACCTAAGAAGGAAAATACATAATAATGAATACAGAATAAACACTACAAATACAATATAAAGAATGATACAAATTAATACGAAATGTTAAGATATGAAAATTTTGGATTATGACAGGATATTGACAGAAGTGTCGAAGTGTGGGAAAAGAAAAAATTTGAAGATAAGACTAATCAATTTTGAAATACCTCAAGAGGGAAAAATGATCATGAAATTTGTCAAGATGCAAAATTATTAAGATC
Organism: Ectobius pallidus; assembly: GCA_964059195.1. Lineage (NCBI taxonomy): Eukaryota > Metazoa > Arthropoda > Insecta > Blattodea > Ectobiidae > Ectobius > Ectobius pallidus. The sequence goes on from CAXKWD010000006.1 coordinate 167,399,427, forward strand.
AGTCAAAAAACAAAGATCTGGAAATTTGGTAAAACATTTATATTAAAAACTCTGAAAACTCACAGATGAATTTTGATACCAGAAGAAGACAATGTGATCAAGAAGTTCACAGAAAGTTCATGGGTGCCCTTTCTGAGAAAAATTTGCAGCTGATAATGTGTTTGAAAAAGAGGGTGAGAATTCTTGAAACATGTCATATCGAAATAATGTAAGCGAAGCATCAAACAGTGTATAGTCAACTCATACAATACATTAAATTTATTAATAATCAATCAATTTTGAATGTATAAAATTATGTAGGCCTACTTTTGGTAGAGGAAAACCACAGCATTGTGGATGAACCCTGTGAATAAATAAAGTTTTGGTATCAGTACTACTTAATTTAATGTTACGTAGCCTCACCTTGCCTGTAACACCTCTGTCCTTGCTGGTGTCGTGCATGAGAACCCGCAGAATCTGAGGCATTAGCTGAGGCAGGTAGATCTTAAACTCTGCCCCAAGTGCTACAGCAATGTGGTCCACCAGCAGAATGAGAGTGCTCTGAAGTGGACTGTTAATTGTCCAGAATTCCTGTTAATTATAAATTAAATACAATGATATAACAAAGTTAGCATTTAAAACTGGATCATTTTTTAAGAGTTTAAATTGTGAAGTTACAATTTAATATGATAATCAGGGCCTGGATTCTAATGACATGTCATCTTTATATTGATGCTGCCTAGACATTGCCAACTTGTGGATAAATCCTAATCATGGTCTCTAGTTTATAGAAATGCATTTTTATTAGGTCATTTTTTGTCATTTTAGGCAATTTTATATTTTTAAGGCATTTATTTCAATTTTAGGTCATTATTTTGTCATTTTCGTGTCATTTGCTTCCTTATTTAGTCATTTTCATGTATTTCCTTTGAGTGTATTAACTTTTTTTTTTGTCGCTAGAGGCACTGTCTTTGAAGTGTTGTTTGTTTAATGCAAGAAGGAAAAATTCCGCATTAAAGTGATGACATGTCACTGTCGAAAGTGAGAATCAAAGAAACGCCAAAATTTTGTATTATATTACTATTGTTATTAGATTGACTTGGCACCAGTCTGCCACCTGCTTGGATTTGAGAGTGCAAACTACTGTTTACCCTCAATAAACAATATAATCCGGCAGACCACAAAAGGATGTGCCGAATTTTGACTCACCAGTGCCTCAGTAAAAGTATAAATTTCTGTGAGAAAAGAACATTCACAACATTACAGTTATTTACAATTATGTACAAACTAGACTATAACTTTGTGTGTACAATAATAATTTTTTATAAATAAAATATCAGTTTTAGGTCATTTTTTATAATTATTAAGTCATTTTCTTTAAAATTTAGGGTCATTTTTCAAACTATTTTAGGTCATCAGAATCCGGGCCCTGGCCATGGCCATGTGTATTATCGCCGCACTCATAACGTTGACGGGCGGCTCGCTTTGTTCTCATATTACAATGCTTGTTGTTACTGTAAAAGGTTTTGTCAAAAGAAACCGCTGACTGAATTCGTGTTGCCAATTCTCTCATTGCTCAATGTCATTGCCACGTAAGTGTTTTGCTGCATCTACATCTTCCCGAACTGTTTACTAACACTGTGCAGTATGGCAACTACTCCAAACGGTGGCGACTTCTTTGATGTTAACTGTCAACGAATTGAGTGCGGCGATAATAGGCTAAGGTGGAAAGGTAGAGTCAGACTGAAAAGTTCATAGCTGGGATTTGAACCAGGATCTTTGTTCTCCGTGCAGACTCCTTCTACATTAGTTGGAGAATATTGCCATGGTAGCTCAGTTGGTAGAGCGGTGGCACGGAGAGCCGAAGATCCTGATTCAAATCCCGGCTATGAACTTTTCAGTCTGACTCTACCTTACACTTTATTTATGATGTAAGATCATTATACAGAACTTAAGAGACAAGCACAAAGTTAACAAAACGAGCGCTAGCGGGCTTTTTAATTGTGTGAGCCTGTTTAGTTCTTATAACGGTCAATATCGTATGATGTTTTATGTTAATTTCAATTGTACATTTTAAAAGGAAAATAATTTCAGTTTGCTTGTGCTTAGACTAGTAATCAATTTTTTTTTTTTTTTTGGTAATTTTGTATGTAGTGGAATACAGGCTCATTTGGTTGGCAACAATTTGTTTTAAAACAAATCACTGTTTGAAATAGCTGACCATCACAGAAACAATTGCATAAAAGAATGACCTATTTTAAAGAAATATCTTTCTTGAAGTTAAAGAAAAGGCAATAAGGAACTAATATTGACAAATCCTTCCCTATGGTAAGGAATAGCATACTTTGAATGAATGGGGAGAAATGAAGGTAAGTAATGTTCTGAGCGAAACTAAATACTGTGTTGGTTTCCGTTTGTGTTTTGTCAAGCTGCCAGTATCTAGTTTATGGACCATATTTTATTGCCGAAATAGTTATTCATCTTATTTTGATTTGTAAATGACTGTAGGCACATTATAATAGTAGGAATAGGAATAATAGTATTTATAATGGTTAAAATAAAGGAAATTAATAGGTTAATTATTAATTTGTATGAAACGGAATAGAATTACAGTGATATCTCAGGATATCCTCTATAATCTCTATAACATGCTAGCACCTTTTTTTTTTTTTAACCTTAACGAGCCCAGCCCGCAAAATGAAACTTCACATAGATGGAGATAGTTATGTTAAACAATATTTAGAATTCAAAATAACATAAACTTCCTGGCATACTCATTTATCAAAGGATTTTCATAACTGCATTAGCATTTTCCTGCATTAGCATTTTCCATATGGATCACCTGGCAAACTGTGAAGCTCTTAAAGTTCAAAAAGACATTACTTCAAAGTATTGGGAAGCAAGAGCAAAAATTACTTTGGTGTCAAGTTGTGGGCATTAGATACATACATACGTCATAACTGCATTAGCATTTACAGTCCTGCAAAGACGGATGCTGGATGAAATGTTTAACATTTTAGGTTAAAAATTCATATTTTAGATGGATGGAATTAACCCTTTCACTGCTGAGATATTAGCAAGCTGACATATCCTCCTTGCTGAGATATTTTCACTTTTGTATTTTTACTTAAATTGTGGGTTAGCATGCAGAAAGTAATGCAAATATTCTGAAATCACTTACCAATCATATTTTAGACTGTTCTTGATGGCCCATATGCCCAAAAACACACATGTTAAAAAGTGTAAAGTATACCATATGCAACACACATAATTCAGGGTTGTCCACAAAGGCCATTATTGTCAAATCGAAAGTTTAATTTGTAAATAATAGAAAATTGCACTTACTTTTGGTTATCATTGAAGACTCCAAGTCAAATGGCATTTTAGCAATATTTTTACAATTTAGGGGTGGCCAAAATGTTTTTTCTTAGAAATGAAATGCTGAACAATCACAAATTCTGTGTAAATAATGCCGGTTGCACATTTTGAAACAATGACTAAAGGTACTGCATACACAAAAAAATTGTTTTCAAAAGTGTTTTTACAAATCAGGGGTTTCCAAAATTTATTTACTTGTATTTTAGGGATGAAACCTTCAAGGTTACATAATTATGTGAAAATAATGTAACTTTCTAGAAATGATAAGTATAAAGGCATTGCATAGAAAATATTATTGATATTTTACAAGACAGGGGTGTCAAAAATCCACTTCTTTGTTTGCTTTATATGAAATATTACCAGTTAGGTCTGTAAAATTCCTATTAAAATTATTAAAAATAATATATTTATAAATACCACAACAATAGTTAAATTTTAAAATTGATTTTTTGTGTGGAAAATTTCAAAGCAGGGTTGTAGGCACAAACCGACATCACATTTGGCACACATGTACTTCGTATCCTTCCTTTTCTTTTCCCTCTGGGTGGTATTGGAACAGACATGACATTTCCTAGCAGGTTTGGCTTTGTTTGGGGTGGGTGGTACAGCTATTGGAAAATGTCTCTCTGTAAGTCTCAAGGGCTGATCACCACCTAAAGGTCGTCCAGATTTACTGGTTGGTCTTGGTCTGTGGAACTGTTTGAAAATCTCTCTTATGAGAGTATGTTGAAAATCAGCCAGAGTAATATTCTTACCTGTTTTCACATTGAAGAGTGCCTGTGAATTTAGTACAGTAACATCTAAAAGATGAAAGAAGAATTTTCTGTACCATTTCACTGATTTCCTGACACACTCCAGCGAACTAATCATCATGTCAGTCCTGTCCACTGCACCCATGTTCTTATTGTAGTCCAGTACACATTCAGGCTTCATTATTGGAGTGTCTGTCTTCCTGTCAATTTTTCCAGAGGGTTTCATTGTATCTTTGTGCAAAGTTGTCAACATACATACTTCTCGTCTGTCCATCCATCGCACTGTCAACATATTGTCAGTATGTCTAAACTCGACTTGTCCTTTGTCTAATTTTCCTGTCATTTTAGGCATTTCTTTCCTGTTCCTTCTGACTGTGCCACACACATTTGTTCCATTTGCATGAAGCCAGTTATAGAGGAGAGGACCGGAATACCAATTGTCAAGCCACAAGTTGTGTCCTTTACCAAGATACTTTGTCATTAGTGTTTGTACAACAGCCCCAGAAATCCCAAAGTCACGGTTCTCACCTATTTCTGTAGTTGCCCCTGTATAAACAATAAAGTCCAATACATATCCTGTCTCACAGTCGCAAAGCACAAACACCTTTATACCAAACCTATGCCTTTTTGAGGGAATATACTGTTGAAATATCAGACGACCTTTGAACAATACTAGGCTCTCATCAATGCAAATATTTTGGAAAGGTGTAAACACTTCACTGAAAGTTTTCCTCAGATGGTCAATAATTGGTTTCAGTTTATGCAGTCTTTGCCCTTGGACCTGTGTCTCATTGTCATTGAAATGCAGAAGTTTTAGTAGACATGTAGTCTGCAAACTGAGGTGTGGAAATTAGGGGATCTCTGGACCAGTATTCTGCAATGGTAAGTTTTTTTACTCTGGCCATGAGCATTGTCAGTCCTAAGAAAATGTACAGTTCTTCAGGTGAAGTTTCAGTCCATGACTGTAGACGAGAATAAGGGCTTGGTGGTAATTTCTTGGACAAAAAATTATAATACTTATTTGTCTCGTCAGCAATTATCTGCATAATATGCATGGGGAAAAATATTTTGAAAATGTCAAAGACAGTGCAATTTTCATCTACGCCTATATTTGCCGAAATTCCGGAATTTTGATTGGAAAATTTATGAACATTCGGGCTGAAATTACCCGACTGCCATTGAAATAGTGGAGGTCCAGTATGTCGTCTCTTTGTGGGTTGCACAGGTTGCTGAATAACACTTTCACTGTCATCACTAGAATCACTACACTGATCTTTATTCAGATCGACACTGTCACTATCACTGTCACTTTGCGATAATTCCGAATAATCAGAGGGCAAAGAGTCAAAATAAGCCAAAATTTCGTCCTCACGTAATAAACGCTAATCTTTGCTCGTGGAAGCCATGACTGTGCTACCCCTGGCCTTGACGTGAATCCCCGCATGTCACATGACTCTTCAGTTCATTGCCTCGTACATACAACGCAACCTTGTGCAAGGCATCATATTTTCGTCTACAGAATGCACCACAGGGCAGGGAAAGCAATGAAACGAAGTTCTATCTAACCCCAAGAGATGGCAGAAGGCTATCCTTTCGTTGAAACCGTGTTAAAAAATTCTAAACCTTGCGCAATCGTCACATCTAAAGCACCAACTTCCCGGCCGTTACTGTTCCGTCAACAGCACACGCAAGTGCCATTATTCTCGACGGAAATGCTCCGTCGTTAGCAGTGAAAGGGTTAAAAATAGGCACACAAAGTAAAAGTAGCATTATAATTTGAGTTGGGAAGATACACAGTGAAGTGATTTCAAACTTAAAGATTGTTGAGATTGGAACTTGCACACGAACTTCACTTAATAGGTATATTTACCTCAGAATGCATTTTGATGGACAATTTCCACCATCATCAGCTGATCTGAATGTCGTGCAAGTTCTGATCTCAACAATCTTTAAGTTTAAAAGTAGCATATTATCATACTAGTGCTAAAAATCCATTGTAACAAATTTTGGTTTCAATCACATGGAAAATATTTTTTTAGATAAGAATATATGAATATGACTATTAAATAGACTCCGTTTGATAGAAATTGAAAACGTTAAAATTAATTACACCTTTTTATATGTAAACTTTATCACAGGGCTTGCAAAAATCATCAATAGGTGACTGAAAAGAGTTGTCGACTCTATTCTTTATGCTGCCAGCCATGCACCAGAAAATTAATAATCTCTATCTGCACATGTGCATGTGTGTATGTGGTAACAGGTGGCAGGGCAGCTCGTTACTAGGAGGGTGGGACTGAAGGTGGTAATATGCAATCAGATGATGTCTTTATAGAAAGAATATTATGATTATATATTTGAAGTACTGGTAGCCAGTAAAAAGAACTGTTAACTACATTTTTTGATAGAATATTTTCCTGCTGCGGCCCTATTAAACAAAGGTATGGCCCTCAGGCTCAGTGCAATTGGACAGCCTTGATATAAATATTATACTGTAAGGGTACCTTGATAAGTGTGAAGATATCATCGAGGTAGTTACGAATGTGCTGCTTAACAATGGCAATCAAGACAGCTAACTGCTGGAATAGGAACTCTCTAAAGTTAACATCAGCCGTTCTGACGACGTTGAGGAAACTCGGCATCACATGTGAAATGTATGGCACACACTTTATTCCCAATGATTTGAAGATGAAGGTCACAGCCTGAAATATACACAACCCATGTATTAGAATCATTCAGTGAGAAATAAACATATATCTTTATAAATGTTTATTAAATCAAGTATAACTAATTTTGAAACAGTAACTTCTACTAATATTGATTTTATTCATCATCTATCCCATTGTACTATCCCATATGAAATAACACTCGACCATCTGTTGAGTTCAATGGGCACATAGTCAGTTATGTTTGTAATATTTGCAACATTGAACACTTGATCCCACTTGGTATGGCCCAGCTGAGATGGCGATCATCTAATTCTGAAGTTTAGCGCATAATTTAAACTGACTTCAATAAAATCTTACCTGAACCACCATAGTGTGATGCTGACACAGCGTCGGATCTCTGATGATCCTCATGAGTGTAGCTATTGCGATTGCTGGATAATACTCTTCTAGTGTGGAGGAACTCATGTTCACTAGCATCTCACTTGTCGTCAGATCTGCCAACACAACATGAGTAATCAGCAATTCTACTTGTACATACAAGCTTCAAAACGTTCCCTCAATCGGTTAACAACAGAAATTAGTTACCACAATGCAGGGCATGAAATTTTGTATTGTCAGGTCGCCATTGGCGACCAGAATTCTAAGGCTGGCAAAAAAGATTCAATGTTCGAAAAATTGATATCTTTTTAACTATATTACTTTATTATAAATTTTGCAACAAATTTCAAATTAATAGTAGATTTTTCCACGAACAGTCACTTATGACACCAAGAAAATGACTAAATTTACTCGGAAGTGTTTGAAAATATCCGGAAGGTATAAATATAATTTGAATTTTCCACTCATTTTGGTTCTTTACTTTTAGCCAATAGTAGCTCTATCTCCGCTAGTAAAAAGATTTAGTTCTTCTGATTTGGCTGTCGTTCGTTACAGCAGTTACAGCTACAGTCAGTTGAAATACAGTACTTCCAAAATGTAATGCCACAAAGATCACTGATTGTGAGACCATCACAGAATGCTTACACCTAAGGGGATAATAAAGATCTGCGAAACACAGTTTGGGAAACACTGTCCTAGAGGGATTATAAACCATGGGTCCCATGTAATATATACTGCACCCTCAAGCACTCCAAGCAGAAACAGAGCCTGAAGCAAATATTTCCTGACCGTTGGAAAAAAAAGACTTGGTTTCACAGACCCATGGATTGTGTAGACTCTGATTTCGATATACCGAAAGAAAGGGGTTACAGAACATTACAGGTACAATGGTCCCAGTGATCGCGTGTTGATGTCACGGATTGATCAGCAACAACAACCACAACAGCAACAGGAGCCCTTCCTTGATGACTTCGCGGACGTCTTCCCCAGTCAGTTGGCTTGAGAAAGATCAGGTGGGCGGATTGAAACGTAGCCTGAGTTTTGTATTTTAGTTTTTAACGTTTAACTATTTGTATCCATGCTAAAAGTGTTTTTATCTATTTTATACTCTGTTATAATATTTAATTTCCTGACCCTTTCACATAACTTACTAGTAATACATTATTTTAAAAAACAGTAAAACAATAGAAAAAAAATACATACAAAATTCCATTTTTGCCTGAAAATATTAGTATTTATGGGTGTGCCATGAGTAAAAAGGCTGATGGGTAAAACAAAAGGTGTTCTAGGGTAAAAAAGTTTGGAAAACACTACTCTAGGAAGACTGTGCACTCATGACTTGTATGTCCTGAAAAATCCATTGACCTTGCCTGAACCCAGGGACCTCAAATCCAGAGGCAGTAACCAAGGTTCACTATACATTATGTACTCTACATAAATATATATGTATATAATATTTAAAAAACCACAAGAATTCCCATCTTTCTTTTTAACTATAGTCAGATCGGTTCACTTACCATGGCTGGCTTCTGCCTCAGTCTTGTTATCGGTGATGGAGAGAAGTGCTGTGGAGTCCACCTGAGCATCGATCTGTCCGAGATTCATTTTGTGCTTGTAGGGGTCCAGTGCTCCCAGCAGCCCTAATACTCTAATAGTTTCTCGTCTAGAAACACAAACAAAATTACAATCTTCTCAGCAGTGCAGAAATAGTAAGATAAATGTATGTTCTATCTTCTTAATACTTTATAAAACTTTATAAAACTTACAAAATAATTTGTTTTATTTTTATACACTATGTTATGAATGCACTGTACATGTTACAAACTGCATACAACCATAAAATTTGTCGCTCGCAAAGGGTTAATAGAGAGTGAGTATGCATGAAACAAGCTCTGAGCTGTTTTATTGATCTTAGATGATCTACAGTACTGCGGCATTAAAATGCAGATGCAGCTTAAATTCAGGGTCGGCTTATATTAAGGTAAGTCTCTGAGGATGTGTTACAAACCTGATAACTGGCTGCTGTTCAGTCTTGAGAAAGTTGATGAGCACATCAAGCAGAGTAGGGTACTGGTTGTATGGCTTGACCACATGACCCGTAGAGCCCACAAGCTGCCCGAGTGTCCACAGAGCTACACCCCTCTTCTCAGGGGAACTGGCATCACCCAGCATCTCCAGCAGAATAGCAAGCAGCTCCGGCATCCATTGCTGCATTTCATTTCCATTCACCTGCAACACAAAAATTTATCCCTCATTCCTTTTGTCTATCAGCTAGATAACTTTTATACTGGTTCATTCCATTGGATCTTGGGCCACACTAGCCCACAAGGCTAGTTTCACTAAGGACTTATACAGTGTGGTATAGTATATCCCAAGTAAGTTTGAGCCTGTTCAAAACAAAGAGGCGTGGCTGTCATAGTCCGCAGTGAGAACGCATGTCATCAGCTCTATACAATAGTTTGTTTATTCTCAGTACAACTCACTCCCTCTCTATCTTGAACAAATAAACATGAGAGGGAAATAAAAGTAAGGAGAGAGGAGTAAGATATGCGTGGGTATCCCACAGGGTTGTCGTGAAAAACGAATCCTTTGTTTTGTTTGCTAATTGATATACTATAATGATGACTAGGGTTCGGATGTTTATGACCTAAAAAACTGGAAAATATGACCTTAAATATGCCCTTAAAAATGACTAAATATGACCCAAAAAATCGTAAATATGACCTAATAAAGAAAGTATTTTCTAATAATAAATGTTCCACTTTTAAACTTTTAATGAAACTAAATACTACATCGCATGAATGCAATCAGGATCGTGTTTTTAAGAATTTTACATATTATTCACAGTTTTGCTTGTAATGGACATCTAATTTTAAAACACTTGCTTCTGTGTGATTGCTTCACCACTTCAATATAATATTTTGTAGTCCATGCGTGTCCCTATAAAACATGAAAAATTGCATTAATTAAAAAATTAAATTACCTATTAATTGGGCATAAACATTAAATTAATAAAATAAATTTCAAAGTAATCTATTACGTACCAGTTTTCAGTCTCCATTTTTGTCTGCATTACACTATACAACCACGTGCATTTTAAGATTATCGAATAGAAATCTTCTCCTGTTGTCACTTAATATCGTCTTAAACCACGAGAAGCTCCTTTCGTCGTTACAGGATGTCACAGGTGCATATTTGAAGAACGTCATTAAATCGTTTTGGAGCTGTCACTTTGATTTCACACACTTTGCAATACAAAATTTTCCCGTCGGTGCAGAAGTAGTTTTCTCCAAACTCTTTAACAAAACTTTTTAGTTTTACAATTTCAGAACACTTATTAGTCGGCATTTTTATGTTTCCCGATACCACTGCAAGTGTGAACTGAAAATCTTTTAAAACTGTCTCTATTGAAAGTTGTTAACAAGGAGGAAGGAGGTAAAATCCCGTGCATTGTGCTCCAACTACTTGCACTTATTATTGTCCTTTCACATTCCAGTTACAGTAAAACCAAAATATTAGTAACTCTTTCTCAAAAAAATTTTAACTCTACGATTTAGTGCCTACAGTTTACTGTGCAATCGTGGTCTTTTACCGAATGTTTTACTGAAATATGACGTTAAATTAAAAAATGACCGAAATATGACCAAAACTATAAAAATGTCCAAAATATGACCTGTGCAATTGTGCTCTTTTACCGAATTTATGACTTAAATATGACGTTAAATTAAAACATGACCGAAATATGACCTAAACTATAAAAATGTCCAAAATATGACTTTATATGCAAAATAAAAACGGTCCAATTAGGATAACAAAAGTGCAATTCGTGTTTAATTTCAGTTTGCGGCAAGATTAGAAGTCAGGATAAAAATATGATATGTCATGAACATCCGAACCCTAATGATGACGATGCCAGTGAGGGTTTGTTATTTCAGTGTAAATGTTGATATTATTGTTGCATGAACTTATGAACACTACTTCTCCACTAGCAAGTCACACCCTGGTAATGGCGCATGCTAATTACATTAACCAATCATGTTTTGTTACATGATGCGAATTTTCCATGAACTCTCTGTGAGTTCTCCTCCCCTTTGTTCTGAACAGGATCAAACTTACTTGGGATATACTATAGCATAACATTTGTGGAATAAGTACTGCACTTACCAAGTTTTGGCAGAACATGTTTCACAGGCTAATGCATGCATCTTCAGCTACTTGTCCACTGCTGGGTCTTGTGTGCTAGGAGAATTGCGAATGCAATGAGTTGGAAATTATTTGCTATACCTGCATTTCTCATTTCGTTTAGCTGATGTGCAATGAAGGGTAAGATAAAATGTTGTGTCTTCTTCCACGATTTCTAACAACAGAAGTAACGAACATAAAGTTGAAACCAGTTTTCATTCGGTCATGAATGAGTGCAAGTGTTTACATGTTACATCACGAAGTAGTACATTTTCTTTCTACTCTGTCAGGTGTGTTTATAACAAAAGAGTTCTAAATGTGCATGATCTATGTCTAATTTGGATAAACTGACAAAGTGTAAGAAATCCATAAGTTTGTTTGTCAGTTTGAATTGAGTGAACATGCTGTTCATATCGACGGCAGTAGGGATCAACCAACGATGATACAAACATCATGAACTATATGTTCTGAACCAAAATATCCTTTTGGTTGGTATATGGCTATTTAACAACGGGAATGTACTGCTACTTAAGCCTGACCATCGCCGGTGTGCCGGAATTTTGTCCTGCAGGAGATTTCTTATATGCCAGTAAATCTACTGACATGGGCCTGACACATTTATGTACACATAAATGCCAGCGACCTGGCCCGGAATTGAACCCACAACCTTGACACAGAAAAATATTATTTTTAATGAAGTATATTTACTGATAATTATTGCCACTTTGCTGAGTGATTCTCACTCCCACAGCAAACAGCATATTTTTCATATGGAAGAAACTGGACATTTTATACTAACTTACCAGATTATTGTGAGTATTCGAGTTTTATGTTCTGAAGACGAGTCATCATCATACATTTCTTAGTTGCTAACAAATAAACAAAGGAAATAAACAAATAGGCATACCTAATATTAATGATCCACGAAATGTGGTTATTATCACTGACAAAGAGATTTATTTTTGTTTCAAATATGCTAGGCCGAAATATTGTCTTTTTAAAAATCCCTAAATTTTGTCTATTTGCAAATCTTTTTTTGAGATACCAGAAGATGAGAAACTAATCAAGAAGTTCGTCAAACCTCCGCCAGGTGCACATCAAAATTTTCAGAAGCAGGATTTGCCAAGTATGGGGACGATGATCCTTGAAGCATGTACCAAAAAATTGGAAAGTGAGGCATAAGTGTTGTACTTAAACACATATTACAATTATTTTATTATAGTCGCTTCACTGTTTAAACTCTATCAATTTAATGATAAAACCAAATAAATTTTGAGTATGCAATAGACAGATGGTAAGAACTGTTAAAATATTCAAAATGAAAGGCTTAAAATCCAAGAGAACTGATAATTTTTGCAAAAAATATGCAATATTTTCCACCTCATGAGCCATAAATTTGTTTGGTTTTTATGTGAAATGAAATTGGAATTGTATGCTATTATGCAAAATAACACAGAGATTAACCAAACTTCTCTACTGAAATGTAATGTTTTTATTCACTGTAAAATAGGAAACGTAACAACAAATAAACCATCTACACGAAGTCCAATCTTCTTGCTATGCCCTAATATGATAGTTTGAAAAATATATAAAAAAGGAGAGGAAGGTGCCAGAGAACTTACCAATTGGCAGGAGAAGCTGGTGCTGGCTCTGGTATCATAGTAACCATAAAAAATATATTAAAAACGAAAATTTTCGGACAAACTTTGCCCTTTGACACCTAGGACACCATTGGATGTGTGTTCTCAACGGAGAAACCTCCCGTGGGTTGCCTTGTATTCTGAATCAGTTGAGGAATTTGATGTTGTACTGGCATGTTGTCATGATAGCTCAATGGTAGAGCATCAGCGCGTTAAGCTGAAGATCCGTGTTCAAATCCCGGTTATGACATAAAATTTTTCAAGCTGAATCTTACTTGTATTAATATTCCAGACATGGATTTAATGTCTATGTCCTTTCCTTCCACTTAATTAATAGTATATAAATAATAACTTGGCTTCAAAGTACCTACAAATGTAGGACACCATTGGATGTGTGTTCTCAACGGAGAAACCTCCCGTGGGTTGCCTTGTATTCTGAATCAGTTGAGGAATTTGATGTTGTACTGGCATGTTGTCATGATAGCTCAATGGTAGAGCATCAGCGCGTTAAGCTGAAGATCCGTGTTCAAATCCCGGTTATGACATAAAATTTTTCAAGCTGATTCTTACTTGTTTTAATATTCCAGACATGGATTTAATGTCTATTTCCTTTCCTTCCACTTAAAAAAATAAATATTATTATTGAAGTATGAAGTTATTTGGATTAAATTCATTCAAGGAATAATATGCATTAGTTACTAGTACATGTCGTATAGTTCTACAGAACTTGATTTCGGACAAATTCTTTACCTCATGGGGAAGCTTATTGAATATTTTGATTCCCATAGCAATGGGACTCATTGCTGTTATTTGAAGATTGTGTCTAGTTATTGCTATATTATTTGCTGTTCTTGTCTCATGATCATGAATATCTTTATTTTTGTTGATATTTGGTTCATTTGTTTTTATCAGTCTAAGTAACTCATATAAGTACATACCAGTCATAGTGAGGATATTATTGTTTTTAAATATATTTCTGCATGAATGCCTTCTACTTAATTTAAATATAATTCGAAGGGCTCTTTTTTGTAATTTGAATATGTTTTCGCTTTCACTTGAATTCCCCCACCTAACCTACACTAATATGATAGTTTGTGATCAACTCACCTCCGCCAAGTCTCCTATGGCAGTGAGGACGCTCACAACTACACCGGGATTTGGTTCCTGTTCCTTGAGCTTTGGCACCAGCACCTTGAGGACAGGCTCCATGTAGTGACGGATCAGACGGGGAGAGTTCACAACTAGATGATCCAGCATGCGAGCTGCTTGTTCCTTGTTCCGGCCCATTCCACTGTGTTCCAATTCTGTCAGGAACTGAAAACAAGCCAAAATTATATACTTTTCCCCATAATTATAGTCTGTGAGAATTAGCTTGTCTCACGAGTCATAAACCTACCCAATACTACCTGCTTCTGTAAAGGGCATTGCCAATTTCAAGGCTATTATGCTGCTTCCGCAGCTATTGTGTTGCTAAGATTTTGAGGGTGTTAGTTCAGAGATTTACATCAGTTTGTTGAATCTAGTGTGCAGTGACGGATCTATGCAGTAGTGAAGTGTCTTTTTTCAAGTTTATATTTTATTTATATTAAATTCTTATTTATATACCGGTATAAACGAAAATATGGAGGCTCTGTATATTTTCTACAGTGTAGTCGCGTTATTTATGCTGTTAATTATAACAATACTTGCCGGTGTTGGCAAACAAGGAAAACCTTTACAGTCGGATGCTAGGGAAATAGTGTGCAATGTTCACAAGTTCTTTGAAGGAGAGTTTGATGCATTGAAGAATGGAAAAGAAACATTATCAGTAGCAAAAGTGTTAGAAAGAACTGCTTGTGCAACTGGAGTTTCAAAGAGAACGGTTTCCCGTATTTTAAGTGAACATAAAATGGCGAAACAGACTGGTACTAGATTGGGAACGCCTGGAAAAAAGAGGCCCAATAGGACCCCAAGGAAAACAATAATAGATTCATTCACCAAATCCGCTATTCGTCGTACAATTTATCAGTTATACGAGTCACGTTTTTTGCCAAGCCTAAATGATATGAAGGAGGCATTAAATAAGGCAGGATTATTTGACGGCAGTAAGTGGGCTCTCCGCGAAATATTAAAAAAATGAAATTTCGATACGTGAAAAACAACAAAGGAAGGAAAATGATGATGGAAAGGAGCGACATTGTTGTAAAACGATTTAATTATTTGAGAAAAATGAGAGATTTGCGTAATTCACTGCGCCCAATTATCTATTTGGACGAGACATGGATAAATGTTAACCATACAAAAGGGAAAATTTGGATGTGTGAAGATTCTGATGGAGAGTTCGAGTCACCGCTGTGTGTTCCCTTAGGTAAAGGCCAAAGATCCTGCATGCTGGATCGGAGTGCGGATTTGTCCCAAATGGGTTGTTGTTATTTAAATCGAAAACAACAAAAAATTACCATGAAGAAATGGAAGGAAACGTTTTTAAAAATTGATTTGTGAACAAGCTCCTTCCTAACATACCTCAAAATTCAATTATCGTAATGGACAATGCGCCATATCATTCAGTAGAATTAAACAAAGCTCCAATTTCCTCCACCTTGAAATCAGTTATGCAGGAATGGCTACGTCAACGTGAATGTGATTATGATCCTCGTTCTACAAAGCCCGTTCTGTATGAAATTATTAAAGGCGTTAAAGACAAATTCAGAACCTACGAAATTGATACAATTGCTGCACAACATGGGCACACAATTTTACGTCTGCCACCATATCACTGCGATCTAAACCCCATCGAGTTGATATGGGGGCAAATAAAAAATGACGTTGCAAAACATAACACAGCATTCAAAATTAACAATACAGAAACTTTGTTTAAAGCTGCAGTAGAAAAGGTGACTGCTGAACACTGGAGAAGGGCTTGTGAGCATGTTCGTGGTATTGAAGACTTTTATAGGAAAAGAGACGGCCTCATGGACGAAATGTTGGACAGTTTTGTGATTAATTTAGAAGATTCGGACACAGATGATTGTGAGAGTGATGACTCGGAGTGTGGAGATTCTTCTCTCGTAAGCCCTCAACAATCCGCCACCGTGAGTCTGGATGGCATCTCGCCCCTTCCACCTTCGCCGTAGGAGGGTGAGTACTAGCTCTTTCTCTTTTCAAAATATCTTTTTCTCTCTCATTTTTTCGAGGGACAAGATAACTCAGACATGGTATAGCGGTTCTGTCTTCTATTCTTTCAATGTTTTAATTGGGTTATAATATAAGTACACCAGGAAACATCAAAGCTTATAGAAAATGGAACATCACATAAAAGATGAATACCCTTATACCTAACAGAATCTCTCAGAAACTACTAAAGCAGGGCAAGAAATTTCAAGTCTCCAGGAAGAAGCTAAATTAGGAATTACGACCTTTTGGAAATTATGAAGAAATACCCCCACTTTTAATTGTTCTTTAATACAAAATAGGCTATTATACCATATAACCAAGCAAAATAAAATAAAATAAATAAATAAATAAACACACTCTATAATATATTACGTGGGATTTTTTACAGTGAAGTGGCACTATAAATAATGTAGTATATGGTCGGTTTTTTAAACTCAAACTTCACTTACTTATTTCTTTTCAAGCATCATGATTTCAATCAACCTCCTGATCATCCTCAACTTGTGTCTGACTGTTTTAATTTCAGTTGTTTGTCCTTGTGACGCTAGAGCGGGTTGTGTGTTCGGTGACTTCTGTGGCAGGTAGAAATTTTGAATAAGGCTACTCTCTAAATATGTGTTAAAATTCATCAATTTGTTTTTGTGTTTTTGGATGAAGATGTTCTCCCATGCTGTGAGTTCTGTTGGTCGCTGGATACTTTTTAGTAATTTTGTTTCTTGACTTATGTTGTGGCCATCATTCCAAAAGTGGTGTGCTGCTACAGCTGATTTGTCATACTGTTGGTATTTTATGTGTCAGAAGTGTTCTTTTTCCTAGTCCTCAAGTTCCTTTTGGTTTTCCCAATGTAAATTTTGTCACAATCTTCACAGCTTATTTGATAAATTCCCGATTTGTTTTCCAATGTCTCCAAATCTTTATTATTTGTGGTAGCCCCTATTTAGAAAAGTACCAAATGCTATCATACTATTTAGGAAGTTTATACAGTGAAGTACTATTATATAAATACTAGCTGTATAGGCCCGGCGTCGCCCGGGCTTTGTATTTTTTAATTTGAAATTAACTTATGAACGACTTTATGTACAGTATGTAGAACTTGAAATGAAGGAAAAGATTTATCACACTCAAACTGTTCCATCAGAAAATGCTAGATATAGCTTTTTATGGCTCATAGAGGATGTCGAAAGCTGCATTCCGTTGCTTCTACACATCATGCTTGGGAGGGGTTGAAATAAGAAGAAACATCCTATTCTTCGACATAAAAATGTGAAGTGAGAAAATATTTCTTATGTCGAGGGTAGAGAAAGTTATGTGACTGCATCACACTGTGCTTTATTTTCGTGGATTTCATTTTCAGTAATTATTTTCGCCAATATATCGATGAAATCATAATTCGTTAAAGTCCAGCATTATAATTATAGTCGCCAAAGCCCAATGTTATCAAAGTAAACAATACACTGTTGTCATGTGAACTGAACAACATTCATTTTTTTTCAGTATAAAATTCTCAGAAATTATATAATTTTCAAGGGAAGGAGTATTTTGTTTGAATTTTAATGTTGACCGCTATACTTCCCGGGCTTAACTGGGTATGTGTGCAAAATTCCGTGTAAATTGGTAAAGAAATGTAGATTTGTATAAGGAACAAACATACATACATACATACATACATACATACATATCCACAAACACACATTCGACTTTATATATTAGATAATAATGACTCCATCTGGAATCTAGCTAAGGATGAATGGGGATACCCTTCGAAACTGCAGCCCAGGTTAGAGTAAATTTTAGTGAAGTTAGGGCCGATTGTATAAACAGTTTGATCTTGGATCAGAGACTAAACTGATCTCAGTTCACGCTGAACTCGAAAATTTTTGTTGTATAAACGCTAATCTGAGATCAATTCGCACTGAACTAGGATCAATTTTGACTGGAGAAATTTCTCCAATCAAACTAGCTGATCTCAGTTCAAGGGGCTGTTTTCGTATTTGAGACATAAGATTAGCTCATTATAAACATAATATTAGGCCTACCTGTGTGGTTACGATAAATATAAAGAAAATACACAAAAGACAACTTCATACATTTCTAGCTATAACGTAGTTGTGCGTACATTTCTAGCTATAAAGTAGTTGTGCGTATATAGGTTATGTTTTAGGCTCCTTATAATGCAGTGTAACATAACTACAGCATAACCTGTACGTTGTTATTATGTTGCACTAATTACTGTAATACGAAAATAACCCTTGCACCACAATTGCAACTAATACGAAATTATCAATCTTCGCCATTTCATGCAGCTCCCTTAACCTTAAATATAATGACGTGTTCTATATCCTTGAGTCTGACGTGTTCTATATCCTTGAGTACGACTCAACACAGGATCTACAGAACGAGATAACTACAACTACAACTACAACAACTAGGAATTCTCGCCTATCACCCCAACGTTCACTTGATGGCGTAGTGGTAAAACGACTGGCTATCATGCTAGCGGTCGCGTGTTCGATCACCTTGGGTTCAAAATTTTTATTGTAGGAATAGGTAGGTAGGATAAAGGAGAAAAGAGATTGAACAGTAGAAAGGGGAAAAAATAAAAATTTTCCAAATTTTCAACGCTGCTAAACGAGAGACATGGGAGACTATGGTGTAACTACTAGGAAATCTCGAGTGGGAGGATCCTGTTTTTGGATTTTCCCCTAATGCTTTCTTCGTTATCTTTCTTTATGTGACCTATTAACTCTTTCAGAACTGATATTTTACATTGTAATAAGGCAGTCATGAGGTAAAAACTTCAGTGGGCTATTAAGTTTAAAATCCATAGAGAAAAGTTCAGTGGAATAGGCTACCTGGTTTCCATGAATGACAAACATAACAGATGAACAAAAATTCCTTAAGTTTTACATCTCCGTTCTTATACAATTCATGAGACAAAGCATTTATACGTCCTTAGCCGTGAAAATGTTAAGCCGATTTATAACGCCAGGAATGAAATTATAAGAACATTTTTCATCGCATTTTGCTCTTGCACGGATATTATCGCATCCGTCTTTTCGTATTCTATAATATCTTTATATTTTCCCAAGACAATTTCAATTAGGAACGATCCTTTTTCTGCTAATTTCGATCATATTTCCCCTTCCTTTCACATAACACAGTCTGAATACGGAGGAAAACAGAATAACAATGCTCTCGTCTCGCGGTACTCATCTGTTTCTGCGATGTTGCCAAGTGCTCATGTATGAACTAGGATCACAATTGAACTTCAATTTCTTGATCTTAGATCAGTGTTATACAATACGACTCGAGCCTGAACTCAGATCATTTTCTGAACTTAGATCATAATTGATCTCCAGTCAGTGAGGTTTATACAATCGGCCCTAAGTGTGTCACATTCCATCTCATTATTATTTTTATATCAAATACTAGTTTGTATTTTTTGCACAGCACAAACTAATTTGTAACAAATTGTTAAAGGAAAATAAATATTTTGGAAGTATTTCAACTGAATGTAAGCTTTAACGGCTGTAACAAACACGAACTACATTCCTTGTTACTAGAGAAGCTAGGGCAACAACCGGTTAAAACTCAGAGAACCAGAACCAATGAAAGTCGTGTGGGAAATTCAGATTATATCAATAACTTGTCGATATTTCCAAACACTTCTCAGTAAATATGAATATTCAGTCAATATGTTCATGCCTGAAGTGACTTGTTGGCAATATCTAATATTATATTTAATTTTTGTTGCAGAAACTAAAATAATAAATATAATAATTATATGAGAGTTGAAATTTTACACAAAAACTTCACTTTTGGTATAGTTAACCTGTACTAGTTTCGGCGCATTCGCTACCATTGTCAACAGCTATACTTCAACTGCTGTGGTACCCTCCTGCAGACGTGGTACAAACTTTGAGATGAAGTCTTCATTGGTCGGGATATCGAAGTTTATCAGTTGGTTCCCCATCTTGTGAATAAAAACCCTTTCCCAGACTGAAAGCTCCTTGAGTCCATGGACACATTTTAGTAGTTCTGGATCCCTGTCAACTTCATGTCCATCATCCCAAAAGTGTGCCGCTACTGCTGATTTGTCTGTATTTTGATATTTGATGTGTCTTATGTGTTCTTTAGTTTATTAAAATAATTAAACTAAATAAAAAACTGTTTTCAAAATTGAATCTAGATGCCCACCTCAGAATTACACCAATGGTAATCTAGCGACTAGAAATTTCGCATCCCGCTCTAAACAATGACTCTGTATACTGACAGAGAAGAATGAAAACTTTCCCATTGAGTTCAATAAGGATATGTTTACCTGTATTAGTGTCTTGCGAAGTGAGGGCATCACATATGCTGGGTTCATACAGCTAAGTCGGCCAATAGTGCAGATTGCTAGTTCTCGAATCTCAAACACTTCATCATTCATTGCCACAAACAGGGCACTGAGATTCTCGGCCTGGGCCAGATGACTGTCAAAGCTATCGTCCAAACACTCCAACACACAGTAGCGAACATCCGCATCTGGAGAATAAATCAACTTTTCAAAATACATAAAACTTGTATTAAACACACTTTTATACTGTAAAATAATCACTTAATGTGCTGATATTAAAGATTATGATCAAATTTAAAAGAAATTCAGTCTTAACAATATTTTAAATTACACTTTTTAAGCTGTTTAGTTTGTGGTGCTTGGGGAAATGCAACAAGTTTCAGTTTTTAAAGAGAAGCTTGCAAACGTCTTTATAATTTCAGAGTTATCATTTGAAATAAAGAAAATGCTGGGAAAATTACTCTGAGGTAAATCGCACACAAACATTTTTAGCTATACTGTATATGCAAAATTGGATTGAGCTGTGAAACTCTGGAATAATTATAAAGAGCAGAAGCAGTAACACGTGCTACTATCTGATTGACAGTATGTATAATGGACCAAACAAAGTTCCAGCTACATCAAAATGAGTGGAAATACAAAATGTAGAATTTTGTATAATCTTTCAGGCAGGTTATCAGTAATCCTATAGTGAGAACCCCCATCTGGCTTTTACAAAAATTCAGATCCAAAACATATTAGTAATATATGTTTTATGTTTCTTTGAATCAATGTTAAGCTGGGTCCCGACTCCACTACTTAACATTTAACACCAACATGTTGCAGTTAACATTATGTTAAATGTTTATTATCAACTTAAAGCTGGGTCTCCACTGCTTAACATTTAACACCAACATCTCGACCACCAAGAGCTACAGGAAAATCACATGAGCACACACTGCAGAGCACGTGAAATAACTAAACATGGCCACTCCTTTGTGTAACATTCTCGATATTTTTGTAACACTGCTGTCTTTTTGCTAGTAGTTGCAATTTGAGAACTAACAAACTTTATTTTATAAAATGCCAAACCAATCAAATGAAATTACAATGATCGAAATCACAATCACTGTGAAGTGACAACACCAAAAAAAGGATATGACAATTAATGGAAACAGAAATTTAATACTAGACATAGAGAAAGTTAAGAATATATTCATAAAGTAGAAAGCAATAGAGAAGGAAGAAGGAAGAAGGAAACCAACAATAACCCAAAAACTTCTAGCAGTCTAAGAAGTTTTAAGTTTTGCCACCAGAGTCTCTGCTCTTATTGCAATTCCACTCTCGAAAATATGTCGGATGTGATGATTTCGTTCACTTAGGTGATGAACATAGAAAAGCGTAGACATTTTGGTTTCAATATTTCTTTTTACACAATAATTTCAGTTTTCCATAGTAATTTTCTCTTTGACTGTAATTCCATAATAATGCATGGAAAACCGTAATAATTACAGACAACCTTAATGTTTGGCACCTCAGGAAGAAACAAAAACAAAAAAATGTTAATTCTGGAAAAAATGGTTTGACCAACCTTAATGGCAAACACGAAAATCGCTCAACTAGCAAGGAAATATGTTTGTTCCTCTCAATTAGTTTATGATAATTGTGCAGTTTTAACTTGTTATTTCAATGGTATATTCATTAGCATTGCTGTAAAATCTCTTTGCAGACATAACTTACCAGTGTCTGTGATGCCTACAACAAGGAGTTTGCCGAGAACATCCGCCACAGTGGTGGTGACAGTATCAGAATGCTGATTGGTAGCACCTTGGAGAGCGAGCCTTAGCAAGCGACTGCATGTGCGAACTGCTTCCAGCCTGACTTCTTGCTGTTCACTCGTGAGAAAGTGATCAGCACAACGGCGTACAAACTGCAGAAGTGAGTGACCTGGCAACAAAAAATCAATATTATTTGCAACAAATAAACGAAAATAGTTTTGAGTTTATTTCCTATATATTAAACAGCGCTGCAAGTAATGCTTAATGATGTCAATCCTTTCTTCTCTCTTCTCCGTCTTCATCTTCTATTGCACAGACTGTTTACATACTTTTCCATACAACCCAACCAAATCAATCTTGGCTGTCCTCTGCTTCTCTTTCCTCTTTGATTCCCTTAAAAAATCCTCTTAACAGTTATGCTATCATCCATCCTAATTAAGTTCCCGACCCGTTCGATTCTTTTAGCTTTAAATGTGGTTACAATGTTGGGTCTCTGACATAACTTACTTATACAGGATGATAATGAATAACACTGGAATATTTTACCTGTGCACAGAGGGGACATAGACAAGCAATTTTTATTAGGAGACTTTTGCTCTATGACGTAAAATGTGTATAACATAAGTGCTCATAAGTCCATTTATTTTAATGTTGTCTATCATCTGGTATCTTCTTCTGCCTCAAACCTTCTTCCCATTTATCATCCCTTCTATGGCATCCTTCAGCAGACAATTTCTTCTTAGCCAATGTCCCATCCAATTTCTTTTCCTCTTCCTAATGATTTCTAATAAAACTCTTCTTTCTCCCACTCTGTCTAGCATATCTTTATTTTTTACTTTATCTGTCCATGGTATACGCTCCATTCTTCTCCATACCCACATCGCAAATGCTTCCAGTCTTTTTTTCCTAATTCCGTCGTAATGTCCAAGTCTCTGCATACAATGCTACATTCCACACAAAGCACTTCACTAGCCTTTTCCTTAGTTCCTTTTCCAAAGGCCCACGGAAGATTTTCCTCTTCCTGTTAAAAACTTCTTTTGCCATTGCTATCCTCTGTTTTACTTCTTGACAACAGCTCATGTCGCAAAACTTATATAATTATTTCATTTTTAAAAATAACATAATCAAATTAATAACAATACCAAAATATTAACATTTTAAAACAAATTTTCCCTAGGACCAGTTTCATGATCCTCTACATTTATCTTATCTGAGGGATTACTTGGAAATTTGAAATTAGTAATTTACTGGCCCTGTTTTTAAACTTCTTCTAATCTTAACATATAAATTTTATTATAACGTTTACAAGTCTTGTATTTTGGATCCAACAGTTTGTTTGGAAGATGATAGTGAACAAGCTAAGCGAGTGAGTGTGGAAAAGGAGTCCATATACCAACCATGCATCCCTAACCTTAGTGAGAGCTATAACTTACCTGTTAACGCATGGGAGGTGAAGGGTCTGCTTTTTGGTGCATGCGGTGCAAGTTACAACTTTGTCAATACATTTCTACAGTCTCTTTAATATTTCTAATGAAACTGTTGTTAGAATATGCATTAGGGTTTTAGAAGATTTGTTATTTTTATTACACAATCATTTATATAATACTTAGAGTTCTTATGTTCGGTTTCAATTCAATTCAAGTTATTACATAATACATGTTTCTTTTTCTTTGTTTGTTCTGGAACTGTATGGTCACCTGGACTGCCAGGCAGATGACTTGAATAAAGTATTTCTCCCTCTTCAAAAAAGGTCGGTTTTAAGATGAAATTACTGATGTGATTGAATTATGTACGAAGCCACCATAAATAAATATTTGTTCTTACCATCAAAGTTGAAGCTGCCCAGAGTCCTGAGAGCGAGTACAATACTGGGAACATCTTGTGAATCCTGCCCCATGCCATGAGAAGCCAGAGCAGTAACAGCTGCTCCTGAGGTTGGAGCCACCAGATGACGCGGCATTCCAGGGTGACGAAGAGGCTTGTGCATCAGCACATGCGACAGCATTCTTAGCAAACCTGCAGAGTAAACATTATTATCATGTCAGTTGTACAGAGTTACTGCAACATGTTAAAGAACAAGAGAAGACCAAGCTGCAAGAAATGCTCCAGCTCCTCTAGTCCAGGCCCATTCTGCTAGATGTCACTACTTCAAGACATGAATGTAGTAATTTTTATTTGTTGTGCAAATGATGTACATTAGAACATTAGAAGGCATCATAAGTGTACATTAATGAATTTGTGCCATTCTATAACATTGAAATATGTCCTTCAAAAATATACTCAAAGCATACACAGTGAAGCTATATTATACAGGATATAATATTGAATTGGGTCTAGCACATATACTTCACTTTTTGTATAAATACCTGAACTGGTTTCGAAGACCATCGTCATTCATAATCATCACATTAACACAAACTGCTGGCTGGACGTTTGTGTTGCCCTCTCAGGGAAGAAGTCTGCTGCATTTGGCGATGAGAATTCATCTTATGTCGAAGGTCACAAGGAACTTTCGGTTTGGGAGAGGATATCCATGTACAAACATAAAGAACACCTCATGAACTTCTACAATCCAATAGATTAATTTCTCATTGCCAAATGCAGCAAACTTCCTCGAGAGGGCAATACAAACGTACAGCCAGCAGTTGGTGTTAATCTGATGATTATGAATGACGATGGTCTTCGAAACTAGTTCAGGTATTTGTACAAAAAGTGAAGTATATGTGCTAGACCCAATCAATATTGAAATATGTGTCAAAAATCTTATATTAAACATTCCAATATCAATACTGCATTTCAGGTACATTACTGAGTTATACTGTAACCCTACAACACTTTGTTCTTCATGAAAACGGTATCAGGGACCAGAAGATAGCTGAATAGTCGACCTGCATTTTCCAGCCTATTTGAAGACATCAAGAATATTTTATAACTTTTACATTTTATAGTCCTCGTCACACCTTTTCGGTAGCAAAGATGCTGAAACAAATACAGATAAACTATACCAAAAGGGAAGTTTATGTTATATAACTTCACTGTGTTAACTTCCAATGCAATTTAATATGGTAAGTATGTTTTATAAATTCAGAACATCAGAAGAATAGAAATAATGTTACCTTCAGAGATCTCTTTCTTGAGCTGGGGAATGCTGGCTGCTAGTTCTCGAAGTGCTGTGGTGAGGGCAGGGCTTAGTCCTGTAGCAAGCATAGGTTCCAGTAGATCCTTCACCTCTGCTCTGATCATCAGCTTCACTGCATGTCCCAGCAAAGTGATGCATACAAATACTGCAGGTTCCAGAGCTGTTCCCCTCTTCTTGCTAGGTGTGTCCTACAATGTAAAGATCATAC
Source organism: Ectobius pallidus (assembly GCA_964059195.1). Classification (NCBI taxonomy): domain Eukaryota; kingdom Metazoa; phylum Arthropoda; class Insecta; order Blattodea; family Ectobiidae; genus Ectobius; species Ectobius pallidus. Next base: position 167,425,001 of record CAXKWD010000006.1, read on the forward strand.
TGGTTATGAGGTATCAATCAAAATATGATTTTAGGCAGTTGAATGTAAAAGAAGCGCTGTCAGTATACTGCAATGTGGCTGGCTCCACAGTGCATGATCTTGAGCTTTCCGTGCCGCTTCTCTACAACTCAGCTAATCAGAGTTTGTTTCTTAGTGCAAGATAGAATCTCTCTCCTACGACTGAGTACTGTTTCTTGGTCCACCTCATAGAAAGGAATTTGTGAGACCGGGTTTCCACTGATATTGTACAGTAATATTTAAGATGGAAATATGTATTTTTGTTCCACGGAATATTGTCTTAGTTGGTAGAGCAGTGGCATGGAAAGCTGAAGTCCTGGGTTCAAATCCCAGTGTCAGAGGAATTTTCCTCTACTTATTCTCTACTTATTTAGGTGACTGGAACAGGTAAAATTTTGTCAGTATCAGCAAAAACGTATTTACAGAATAGATATATGCATATACATTCATGAGCCACAGATTGCCTCTGTTGGACATTACATGATAATATTATAAGAGAAAAATTCCTCTAACACTGAGATTTGAACCCAGGACCTTGGCTATCCGTGCCAATGCTCTACCAACTGAGCTAAGCCAGAGTTCACGGACAGCCAAAGGTCCTGGGTTCAAATCCCAGTGTCAGAAGAATTTTTCTCCTATAGTATTATCATTATTTACAGAAGCCTTATATGTGAGTACAAAGCATTTCATGGGAGGAGAATGATGTGATTTTTTTTCTTATTTTTCACTGTTGTTTTCTCACCTTAGCTGGCAGGGAGATTCTGATGAGCTCCATGATTCTTGGAAGATAAGGCTTAATGTCATCCTGCACGGCAACTGCAATGAGCCCTATTGTGATGAAAGCAGTGCTGCGATCCTTCTCACGCCCTCGCAAGCTTGTCAGCAAATACTGCATTGACACAGGCAGATGCCTGAACAAATAAAAACATGTTAGAATTCCTTGTAAGGTGGGATTAAACCAAGGTATTACCGTATTGGCCCGAAAATAAGACGACCTCGAATGTAAGACGACCCTGAATTTTTGAAGGGTAGTTACGAAAAAAAAAAAAAAAATAGCTTATTAGTACATTTTGCATCACATAAAACAGAATTTTGAAGTTCATGTCGTAACTTCTTCTCTCGCCTTTAGTAAGCATTGAGACAATGAAGATGTTTTCTTTTCCACATCATCTGCCACGACTGGTGGTCAAACAAAAGCTTTATGCGTAGAGAACAGAGACGCCAAGCAAGTAACAGTGCAGTCAGGACCAGAAGGTCCTGGTGCAGTACAAGCAGAAGCATGAATTCAGGAAAAATTAACTTCGGTAAAGTTCGGTGAATTTCCGCACGACTTTGACCTTGGGTCGGACGCACGTCATTTGCGTGGGGATACCCGCTGCACACGTGCACAGCTGTATTCATGAATGGAGAGTTGTTGAGTCTTAGCCTGCGCGTATAAGACGAGTATAGTTTTTAAAAGCACATTTTCAGGGAAAAAACATCATCGTATATTCAGGCCAATACGGTACTTATCATATTGTTCTCACACCTTACAAATATTTTAAAGATATCGTTTCACTCACGCTTTAACAAACTTCTCCTTGTTGAAGGCTGCAAGTCGTGGTAAGATGGTAAGAAGTGTGTGTTGGATGTGGGAGTTGCGCACAACGCGCTGGGACAACACATCGCTGCACACATCATCAAACTTCTCCATCATGAGCTGTCTACATGCAGCACTCTCGTACAGTGCCAATCTGTTCCCCACAGGTGATGTCACAGTTACTGGGCTCCCCTTGTTATGCTGCGACTTGGGAATGATCGGTGACTTGAGGCGAGGCATCAGGCTCATGTAGTCCTGTAATAAATTAGTGCCAACACTATATTTGTTTATTAAAACATACTATCTTGGAGGGTGCTCACTACTTCCCTCTAATTTAGGCTTGGAGTTCTTTTTTACATTTAGTGAGTGTTCTCCAATATAGTATTTAATATTGTCCCAACTTCCTTGTGTCATGGATTAGTAATACCCAGGGCCCGGATTCTAATGACATGTCGTCTTTTTATTGATGCTACATAGACATTGCCAACTTCTAGATAAATCCTAATCATGTCCTCTTGATCATTTTTTGTCATTTTATGCAATTTTATATTTTTAGGGCATTTATTTCAATTTTACGTCATTATTTTGTCATTTGCTTCCTTATATAGTCATTTTCATGCATTTACATTGAGTATATTAACTTTTATACCTTCGATAATCTCAGTATGCTGATAGTAATTTACTGCAATCCTCAATAAGGTAGGGTTTACAAGCTTTTTTATCATATGGGTAATATTTATATAAATTACTAGGTTACTATAATGCAACATTTTTGTAGGATCTACTTAAAAACATTTTCCTTACTTTTCTTCTCAAATGCTCGAATCAAGAACAAAGAACAGAATTTTTAGACCAACAACATCCTTTCTGCATTTACAGTTTTTACCCCAAATTAGTCTATAACTTTGTGCGTACAATAATATTTTTTTATAAATAAAAATCAGTTTTTACGTCATTCTTTATATTTATTAAGTCATTTTTTATAAAATTTAGGGTCTTTTATAGGTCATTTTTCAAACAATTTTAGGTCACCAGAATCCAGGCCCTGGAAATCACATTGGTTGTTTCTTATAATATGGGTTTATGCTGTAGGTGTTTATAAGGGTTCCAAGAAATTTATAAAAGGAAAAGGAAGTAATAAGTAATCATTAGGGATGCCTAGTTATTATTAAAAAATTTTGGTTATTAAATTGTAGCATCATATCCCTGGAGGGACTAGACTTACTATCCAACCACTGTGTCATCTACTTCATACAGATGGTGGGTTTTAGGGGGTATGTGGTCAGCATGCCGACACAAACAGCTGTTAATGATGGTTTCCTTGACGGAATTTGTGATTATTATTATTGATAAATGTCCGCTGTCATTGCAGGGTTGGAAGCACATCTGCCTTCCACCCCAGTGGCCCAGGTTCCATTCCCGATAGGGGTGGAATTTTAACTCAGGTTCAATTCCTGATAGGGATATAATTTTTTAATCTAACCCCAAGGGTTGGATTCAGGTGACGTTGTGATGCACAGCTTCTAATCACTAGTCTGTGGACTAAATTTACCTGGGTTCAATCCCAAAGCTCTCTACAGTGCGTATGACATTATGACATGGACGTATATGCCACTGTTGATACTGATTCGTCTACTGGATGAGGACATTAAGTCTGGTGGCCACATAAGATAGTTCAGTGACAGTGCTTTTATGAGATTTTATTAATTTTATCTTGTTTTATAAATGTGATGAAATGCAGTTTTTATTTTATTTTAATTACTGGAACGCCCAGCCAGCAAAAGATGCCCTGAAGATGGTGTAGAGGCACCGAAAGGCCTAGGCAACAAATCACAAAATAAATCTTAGTTGAGCTACTGGTACCATATTTATTTTATTTCATAATTTACCTAAACATCAGGCAAATGTTAATAGTAAACTGGTAAGAATTGTTATTAAAATCTATAAAATTAAAGGTCTAAAACACAAGGGGATTTGATAAACAAATACCTTCTGTACACAGGTGGTAGAGGAAATCTTGTGGATGAGAGGTAAGGAAGGCATGCTTTTGGAAACAATCCACACACCATACTTCTTCATTCTGTCATCATAGTCACTGTGGCCTTGAGACACTGAAGCGAGTCTTTCTTGGTGACAACATGGTCTCTGAAAGTATCCAAATTACAGAACCACCAATTCCTCTAACAATGAGGTCATCCTAGAACTCGCAATCTGCATTATATAAGAGCAGTCGCTAGCATTCTGGATGAGCTTCGGAGCTCAGTTCCCTGGCATGGTCATGCTGCGTCAGCGACCAACACGGTTCCCGGTCACCTGGTAGAATCTCGTGAAATAATAGTATTATGTATAAAATTCTATATTAATTTGCTTACTTTGATTATAAGAAGTGCTGGAAGTGTTATCCCCCCATTACCAGACATTCTTGGCACCTTCTTAGAAAATTTGCATTTACACGTGGAAGTACTTCTTCTGTGACCTCTCTCCTATTTCACCAAGCCTCTCCTCAGTTAAGTACAAGGGCCGTCCACAAAGTAAGTTTCCCTAGGGCTGATTACACATACAAAACAAAATTTCATGGAAATATTTATTGCAAAAGATATAGCAAGTATTCAGCTATTATCCAACATATTTGCTACAGGAATTGAGACATATGCCATACCATGGGACCAACTTTTGAACACTTGTGTCGTAGAAGTCTGCCACCTGGGATTTGAACCACTGTGTGATCACCATCACCGCTTCTCTGTCATTATCTGTCATTTATTGAGGTGTATGAAAAGATAAAAATCTCTGAGTGCACGGTCCAAGCTGTAGGGTGGAGACTTCAACACCTCCCTGCAAGTCTCCTGCAAAAGTTCGGCTAGGAGATGTTCCAACAGCCACCCTACAGCTCAGACCTCGATCCCAGTGATTTCCATCTTTCCAAGAAATAACAGTGAATGACAGAGAATGGTAGAGATTGACAGGGAAACGGAGAAGGTTATCACACAATGGTTCAAATCCCAGGCAGCAGACTTCTATGGCACATGTATTCAAAAGTTGGTCCCACGTTATGACAAATGTATCAATTCTGGGGCAAATATGTTAAAAAATAGCTGAGCACTTGCTGTATCTGTTGCAATAAATATTTCCATTAAATTGTGTTTTGTTTCCGTTAATGTCCTGTGGGAAAGTTACTTTATGGATGCACCTTGTACATGATTATCTTGTCTTGGTTTTTTATTTGACACAGAACCAGTTTTGTTAAACTTATTTACAACTAGGATGTTTTCTTACGAATTTTCTATGCAACAATCACCTTTTTTGAAATAAGTCTATACCATAAATATTCTTTGAAGTAACATATATTTATTTGGTGCCATTCATTATTGAAACTTTGAAACATCCACACACAACAATGAGGTGAACTAGATTGACTGTCATATCATCCCGTGACTTACAGTTGGGGTGTCAATGTGGTGTGAGGAGGCATGCTAATGTCAGCTTTCTTAGCCGTGCAGGCATAGAAGAAATCCCCACACACTTGAGGAGTTGAAAGATAGTACAACAATTGAGTTAGGCAGGACCAAAGAAGAAAAACTTCTGCGTGTAAATGCAAATTTCCTAAGAAGGTGCCAAAAATGTCTGGTAAGGAGGAACAACACTTCCAGCATATCTTATAATTAAGGCAAGCAAAATAATACAGAATCTATATACATAATACTATTATTTTGCGAGAGTAAACAAACCCATTCCTTCCTCATACCGGGTGACTGAGATCCAAATTGGCCATTATCTCAGCTTGACCATGCCAGGAAGCAGAGCTCCAAAGCTCTCCCAGAATGCTAGAGACTGCTCTGTACACATTCCTTACCCAACCCTAACATTTCTACGTTTCAAAACAGTCCCACACTAACAAAAAACAAAAATTAGTTGCCATGATTTATACCCCTTTCCTTCATAAATTACCAAGTATTTAGTAAGTAAATAAGGAGAAGGGGAAGGGTCAGTGTTTAGTATATAGTATAAATTAATTTGTTAGTTCACATTTTTCCTATCTCCGAAAAGTTTAATGACTACAGTAAAATATCTTAAGATCAGAATAAATAAAAGACAATTAAAAACTATAATAAAATCAAGTAAACTTATGTAACAAAGTGCCAGAATACTTTTGTTTAATCAGTGATAACTGCAATTATGATATGCAGAAAATAAGTTTTTTTATTTTTAATCGATTTCAGAGTTAAGATCCAGATCAATTCATCAAGCAGGGCTTAAGGAAGAACAAAGGTCTAGTTTGATAAGCATATGTGAAGGAATATGTGGGTAATGTTATTGGGAAAAGCTACCTGTATTGCAACTTCCAAAGCTGTATATGAACAATGTAAAACAATATATTGCCACGAGTACTGATTTGCATTTGATAAATTCTTTCTAATATATTACCATAAAATAGGCACTACATTGTAATAGTATTAGTAATAATTGCTCCATTACCGGTCAACCAATTTGTTCCAAACTCAACAGGCTTCTTCCCATGGATGTTTCATAAAAATCTGATAAAGTGTATTTGAATTATTGTGCGTACAGACACATGGACAGGCAGACATTTTCCCCTCCCCCACACAATCACATAAAGTAAAGTACTATTCTGGCATTTAATCAAGTACAGCTTACAAATATCGGGATGCATTTTTACAGCAAAAAGCATAGTGGTGAAAATAATGTTACTCACATTTGCTTGTTGCCCTTGGTGATACTGCATCCTGTCCATGAGCTGCTCGTAGTTACGCTCCCAGTCTGCATTACTACATCTCAACAGCTCATTCAGCACCAGGAGGGATCCATGCACTCGATCATCTCTGTTAACTCCCTTCTCTCTTGTGAAGATCTCATCGAAACCATTTGTGGCTTCATCGTAACACTGCTTATACCTAAAAAATAATTTTGTATCAAACAAACCTGTAATTCCAGATGAGGTATAGAAAGAATATTTGAGAATCTTGTAAAAATATTAATTTTTCTAATACCAGGATTTAAGCCGTGAGCTTTGGCTTTCTGTGCTAATGCTCTCACAAATGAGACAGCCTCTCTCCTAAAAAATTATCATGTAATATTCAGTAGAAACAATATTCTATGCTTTCATGAATACGTATCTGCAAGGTATAAAAAGGTTATAATACAGTTGAAAATACAGCAAACTCCTGATTATCCATGTTAATTGGGACCATGACATTCACAAATAATAATAATAAAAATAAATAAAAATAATAATAATAAAAAAAATAAAAAAAAAAAAAAAAAAAAACACAGGTAATCCAAACTAGGTGCAAGCTTATAAGATTCCTGAACTTAATTTTGAATCTCCTGCATTTTGCTGCCATATTGTGCATACATGACAAAATTATGTGTGATGAATTAAAAATTGAACGAAATAAAATGCTTGAAATTTGAAATAATGGGTGATAGTTTTGAAATAAAGTGTGGGAGATTTGAATGATGTGTGGAAAACTCCAAATTAAGCATGGGAAATGCAGGTTTCTTTGCGCACGAATAATCGGGAGTTTGCTATATGGACAAGGCTATTGTGCTATTTTGCTCACACAGAACATTCCGCAAGAAATGAAATTCACACAGAACATTCTGCAAGAAATGAAATTTACTAAAACTTGTTCTGCTATCTTACTTCATGTATAAGATTTTCTACTGACAAGGAAACTCCCCTGATTTAATTGAATTCTGATGAAATGAAAGTGCACAGAGAGGGGTTTAATGTGATATATGCTCCAGGAGCCACCATCAACTTTAGTTCTAGTTCTCATGCAGTCAGGAGTGATTTAGTGTTCTAACAATACAAACTCTGGTACCTATGATGAAGTGTTTTCACACTGAAATGTTAAAAGTCCTTATATCAACCATTCCATGTACAATGCAATGATTTCCTTTGCAAATTATTTTTCTTATAAGTAAGATATTACAGAAATCATTGAACTAAACAATTTCTATGCAAGAACCAGGTGGCTCCAGAATTTATTTATTGCTATTTTGGTACAAAAAATTGGACATTTTGCTAGAAAGTAGAATGAGTTTATCAACATGGCTGTAATGAAATTACTGAAAAGAATAATTTATTTATACCATTATTTGTTGTATTTTTAAACAGTTTTCTCCACCTCCTGTAAAATTTTCAAGCATTCAATTTCAGTTCATAGAATTTATAAATTATTCCACAGATGTGACTAAATGATACTAAGTTTGCACATCATGTGGTATCCTAATATTAATACACTAGACATGTTGATGATGAGATTGGAGTTGTCTGTAAAATGTATATATCTAATGCCTTCTGCTCACGGTTAGTACTGTATATATAGTTTAATTATTAATTAGTTGTAAAATGGCTATTTGGTATATAAAAAGCCCAATTTGAGATTATTTTAGTGATTTTGATAATAGTAAAGCTAAGTCTGATTCCTGTTCAGAATAAATCTCCTACAAATGTGCTCAAAGCTGCTCACAAGGCATAATACTCAGATTTACATGAGTGGTTGAAGTCGCATGACTAATCACGGCAAGCTAGTGGCTGCTTGAGTGAGGAGAGTTGTGTTGTGCAATTAGAGCAGTTACGCACCTTGCAAATTTGTTAGTTTATAAGAGCCGACTCATATTTTGAACAACCAACTCAAAACGAGTTGTTCAAAAGAGTCAGTTTGTTTGTGAACGACCCATCACTACCTTGAGGCAAGGAATTTTGAGAACTCTTGTTCAAGTGCATACTCCAAGACACTATACAACTACTGTAACTGAAACAATAAGCTGTCATCCAAACATCTGCAAATTTATTGCTGGGAATACATTCATCCCACAGTCCAATTTCTTCAGTGGATGAAGTGTAATAACAGTTACCTAATCAAAAATAATATATGTACCTCTGTCACTGCAGTACACACACGCCAGCAACTCACCACTGAGGTTTCTGTGTTTGCTTAGCAGTCTCTCGCTGCGCAGTCACAACAAGAGCTGCTCGCAAGGCCTCCACTGCTCCCTCTCGTATGATAGGCTTTGGGTCTCGAACAGCGTTGAAAATCAAATCAAAGAACTGCTGAACTTGTTGGAAGAAATATGTTGGCATACAAACTGCCAACTCCCGAAGTACAAGAACCTGCAAGAATTCACCCACTAAGAATTGCTTCACCTGATAAGAAACAGGGATACATAAACTAGATATTCAAAAGTAGTCGAACGTTTGAAACACTTTTAGCTCACTTACGTAAGTGTTTCAAACATTCGATTACTTTTGAATAATTAGTGTAGTTTCACTGTCAAAAAAACTTCATCCCTAAACTTTGTACATAAACTAGAATCGGACTTTTGTGTAGATTAGATTAGATTAGATTAATGAGAGGTAGTGTAAACCCTTCGGCTTCTCAACACTGTGACCTTAATAGATCTATTGTGAATACCCTACACCAGCGTTTCTCAACCTGTGGTCCGTGAAGATGGTGCAGATGGTCCGCAGATATAATTTAAAAATATCATAAAGCAAGTGGAAAGTAAAGAAGTAATACTCCGGTTTTAATATTTTTCCAATTCAATAACTGTGTTTCCGTCAAATTTAAAAAAATGAATTACATCCTAGTGTGGTTTTATGTTGATGTTATGTCTTATATCTTATATGTCAATGCCTGTATTGTGCCAACTGACAAATATCAAATATAAAAAAAGAAATCACCATTGAAGACATGATTGGAAAAACGGGTTAACCCACGTTTTTTTGTAAAATGGAGAAAAAAATAGTGCTTCATGAATGAATGAGGCTGGACAAAACTGTTTAAAGCTATTTTTGTTAAATTCCGTGAACATAAGGTTTAAGCATACAGTAGGCATATATTGTATTAATTTTTTTTTTCATAAAGCCAAATAGCAGCACTTATCACAAAAATTAAATTTTTAGGGTTAACCTGTTTATCCTGGCATGTCTTTACTGAAAAAGCTGATGTCTATGGTATATTACAAGATAGCTTGAAATTCTTTCAACTTACTGCAGCATGCCTTTTGCCCTCATTGCGATCTCCTCCAAGCCACTCAAAGGCTCTCTTTACTTCGAATTCTACATACTCTGCAGCATATGTACCGGACACTAGTGCCAACTTTCCCACTGTTTTTGCAGCTAATTCCATCACACCAGTGTCATTTGAGGGTAACAGATTCCTCAGGTAATTGGCAAACCTGCTGATACGGGTGTTGATGTTACCAACATCAGCACCAATTAGACACACTGGAATGGATAAGCAACAAACATTCATACAATGCTTCATTCTAATACAAAACAGAAAAAATTACTGTCACATACATTTACATCATAAACTAGCACCAAGCTGTAAACAAATGACTCAGAACCACAAGTGAATTTCCAAGTACACAAAGACTCTCATTAGGTAATACTAATTTCCTTTAATACTTCTTCACACTATAATGAACACATGTAATTATAGCTATGATATCGTACAAAACAGTAATATACATCATTACAATACCAGGAATACGGATGACTATCATAGATTTAGATTTAGCAGAACAACCACAAATAAAGATGTATTTATCATGGGCACACTATTACACAACAAACTATCTCCATTAAAATCACTCAGAGGACAAGAATTTAAGAGAGAATTAAGGAAGTTTTTAATAAATAAATGCCTATATAGTCTGGACGAATTGTACAGTGTGTCCCACGCAACAGTTGGCCAATCATGCGGGTTTCTGCGTCGTGCCGACTACAGCTCTAACTCCCGAGCGAGCGGGTAAAATATCTACGCTAATAAAGCCGCTAATGGCGTTATGATTCAGGTTCTCACATTTACAGTTGGAATTACAATGAAAATAACCACGTACCTCATCATAAGAGATGTTGGAAATGTCCCCCTCTTGCATCCACACAACACTGGAACCTTTTTAAGAAATTTTCTTTCACGCGCATAAATTCAGCTTCCGAGATAGAAACACCGTGCTTTTGTTGGGAGAGAACTCGTCTTTTTTAAATCCACGAATTGTATGAAAATAAAATGAGGTAACTGATATAAGAACGTGCCAGAATGCTTTTTTTTAATCAGTAGGCCTATTGCCAGATAAATCACATGTGTTTTTCTTTGTGAGAACCTGAACCATTACACCATCAGCGGGCTTTATTAGTGTAGATATTTCACCCGTTTCCTTTGTAATGTACGGGAAGTTGACCTATACACTTTATTTTTCAAGTTTCTCCATAAATAATATTCACATACTGTTAGAAGAACTTAAAGACATAGGCCTATCACAAGAGAAATTAACTCTGTCTCGGAAGCTGAACTTATGCGCGTGAAAGAAAATTTCCTAAAAAGGTGCCAGTATTGTGTGGATGCAAGAGGAGAACATTTCCAACATCTCTTGTGATGAAGTACGTGTTTGTTTTCATTGTAATTTTAACTGTAAATGTGAGAACCTAAATCGTAACACCGATCGCGGCTTCATTAGCGTAGATATTTCACCCGATCGCTCGGGAGTTGGAGCTGTGCCCGCCGCGCCGCAGGAACCCGCGTCATTGGCCAACTCTTGCGTGGGACACACTGTAGAAATTAGTAATACAGTCTACAGGAAATACAGTAATAAGTAAACCCAACCTAATTATAACATTGTAATTGTATTATGTAAAAATATTTATAATATAATATTGTAGTACGTAATATTATATCTGTAGTATGTAAGGCCTCCCATTGAAAATGACAGAAACTTGTATACAAGTCTATTGACTGTAATAAATTATTATTACTATTACTATTATTCTGGTCATGGAAACCACCATTAACGGCCGTGGGTGTCGGCATGCTGACCACATGCCCCCCATACCTGCAATGACCTGCCTATGGTAGATGACACAGCGATCGGGTGGTAGGCCTTGTCCATTCTGGGATGTTAGCACCACAGAGTTAGTTATTATTATTGTTATTATATTGATGAAGTGGAATTGAAAATTAGCAAGGCACTATGTAAATACTTATGTAATAATAATGTATTCTAGGTGATCCTTAAAGATAGTAATTCATCAATCTTTCTTGATTCCAATGACAGATTGTACAAATTTACAATACTGTATAGCCTGCTTCAAAAAAATCATTTAAAACTTATATATATATATATATAGTGCTTATTGAGAGCTTTTCAGAAAGTACCCACACAAGATACTTCTGTACAAAGAAACAATAATAAAGTAATAAAATGGTCTTTCATTAAAAAAAAAAAATAAAAAAAAAAAATTAAGGTAGGTCACTTTCACCTTCTTACATGTGACTTTAACTCTGTTGTGGCCATGACCACAAGGAACGTTTTCTTAAATGTGCCTGCATAGAGGTTTATATAAAAAAGTACAGATTACATTATTATTCCGACAGTGAAATCACAGTAAACAAAAGAAGCATTTTAATGGTATTATTCGTTCTCTGTGCATGGTTTGTAGTTTTCTATTTATGGTTTGTGGTTCACTGTATGGGTGAGTCACACCCACTGTATGAACCAACAGCAGTAGACCTTGTAACATGACGAAATTTCTGAGCTGAACATTCAAATGACGATTTGAGTTATCAATTGAGTCAGTCTTAGTAGTTCTCACTTCTCGGATACCAACTCGAGTTCTCAGATCCTTGCAATCATCCAAGAACCTTTTCATTTGAATGATCACTCGATTCTTTATATTACTCAAGAATAGATTACTCGATTCTTAAAATCATTGATTCTGCCCATCACTTAAGTATAAGCAAATGGGAAAGCTACATAAAGGTTATAAGCATAGCATTCTATGATGTCGTATCAGCTGACATCATCGATATGTAAACATTTTAAAGATAAAAAAATTATCAAAACTGAATAGTAAATTGTAGAAACAAGCCTGCTAGAAATTAGATGTGTCAGATAAAAATTCACAAGAGAAAGAAGAAGATATATATGGACACGTAAAAATGCAAAAATGATTTACTGATGAATCATTAAAGTAAACACCTCCCCACCAACAACCACTGAGTTACTTCCAAGCTTTTCTTGTTGGTGATGCTATAAACATGACCACATTTTAGGAAATTAACGAAAATATAATATACCTATAGCCAATATGCCACCCTTCTTCTCGTTGACATCTGAACCAGAGACCATCTCAAATATGTGGTGGTTAAAGTCATCCATGAAAGTAGTCAGCTCTTCCACAGACACCTCTCGCAGTTCTGTTTTCACCTGTAAGCATGCATAAATAAGTATAGGCTACTTTTAAAATTGAAGGGATGCACAGAACTCGGGGAATTTTTTAAGTCAAGTTAAGTTAAGTAGTCATGTTGGGTAATTATAACCAGAGTGTTTTTGTCTTTATATTCTTTGATGTACGGTGATTTGAAGATTGGCAGCAATAAGTAATTTCTTCTATTATTAAGCCCTTTGAAACTGTGTAGTGAAAGTCATTGTTGGTTTTAAATTTTACCCCCTTGTCTTGCTCTTATATCAGCTGAATTTGCAAGAGCTATCAATTAGATTACTGACCATCTAGTAGATTTCTTTCCTTATGTGTAAGTATTACAGTTTATTATGGTGAGTTTACTGTGCTTCCGCCATTATAATTTCTTATCTGGCCTCTCTAAGACGTGATATTCTGTTTTTCTTCATTCCCTATTTCATTTTAGAGAATGCAGATGATGAAATTACGGTGAAACTGTTTTGCAACGATAAGTCATTGGGGAAGCTTTCTGAACGGGAACGTGAAAATGGTGAGGAAAATGAACTTGAATTATAAGTTACTACAATTAGCAAGTTACTATTTAGCAAAAGGGGCTGTGCTAAAAAAACTCGATATTGTATAACAATGTACAAGTAGGGGGGGAAAAAAGTTGACCTACTAAAATATCTAAGTTGCCACTGCGCTTGCCTAGCGGGTTCTAGGCAAGCTTATACAAGATATTTACGATAGAATTTGTTAAATTGTTCTGTTTCAAATGTTTCATATGCACCTTATGTATATATTTAATCTCCATACTGACAATGTTCTGAAATGTACCAACATTACGCAGAACTGCAATAAATCTTATCTTAAGCTTATTTACGTCAAGCTTACACAAGGGGGTCAGGATGTATAAAGTGTTGCACACATTCAGCCTTATGCGAGGATTATTAGTACATTTTTCTCCTCAGCTGTGTATATTCCTGGTATAAATGTTACAACTGGGTTATTAGTAACACTGCAAAAGTATAACTTGGAAAGCATAATTCATTTATTCTTGGGAAAGGAAATTTTGTTTTGTTATGTTACTGTGATGGAACCAAACCTGCCCTGTGATATATCAAACCCACCCTAAATGATACACTTTCTTTTATATCAGGATCTGGCATTGGCTGATATGCATAAAAGTAAGCATAAAGTGAAAGCTTCTTCTTGCTGAGAAGTGAAGTCACTCACTAGTCATATGCATAAAAAATCGCAATGATAGAATAGTGCAGACTCAGAGCAAAGAGTTTCTACTCGGCTACCCATGCAGAACATCCACTTGCATGAACAAAAATAAGAAAATAAACAAGGGTTTTCATAGAGGAGGGCATTTAAATCAACAGCCACATCAGCATAAAGGAAGAGGAAGAAAATAATTCTATCGGGTCTCATTGAAGTTTTAAGACTTAATACATTTTTTCCATCAAAATCCTAATAATTGCCAGTTGGGAAGCAGCAATGAAAATAGTTGTTACATATAGGCTATAAATTCGAAATTAGGCTTCAATTTCAGGGAAATCCAAGTACAAAAATCTGATGTGAAAGTCACATAACTTCCTCTGCCCAAATAAAAGTTTGCAGCATTTACGCTAATTATGCTATAAATATCTTATAGCCCCTTCTTTGAATGTTGCGACTAAAAACGCAGGCTATGGGAAAAAAACAAGTGACTGCGGGAAAAAAACAAGTGACTGCAAACGTTTATTGAACTTTCTGCTGTTAAGAATAATTTTCTAAATTTATCAAACATTCCCCTCAGACATTTCTTTACTGTAAGCAGGGCCACCAGTACATTTTTCTCTCTTCACGTGCTTATATAGAATAAAATGCCTTAAATATCCACGTATTGAGTTGTTCACCAGGCAAGTTGGTAGGTTACAACCACCCTTCAGAGAATGTTTTTGAAATGGTATAAGCAATCCATGTACAAAATTTAAAGGAAATTTTTAGAGCCGTTTATGAGATAATAGCAAAAAATAAAATATTCTTCATGTAAAGTCCCCTTAAATATAAGAAAATGTTGTAGTCAATCTTCACAGCCTCAGAAGGTACCTAACCCAAATACAAAATTTTGTTTTCGTACGATCTACAAGAAGCCGTATTGCAAAAAGCACGTATTCACAGTGGGTTGCTTATAACTACCCTTCAGAGAATTTGTTCGAAAAAATGTTTCAAATAAAAGTTTTAGCTCTTGGTACAAGCAATCCATGCGCAAAATTTAAAGAAAATCGTTAGAGCCGTTTTCGAGAAAATCGCGAAAAACGAAAATTTCTTCATGTAAAGTCCCCTTAAAAATAAGGGAAATTTGTCGCCAATCTTCGAATCACATCTTCAGAAGGTACCTGACCCAAATACGAAATTTTGTTTTCATACGATTCTCCGTTTCGGAGCTAGCCTGTTCACAAACTTCCACACATACAGACATGTTTCCAAAAATAGTATTTTTGGATTCAGGGGGCCTTGAAACGTGTATATATGCTAAAAACTCAACTTCGAATTTTAGGGTCGAAAACAATACTTCCTCTACCTATAGTACCTATGGTACGGGCAGAGGAAGTAAAAAGTACAAACCATGAAAACCAGGACAAAAACAAAGTGCCATTTAGTAGCAAAAAGTTGAAAACTGGGAAATGTGAAATATTTTGGGTTTAGTAGGCTATAGCACTATACTGTAACTCCACGTGAGGCATTTGGAGTGGTTATGCGACCCAAAGGTTGAACACTCCCATTGGCCATCCCCGCAAAGGCTTATCCAGTGCTGCCGATAGTTCTATATGTGCATGCTCCCATTACTGTTTAAAATAAGTACCGTACTTGAAGTTCCCAGTGTGAAAGGGTCTGCTGGAAGCCTAGAAGGGGCGCACCCTTGCAACGGCTATTTCTCATGTACTATAATGATCTCTAAACTTCTCCCTTCACTGTTCAGCAATCGCTCATGTTGCAGTGGTTAAGGCTGCTGATTATGGTGCTAGTGGTCATGGGTTTGTATACTGATCAATCCAAAATTTACAGTTAGGAATATGTCCCGGGTGAGGAAAAGGTGAGAGGAAGGGAGGAAGAGAAAGGAAAAGGAAAAGAAGAAGATTATAAATGAAAAATGTTTTCCCAGTTTCACCTTGTGCATAATAGATGATGTTGTTAATAGTTAAAATAGACATCTAGGAGTCGACATTTGAACCCTAAACCCCTCCTTTTCAGGCGGGTCCCATTAGAGAGTTGGTGTGAGGAGCCTAGTGCACATCCTAAAATTGTTTTTTCCCAGAATTAATATAATGTAACAAGGTACAAGGGTTAGCAGACTGTGGTACAAGGCTTAATTTCTAGGGAATGCTCGTACAATTAATTTTAACATAACACGTCCCAAATGTGTTACAAGGCACAGTCAATATAACAGTTAGTTGCAATGCTGGCATGAATAAGCTTGCCACAGCCATTGCCATGGCAACAGAATGGAGAGTGAGTGGAGCTTAGCACATGGCAAATAAGTATTGTTCGCCCTGTTCTTTTTTAGGCAAAAGACAACTTTAGGTTGTGCAGCAGCCAAGCTCCGCTCGCTCTTGCCTGCCAGCTGATTCACCACACTTTCGAGCCTTGCGTGCAAACCTCACTATTGTACCCTTCATCATATAGGTACGCATAAAAATATACAATATCGCAGCATTATGAAAATGACCCTTGCACCATATCCAAAGTACTCAAAATAAAATAAAAAATTCCGAAAATGACCCTTGCACCAAAATGGTAATTTCTCATGTAGGCTATTATTATGATCTCTACATAGGTCAAAGTCAGCTCAAATCAGTCAATCACTTCAAGTATCTAGGAGTCACCTTTCAGACATCCGGAAATACATTCACTCTCCATATAAACGACAGCAACAGCAACAAGAGCAATAAATGACATCAAGTTTATAAACAAACTTTCACTCGAAACAGCCTTGCAGTTATTCAAGCTGAAAATAGACCCAATAGCCACATACGGCTTGGAAGGAGTATGGACGCATCTAAAGAAGAAGAGTATTGAAAAGTTGGAGAAACTGAAATCCACATATTTGAAGAAAGTACTTTCCCTCTCCAAGTACACACGATCGCGACTTGTCTACGAACTTTCCAAGGAAACTTTTCATACAGAAGATTTGAGATTAAAATTACTACTTCCAGCAACATCGGCATATCAGGAGGTCCTAAGAGAGTTGTACGACAAGAAAACAAAAATTTGGGAAGAATTTTATTCCACAGATGCAATGGTGAATCGCGAATGGACCCGAGGAGGATATGAATTGCGGCACATAGTGACGAGATTTGCTGTGCATGGCTTCCATCACAGACTGTGTTGCATAAAGAATTTTCATGAACCCAGCATGGACTGTGTCTGTGAGAGATGTGGCTCTGAGTGTGGGAGATATCATGCGATGAACTGCAGACTCCGCCAAGAAACATTAGTGAAGTTCTGCACCAAGAACTAAGTCATGTCCCAACTGCACATTGTGCGCTCTTCTTAATTTATTATAATGATCTCTAAACTTAAATAGATGAATTTTCCCTTCACCACTCAGCAATTGCTCGTGGTAGTGGTTAAGGCTACTGGTTACAGTGCTAGTGGTCACAAGTTTGAATCCCGGTTGATCCGAATTTTATGGTTAGGAATAGGTTCCAATAATAGGTAGGTAGGGCAAGAAAAAGAGGGTGGAAAATATAGAGAAAAAGGAGAAATAAAGTATTCCCAGTTTCACCTTTCCCACAACAGATGGCATTGGTAGTATTTCAAATACACACACACCTAGTAGATGCAGTTTTAGTTGGTGGGAGGATCCTGGTGCATGACCTAATATTGTTTTTCTCCCCTTCGCCCTTTTTTATACTGTATAAAATTTAATGCAGTTTTTCCACTCATTATACCATTCACATCGATTCTAATGAAATCTACTATAATTTACTGTATATAGATTGACATTATTATACTTACATAATGATACAAATCCCTTGCTGCCTTTAAACGAGTCTCAGCATTTCGGGACTTGAGTCCAACAACAAACTGCTGCATTAGTGCATTAGACATTTTTGAAGAGAGTAAACAAACTTTACTGAATGAATACCCTGTCTTTCAAGATGCTCCCAAGTATACTTTCTGAACTTATCCTAACCTTCTAGACGAACAGTCCACATTTTCATATTCATGGTGTATCCAAGATTTCATTACAAAAAACTGTTTTCTTCCCGAAAACTAAAACAGCTACTGAATAATAAAACAATCTAATGCATTACTACTACGCATTACCATAACCTGCCCCGGCATTATGTGATATCACTCGCCGGAAACTTTCCAGCATGGCATGTGAAACAACTTTACTTATACCATATCCAAAATGTAGAAATACTCTTAACAATTTTAATAGCCCTGCACACGAGTTAAAACAAATCGTCTTTACAGCAGAAAAGTCAAAATACTCCACAGCATTATCCACAGATCGGCGTTTGGCATTTGTTTGTTTTTCTCGAAGATCGAACTCGAACTCGAACTCTCGAAGGGATCAACAAGGGATCACTTGTTGTTCCATCAACAAGTGGATGGAAGGACATAATGGAAGAAAGGAAGACCAAGCAGAGGGACATATGGACAGAGTTCTACAGCTCGGAGGCCATGATAAACAGAGAGTGGACAGGCACAAACCAGGATTTGAGACATTTTGTGGTTTCTCTCGCAGTCCATGGTTACCACCACAAAATATGCGCCCAAAAGGCATTTCATGACCCGGACCAAAGCTGTGTGTGCGAACGGTGTGGTAACGAGTGCAATCGGTATCACGTCATCTATTGCAAGAATAGAGGAAAATCCCTGATTGAGTACTGTAAATAAGTTCGATGTCCCAAGTGCAGGGAACACAGTTAAAATATGCTCAACTTGAGTGCACCTTTCTGTTATTATTAAGAAGAAGGCACCTCATTGGCCAAACGAACTCTCGATTGGTCGATTTGTTAAGTTTTGTTTGGTAAACGCAAATACACTCGGTAAACGTCACGTCGTCGGAAATAGCAAAATAAAAGAAGTATAGCTCGTGGCCGGGACGTGATTTGTTTTTAGCGAATATTAAATGTTCTTGGGAATATTTTAGAGAGTGGATATTGGTATAAATAAGAGTTAGAATCAACGATAATTAAACGTTGAAATGCATTCCTTGCTGTACAGAAAAGATAACGCCCATGAGGACAGCATTTGGAGTTGTGCTTGGGGAAGAATGAAGAAAAAAGATGAGGAAAATGGTGATGCCGATGGATCTCGAGATTCGACCAGTGCAGAAGAAAAAGATTATATTATAACAGGAGCAGTTGATGACTTGGTCAAAGTATGGAGTTTCAAAAATGATCGATTAGATCTGAAACACAAGCTTGGAGGGCACTCTTTAGGAGTTGTGTCGGTAGCTATTAGTTCCGACAGTACTATGTGTGCATCCAGCTCATTGGATTCAACTTTAAGGATCTGGGATCTTACAACCGGGGAGAGGGCTGGCTTGATTGAGGTTGGACCAGTAGACATCTGGACTGTAGCATTTTCTCCCGATGACAAGTTCATTATCTCTGGCAGTCACTCGGGCAAGATTAATCTCTATGGAATCGAATCCTGTAAACAAGAACAGACACTTGATACAAGAGGAAAATTCACCCTTAGCATAGCATACAGTCCAGATGGAAAGTACATAGCTAGTGGAGCTATCGATGGAATTATTAATATCTTTGATGTGTCTTCTGGAAAACTGGTCCACACGCTTGAAGGCCATGCTATGCCTATCAGGTCTCTCTGTTTTTCACCTGATTCTCAGCTTCTACTGACAGCATCAGATGATGGACACATGAAACTATACGATGTTCAGCATGCAAATGTAGTTGGTACGTTATCTGGTCATGCATCTTGGGTACTCAGTGTTGCATTTTCTCCTGACAACCAGCATTTCGTTTCTGGTAGTTCTGATCAAACTGTACGAGTATGGGAACTGAGCAGCAGACAGTGCATCCACACTTTTAGTGAGCACACTGATCAAGTTTGGGGTGTTAAATACAGTCCAGATGGCAACAAGATTGTATCTGTGTCAGAGGACCGAGCAATAAATGTTTATGAATGCCCAGTGTAGACTGTTATAACGTTGAGATGCCAAGAACAATCCAGATGTTAATGAACTTGTGGGAGGATTTAAAATAATACATATAGTACCTTTCTGTATCTTACTCTGAAATATATTGACTATACTATTCAGTTAGCATCATACGGCATGAATAGAATAGAATCTTTATTTGTCATCAAGCTAGAACAACATAGCATCGACATAGTCAGAATTCCTAGTTCACATGAAAAGCTAAAACCCCTAAATAAACTTTAAATACCGTAACATTAATGAGTATATCACAGAACTGCAAGAAATCATGTGGCTCCTATTGTTTCCAGTTTTTAAATCATTGATCCTACAGATGGTGAAGTCATTACCATTAACTCTAGTAATCCCAGCAAAAAGCATATACAGTATATTAAAAGTAATTGAAGGGAATAATGTATCGAGTTTTAAGTAGGCCTATATTTTAACTTTCTCATTCCCTTATTTGAAAGGTTACTTATCTATACAATACAACCATCAACCCTAATATTTTTATTTTCATTCTATTTTCTGTTTATTACACTGTTCAGAATGTACAAGCCATAAATAACTTTCCTGTTTCACTGTTGAAATTAGTGGAGTCATTGATCTCTCCTTCTTTTGACAAGTGTCCAAAGTTTCATGGCTTTCACACATCTTTAGTATTTTATGTAGTGACAATCTGTATTACATACTTGGACATCGAATGCTCTTCAACTTTCATTCATATATCTAGGATTCCTTTGTTCTAACAGCGATTTGTGTTTAAGTTTTTAGAATGCAGGGTATGATACAGAATTTATAAATATAGCATCCCAGTGAACTCTTATTTTCTGTTCACTAAATCTTTACCATGAACTTATTGTCAACAGACTCTGATTTGTTTGAAGCTGAATAACTACAACTGTGTGCCAGTTGAAGCATGTGATAAAAATTACATAATACTTTATGATAATTCGTTAGTGTTATATTGGAGTCGCTTTTGTACTCAGCGAGATAGTTATTTTTCTCATACACCTGTACTGTTTATTAAAGCTTTCCATTTGCTGTAACACATTCATTCATTTTAATTAATTTCTAACCAAGAATGGATCCAGAATTTATTGAAGTGGAGGCCGATATAAAGGTGATACTGCAGGGTATGGAAAAAGGAGATTAAAAAAAATTGAGTGCATACAATGCATTCTTTTTTAAAGCAAACTTCAGTTTCGCTACAGCAAACTAGTCCAGAACGGTCCAGGCAGCAAAACCTGTAAAGGAAGATCTGACTTTGCTTCACCACTGCTGCAGAGCTTTACATTTGCTTTAAAAAATAATGCAAGGACCATGTTAAGATTTAAGGCTTCTGGGTGAAAATTATTTTATAATAATAGTTAGATTGCGCACAATGTGCATTGGAGTATAAGTACATCACTGGTTTATTAGTTCACTTATTGAGCACGTTCTCGTGGGGCACTCTATCATATGATATCTATCACACCAGTTACCACACATTTTGCACTCACAGTCTTCTCCAGGATCATGATACCTTTGCGTTACACAGATCTTAAAATGGAATCCGTGAAAATGATTTTAATTGTTAGTAGGGACATAACTAAAATCTCTCGTTGCTGACATGCAGATATGCATTCCTTGTAGAAAAAAAAAAAAAAACTCCATAGCGCTAACATCCCAGAAAAGAGAAGGTCTACCACCCAACCGCTGCATCATCTACCATAGGCATGCGGCAGGTTTGGGGGACATGTGGTTAGCATGCTAACACCCATGACCATTGATGGTGGTTTCCGTGACCGGAGTTGCTACTTCTCTATCAAGTAGCTTCTCAATTTGAATCACGAGGCTGAGTGCACCCCTACCAGACCTCCCTACCTCAGAAAAATCCGATGAGGCACCGGGGATTGAACCCGGACTGACGGATCTATAATCAGCTAAACTAACCACAAGACCACGCCAGCAGTCATTCCTTGTAAACATAGACTGCATATTTGTGTGTTCTTGCACACACATTTTCTCCACATTAATTGATTTGTATACTATTTTAGACCTGTCACGTAAAATCCACAAATTTCTCAACAGGACTAAAACTCTCCGAGAAGGTGGGGTCTGCTGTCTATAACCCCTTCCCCGTGCTTCTGAGAACCATAGCAGTGCAAAAGTAAACAGAAACACAAGTAATTGGATGGAAGGCTTAGTCCATGGAAGTTTTTGGCAAGATGGTAATATGCGCTACAACCTGCTCCCCTTCCATTGGCACAGCTGCTTTCCCTGCCATGCCGCTCAACACCAGTAATTCACCTTAACCCTGCAGTGCTCGCGTGGCGTCTGATAGACGCCAGACCAGATTTATTTCACCATATCTAGAATACCTATGAGGCCATTGTGCTGACCTGCCATCTACCTTTCGGTCAACTACTCTTAAATAACATATCCAACCGGCAACCCTCTAGTTTACACCTATCAATGGTGGAATGAAGTTATTGTTGCGAAAATGTGAATCGCGTCTGTGAGACGCCGTGCGAGCTTTACTGTTAGAAGGTAAGTTACTGGTTTAAAACAAATTTCTTGCAGAAACTAGTGATCATAAACCTACAATACCAATATTTTCTGATGGAAATTATTTATCTTTAGGCTTGGCAATGAGAGGAAAGGAAAAGAAATATCGTAATCTTTCTGATCCAAATGATTGGAAGATAGTGCAAAGTTGCTAGAAGAAGAAGATGATTATGTTGAACTTGATTGCGATAGTGATCCTAAAGAAGACATTGCGGAGTCTAGAAGTGAGTTTACGGACATGAACAAGAAGCAGATGATGATAATGATTATAGTGAATGTGTTAGGCCTAAATATTTCGTAGGCCGGGACAAAGTTTCTAAATGGAATAAGAAGAGATCAGTAACTAGTAGTAAAAGTTGTTATACCTACACAGCCTTAGGACAATAATATTTGAAAATTATTTAGAAATGGTTACATGCCTAACAACATTGTTTTATTGTTAATTAATTAAAATCATAATGTGCTAATAGTGAATTGTGTCCAATATGATTAGTTAAATGCTCATTTTCAGTAAATTGACTTAATACACATATTTTTAACTAAGCAATGTATGCAAAACATGTTCAATAATATTAAATAAACTATGACAACCCTCAATAAACAAAATGAACACTCAAAACAACATAAAACAATAAAAACAACGTAAAAAATGAACGGCGTCTCTCAGACGCCGCGCGAGCTTCTACGTCATAAAACAGCGCACGAGCACTGCAGGGTTAATATTTCACATTTAAAAGAAAAATTACCCTTGTACCAACGCCAACATAATATTTCACTATTATAAAAAACGATTATCAGTATTAAAAAACCTAATATTTCACAATAAAAATGACCCTTGCACCATATATAATATTTCACCGCCGCTAGATGTCTACACTGTTTTAAGTTTCCCCCTACCCAAAACCCTACTTTCCAGGCAGGTCCCTTTAGAGAGTTGGAGTGGGACTCGGTTGTGGTGATTACCACCATTTTCCCAAGTTTTTGCTGGTTACCTGTCTTGATGCAGGTGCAAAGATATTTTGCAGTGCTTTAGACACTCTGGGGTTTGTGAATATGGCTTATCTGCCCCTTAACTTGCGAACCAGTTAATTTTTTTGTGTAGTAATTATTTCAGTATTTGACCTATTGTGCTGGATGCTGGTACTTGCAAAGAGCTCCCATATATTTTTAGCTGCTGACTTGTAAAGAGTAGGGAAACGGCATACGGTAATTAGAATGTAGAGGAATTAATAATACTAAGAATCTCACTTATAGATTTTTTGCATTTATATGCTAAATTTTTAATGCACCGACCCATCACCGTTAACATTTGACTTGTGAAGCAATAATTTAGAATGTTAAAACCTCATTATGAATAAAAACCATAATTCATGGCCTACTGGTAAAACCAAAGATCCTATTTTTTATTTCTCCCTGGGGCCTGTTTCATAAAAATGTTGATAAAAAAAGTAACAGTTCATCTCTGTTCTGATTTGTTGCAAAACTACTAAACTGATAAGAGCTGAAATTCTGCATGAACAAAGTTTTCATACTCTGAAAAGCTATAGGATTATAGTTGCTGACTCACCTCCGCTATTTACCCAACATCATTATCAATTTAAAATTCAACAACAATGAACACAGACCATGATAGAATAACAAATGAACATCAATATTTCATGGCCTACTATAAGCCCAATAGAAGTAGCTAGGCCTACTTTACTTACAGCACTTTACTTGATTGAAATAATAATAATAAATTTATTCATCCATTATATCATATAAACATGTACAGGGTACAAATGATGTTGGACACGTCAAATCTTACATGCTAGAGAGAGAGAGAGAAATACTTTATTCAAGTCATCTGCCTGGCAATCCAGGTGACCATACAGATCCAGAATAAACAAAGAAAAAGAATCATACATTATATAGTAACATGAACTGAATTGAAACGGAACATAAGAATTCTAAGTACCATATAAATGATTGTGCAATAAAAATAGCGAATCTTCTAAAACCCTAATACATATTTTAACAACAAAATGTTTATGTGTTTCTATAATACCAGAGCCAGCACCAATTGAAGACCAGCTTCTCCTGCCAATTGGTAAGTTCTCTGGCACCTTCCTCTCCTTTTTATATATTTTAACAACAGTGTCTTTAGAAATATTGAGAGACTGAAGAAATGAATTAACAAAGGTGAAACTTGCACCGCGTGCTCCGAAAAGCAGACCCTTCACCTCCCATGCATTGACAGGTAAGTTATAGCTCTCACTAAGGTGAGGGATGCATGGTTGGTATATGGCCTCCTTTTCCGCACTCACACGCTTAGCTTGTTCTCTATCCTCTTCTAAGCGAACTGTAGGATCCAAAATTAACCCTCGTTTTACAGTTCTATTGATGGCTATTATGTCGGCTCTTCGATTACTGCCATCTTCCGCGATGCAATGCACCTCTTCATACACTTCCCAGTCTTTTTGTCGATGAAGGGCTGTGGCAATCGCTGAACGGACACGGTGGTGGCTTACAATTGCATTTATTCTCATATTCACACTTATGCTTATATTAATTAAATAAGTAAATAAAAGAAATGAAAATAAAAGAAAAGGAACATGGACTGAATACTATGACATACTATAAATAAAATATTCTTCATCCACATCCACATCCTATCTACAAGCTTCTCACACTAACATTAAAATATCCTAATTGTCTTGGTTCGATCTGATTCATTCACATCCACACACCAACATATAATATTTAAATAGATCCTAAACTAGTATCCTAAATAAAACCCTAGTGCCATAGTTACTATTATCAACTAATACTATAACAACTTACAATTAACACTGCTTTATATTTAATTCACTGAATTTCCACTACCTATTCCCATGCATAAGATATTCCTCCACTGAGTAGAAACTACCATTTATCAGAAATTTCTTTAATTCCTTTTTAAAATTCTTGGCTAATTGTATGTTTTTTATGCAAGAAGGCAATTTATTGTATAAAACTGTCCCGTTATACTTAAAGCTATTTTTAAAAAGCGAACTTTTATGCAAAGTGCTGTGTAAATTAGACTTGTTCCTTGTGTCGTGGTGGTGTACCTGTTCGTTTGAGAGAAAGCTGTTTAGTTGGTTTCGCGTTTGTATAAGGACCTCATTTATGTATATTCCAGGCAGTGTCAGTATATTTAATTGCTTAAATAAAGGTCTACAGCTATTGTTTCTGGGTACGTTGAGCATTATTCTTATTACTAATAAATATCACGACAAGAATCATTCGTTAAGAGTTGCAGGTTTTTTGTCACATAATTACTAGAGTTCTTGTATTACTATTTACCTATAATTGACTAACTGGTTATCCATCCTCCGGTATGGGCGAAAAAGTATTTTGCACGGTTTCTAGTTTTACCCGAGAAATATCATGAGGAAGAAGAGCTGGGCAATATGTCTTGCACTATCTAATTCTAATCTCTGTTGTTGAGTTTTATCAGCACTGCCTTCTAAACTGTATTAATCGTGTATAGGCTACACTGCCTGTCCTATACGGCTAATTTTGCGTACTCGGCGACATTACAGATGGCAGCACCTTTCACACCCAGACTGCTTCTTGTTTTTTGCTACGACATTGTTGATTATGTAGTGCTGTCACTGCCGTCTCATAATCACTGCCTTCTAAACTGTATTACTCCTCGAGACGGCGGTGCTCATAACATAGTCTATCAATGCGTCTAATTAATTTACATTTATTTTAATTATTGCTCCAAAATTCCATTTCAAGGTAAGTGTCATATACTGGAATAATATTACGTTCTAAACAAAGAACACAAGTATCTGTGTCTGTTTAATGCTTATTTTGATTTGTGATTGCTGCAATCTGGGTGTGAACTGTGTCGCCTCTACTGGATAAATTAGGCAATTTAACAATACTCTGAACTCCATGTTAAAATAAAGCATAGGACAGGCAGTGTAATTCTCGAGACGGCGGTGTTTATCAGACTCATTTTCTCACACAAACGATATTACTCTGGCTTTTGATCAAATATTTGATATAGGCCTATGCATAAGCACAATAGGTCAAATACTGAAATAATACTACACAAATAAAAAAAAATTAACTGGTTCGCAAGGAGTTAAGGAGCAGATAGGCCATATTCTCAAACCCCAGAATGTCTAAAGCACTGCAAAATACCTTTTCACCTGCATCAAGACAGGTAATGAGCAAAAACCTCCATGGACTAAGCCTACCATCCAACTGCTTTATCATTTACCATAGGCAGATGGCAGGATTGGGGGGGGGGATGTGGAAAGCATGCTGACATCCACAGCCATTAATGATTGTTTAACCTTTTCACTGCTTCTGTTATATCTGTGGCTTGGTTCTAAAAGGACCAATGTCAATTTCTTGCAAAAATGAAATTTATGCACTATTGAGCTCGGCTAGTCTTTATCTTTCGTGTACTAAAAGTGCCAATGTCTGTTGCTATTAATAGTCATGATACAGAAACCTTAGGGGCCAATGTCGGAAGTTTTCAGCAAAAAAATGTTACATCTATAAAGGCTTCAAAGTCAGTTATCTCAAAAGCAAGTTTTATGACATTGGACCTTTTACACAGATATAAGTTAAATGTTAAACTTCGAACAAGTGTTTAAAGCAGAGATATGAGATTATGAGGATTGGAAAATATCATGGTACATGCGAGCGAGCCAATCGGCTCCACTGTGTTGCCTGCCTTACACAATACTTCAATAAGTCTATAAGCAATGCGGTGATTGGTAGCTGCATCTTCCATGTGCCAGTAAATATTCTGATACCTTTAATACAAAGTAATGCTTTATGCAAAATTTGAGAATACATGATGATAATACTTGATAATTAATAAATCTAATACACAAGTATTATTTACAAAAGCCAACAATTCTACTGAATTTTCATAGATTTCAAACTTGGAGCCCAATGATGATCTCACTTGATGAATTCTTACACAAATTTAGGTCTGAAACGACTAATCAAGAAGCTCAGTTTGAATTACGGGGCTAAGTGCACCCTTTCCAGACCTCCCTACCACAGAAAACGTAGGCTACTGCAGATCTGTAGCCAGTGGTATCAACCTGAGACCATACAAGTGGTCAGATAATCAAGAAGCAATATATAAAACCTACTATAGATAACAGAAAAAATATATTAAGTAACTTACAACTTTAAGAATTTCTCTGATAAAAATTTGTGATTAACTTACTGATTACAATTTCTTTTAACATTAAATTGCAGTTGTAAGCTTACACAACAGGGAATTTGAAATTGAAAATATTAGGGTATTGATCACGCGTGATACGGGTCATTCCATGTCAAGTGAACCAATTTTTTGTCAATTTTGAACATGACCATCTCCGATTTTAGTCATACTTGGTTGTCATGAAGTACCACCTGAGATATGTTAAAGTGCAAAATATCAGATTTTTATGTGTTGTAGTTTTCCAGTTATACCCTTCTGAAATATGGAAAAAAACCAAATTTTCTGCATAAGTGCAATCACAAAATGACGCATAAATCAAGCTGGAATTGACATAGATGAGTGGGAAAAGTACCAAAATGTAGCTTATATTATGAGCTTTAATTTGATATGTCACACGAGTACTTTCGAAAAAAAATATTTTCAAGGTTACCCAAAAAAAATTTGAAAACTGAATTTTTCAAAAACCTATATTTTGAAAATTTTGAAAAAAATCTCACAGAAACATACATATTTCAGCATCATGTCCTACAAGTTTTGTTATGGGATCGAAATGGGATCATATTTTTTTACATTTATAACAAATACTATGCACGCTGGGTAAGAATATATGACACAGGAATATTGCACTTAATTCTAAAATTTCATTACAATCAAAAAGAAAAACTTACAGAAAACATGTTACCTTCCCTTCTTCAATGACAAAAACGTGAATTTATTGTCTACAGTAATTTTCTAGAGCCATGGTTGCCGCATCCATCTCTTCCTTCGAGAGGTAATAACTACGGCCAGTGGGACATGTAGGTTGCACAAGGGTGAGGATCTGAGAGAGAGGCACAGTCAGTTTATTTGGACAGTCACTTTTGAAAGTAAATGATGGAGAAGGACCTGCAGGGTGCAGAAACATCAGTTCCACTATCTGTGCTGTCTCATTTTTGTCCACAACTACACCAAGCCACCAATGATTGTTGTTCTCACATGTAACATATCCTTTTACTTCTGCTAGCTTCAGCCTCTGTTGCACACGTGGTCCTAACACTGAAAAAGTGGATGACTGTTCACTTCTTGAAAATACCTTTGTCAACAACACTTTATCTGACAATGGGATGAAACTGTGGAACTTCTGTGTGCCTGGTATTGCTTTTGTAGACAGAAATCTGTCTGCAAGTATTTTTTCCTCTTTGTTGTATTGTGCTTCATTGAAGAAGAAGAACTGCATGGAGTCGATGTTTTCCTCACTCCATGTAAACAGCTGTGCTGGTGTCATGATTTGATGCTCGTATGGCCGCTGTAGGCTTGCCTTTCCTGCAAGTCTTTTCACAGTACCACCCAGACCGTCACATACTCCTTTCCCATGGGCTGTTGCATAGAAATGCCACTCTGCCTCAATTCCAAAATCATGAACATGGTGGCATAAGTTTGAAAAGTTTTTTCTGTTTTTAAATTGCGCAGCTGCACCATCTGAGAAGTAGTAAATTTTTTTCAAATCTCTAATTACTTCCAACTTCAAATGAGAGATAAGCCTTTTCTGGAATAAATGAACAGCAGTGGTGTCATGCTGTAGACATTCAGAGATACATACAATACTTTTGTAGTGTATATTATGATCATTGTAGTAGACTGCTATAGGAAAAATAGTTGCTTGATCATTGTTCCAATGAAAAGACTGGGCTTCATCCTGTAGTACAAACGAATAATTTTCTGCAAAGTCCATACATACCACAGCTTCATTTACTCCAATATTCTGCTTCAAGTGATTATAATATTCTGCCTGTCTTCTTGCAATAAAAGAATGTCTCTTCAAAATCAACAACTGTTCACACAAAGTTTCTATAAACTCATCTGCAGTTTTGATGAAGGTTACTAAATTACATCTGTCAACAGAAACCCACTGCTTGTATGTAATGTTGTCCACCAGTTCATTATCTAGCAGCAACTGTAACTCATCTTTCAAATTATCTACACCTGGACATGAAGGACATTCATTAAGGTGGCATGCTGTGCCTGGCTCTTCACACATTAACTTCGCTAAACAGGAATTATAATTACTTATATCTGTGCCATCATTCAGTGTAATTTGTTTGGATTTCAACACTTGTAGCATTAATTTAACATTCTGATGCACTGTACAAACGCATACTGTGTGGGTACCACTTCCTCCAGCCAAGACGCAATGTTTAGGTCGTAAATCAGCAAATTTCGAAAATCCAATCTTATCAGTAGGATTTTTGTTTTTGAACAGCTCGTACACTTCCTTCAAGTTGCCCATCACTAGCCTCTTCTGTACATGAATTCTACTACTGTCACCCGTTTTCACAGAAACAAAGTCTTTTTTTCCAGGCATAAGACGGCTGACATCATCACTGTTGTAGAACCCTATTACCTTCTCAATCACAGATTCATTTAAAACCTTTCCTGGTTTAGGATTTGGTGTTGCCAGAATACCCTTCGCTTTCACCAATGCTTTAGCTTTTCTTGCCATTCTGTTGCTAACCTGAAATTCATTTTGTATTTCACTGCATGACCAGCTTTTAGGTAGTACTGTTAAAATTTGCAATTTTTCACTAACACTTATATTTTCTTCTTGAAACTTTTCTTTTAGCTGACAAATGACTTCACATGATTCTGATTTATGGTCAACAGTTTTCTCTGTATTTGTACTTGCTGCTGTTAGTACCTTTTCTGTCAAACATTTTTTTATTTTACTGTATTTTTTATCACAGTATGATTTCATTTGCAACTTCCTCTTAGCAACAGGTGACTCCTCTAGAGAGCTTAGAGACTTATTAAGGTACTCTAAGGTAACATCTAAAGCTACAAATGATTCATCAACATTAGTAGGCCTAGTGGTATTGGCTACTGGTACTAAACAGTCATCTGTTGTATCTGTAACCTGTTTCTGCTTTGATAGTTCTTTCCTACAACTGTCACAAATTTTCATACCTACCACAATGGTGTCAAACATGTCACACATCCAGTCAGTAACAGGCCTCACACTTCTTTTCACACCCTGATGTCTGTCTTTCTTGAAAGGGTTGCAGCAGAAAATCTTTGCTGTTTCACTTACTTTTTCAGCCATACTGGGGAAATACACAATGCCTATTTTAATCACTGAACCCACTACTTTACATGCAGCAATACAGTCTTTGTACAGCCTTTGAAGAAAGGAAGCACACTGCATGAGAGTCAAGGCACAACTGAAGCCAGGTCCAACAGGTTACAACTTGCATTCCCTGGCTGACTCACATGCTTGCAGACTGTGTTTACTCATACCCATTTGACCACTTGCACAAGTTGGTATATGCATGTTGGTAAACAACTCCCTGGACAAAGGAATGGATTTTAGAATTAAGTGCAATATTCCTGTGTCATATATTCTTACCCAGCGTGCATAGTATTTGTTATAAATGTAAAAAAATATGATCCCATTTCGATCCCATAACAAAACTTGTAGGACATGATGCTGAAATATGTATGTTTCTGTGAGATTTTTTTCAAAATTTTCAAAATATAGGTTTTTGAAAAATTCAGTTTTCAAATTTTTTTTGGGTAACCTTGAAAATATTTTTTTTCGAAAGTACTCGTGTGACATATCAAATTAAAGCTCATAATATAAGCTACATTTTGGTACTTTTCCCACTCATCTATGTCAATTCCAGCTTGATTTATGCGTCATTTTGTGATTGCACTTATGCAGAAAATTTGGTTTTTTTCCATATTTCAGAAGGGTATAACTGGAAAACTACAACACATAAAAATCTGATATTTTGTACTTCAACATATCTCAGGTGGTACTTCATGACAACCAAGTATGACTAAAATCGGAGGTGGTCACGTTTTTCCATTGGTTCACTTGACATGGAATGACCCATACTTGAGGTTTTCAAAATCTGATGATTAATGCAAGGAAACATTAATTCAGGTTTTTACTATGATTTTCTTGAAGAATAATATACAGGTACCATATATAACTTCTTTCAATTTATTAGGTTTTATGTGAACCTTTATATTACTGGATTACATTAACATACAGATTTGTAAATAAAAGCTGAATTTTTCTTAAAGTTCAGATTAGAATGAACAGTAAGATCCACTGAAAACTTAAATTCAAATATATATATATACACACAGGCCTATAGCCTGAACTTTGAATGTGATTGGATCACAACAAATTTCTATGATAGACTATATTATGCCCGGCATTTCTTGGAATATTTAGTCTCAAATTCATAACATTAAATTTTACAGAGATACACATTTGATCTATCAAACTTATGGTAAATTCAGACATTTAAACTTATGCTATCAATTTCCCTATAATGACATGTAAAAAAGCCTATATCAATTGACAATACAATATTCGATATAGTGCCTCACATTCTTTTAAGCTACGGGCTCCATTTCATATGCAAGTATTTTATTCCTAAATAATTTACTTTAAAGTAAATAAGTAGCTGCATTGGTCTATACAAGTGTAAATGACTTGAGTACAGAATTTCCAAAAAATAAAGCTTTTTCTTTTACTGTTTCCCAGAAAACAATAAAGTAAAAATTTATCCAATCAGAGGTAAATAACAATAGTTCACTTAGCCAGTCAATGAAAAGCAAGACCTTTTCTATGCTTAAATCACGCATGAATTCATATGCAAGCTGCAACTGATACCCCAACATTAGGAAAAGATTCCACATTAGTTCTAAATATGGATTAGCAAACATTCTCGTTACTTGATAGTAATATGGGATATTTTCCATGGCCCAGCAGCAAGTTAAGTTATAATGGTGGACTGTGTTTTCCCACAAACTCGCAGAGAACTGAAGTGCTCCAAAATCATTAAGGAATCGTCCTGTACTTGATGATCGGAATGACCCGTACTTCTGGATATCGTAGAAGAGAGCTGCAAATAACACAGACAGAATCAAACCGAAGGGTATCAATTTAGACCTCTTGCCTGCTGGTGCATCAACCACTTTGTCACTATCTCTTAACTTGCATTCTTTTGAAGCAGCATCCTTCATTGCAATCATATCAACTTTCATCTTCAGTACCTTTTGAGGAGAATTCAATTTTGAAGATTGAATTTCTGATCTTGGTGGAGTTACAGTCGTGTGAAGTATTTTCAACTGCAATTCTTCACCGTAGTTTAAGGTTGGTTCCTTTGAAATATCATGTGTTCCGTTTCCTATGGTTGCTGATGCTGTCGATTGTAAACGTTCTTTAAAATATTTTTTAAGTTGTGCATGCTCTCTTCTTAACATGTTCATTTCACCAGACAACTCCTTCAGTTCAAAAGCTAATTGTTTTATAAGGTCTGTAGCCAAGTCCCCACTTTCTTTAATGGCTGCAAGCATTTCAATTAGTTCTTTATAACTTTCAGTGTCGGAATCATTCATGAAAAATGGATTGTGGAGATTTGATTTTGCATTAGGAGTTATAAACACATCATCATTCCTGCGTCGCCTGCAATTGTAGCACTTGTATCTAGACCCACCGTCTTCGACGAAGTATTTTAGTTCTGCTGGATTTATATTTGCACAACTCAAATGGTAATATTTTTCACAAGGACCAATACATTCCACAGACTGCTCTGTAATTTTTATCATATCATGACAAAACCCACATTTATCAGGAGGCATGATGCACAACCGCTGAGAAGATAGGTTATCTTTTTGCCAAAAACTTCCAACAATTATTAACTGAAAACTTATTCGTTTCTCAACAGGGCTGTAAGTGGCGAGTGTAAGGCTGCAACTGAAGTGAATGAAGACGATGATCAAACTAAATAGACTGAATGAAGTACGAACTGATCAGAAACAATCGTTAACGATTTTAAAAGAACGTTTTTAACTAACTTCTTGGCGGCACTGTATCTCGGCCTTCTGAACACTCGGTTGACGGTTCACCTTTTGCAGTGTGACTTGATTCTCATGATTAAATAATAATAGGGATAGCGCACAATGTGCATGATTCTGATGATTGCTGCTCAACAGTTCCATCTAGCTAACAATTCACACACTAAAAAGAACCGGGCCTTTTGAATGGTTCAGCAACTCGTCAAAATCGATGAGATAAATAAAATATTTATGACATTAAAAATTAAAACTCACTATCGAAAATCTTAAAGGTAAAAATTACCTTTAAGTAAAAAAATTATGACCTCAAAGAATACAATAATTACAGAACCATAGCTTTGATTTTGCACACTAGCAAAAACCTGCTGAGAATTTTCAAAAAAAGAATGGAACAATACAAAGAAAGAGAAAAACCGCAAGGGTAAGGCATGGCTGCATTCTTATTCCTGCACGTTTCAGGCGTGGGTTATGAGGGAGGCAGGACTAGAAGAAATGGACGCAGGCTTCAGAATGGGTAGTAGGAAAATAAATAATCTAAGATATGCAGATGACACCACAGACAATGAAGCAAATTTGATACAGCTTATAAAAAGAGTAAAAGAGAAAAGTAAAGAAGCAGGTCCCATACTAGACCTGAAAAAGACAAAGGTAATGACAACTGGACAACAGATTGTAGTGGACACAGTCGACAATTTCTTTTTCTTGGGATCAGCGAAGAAATAAAAAGAATCAATCTAGGACAGGCAGCAGTGGAAGGGCTAAAGAAAATACTCAAAGACTCTGGCATCAGCAAAAATACCAAAATTTGACTAGGACAGGCAGCAGTGGAAAAGCCGAAGAAAATACTCAAAGACTGGCATCAGCAAAAATACCAAAATTTTACTTATTTAGAGCATGGTGTTTCCAGTAGTTTTATACGGTTGTGAAAGTTGGACATTAAACAAACAAGACAGGAAGGAAATAGAGAATTTTGACTTAATGAACCTAAGAATGTATAATATTATGTAGCTATGTTTGTAAATATTTTTATATGCTATAGTTTTGAATGGAGATTTTTTTAAAATGATTAATACTTATATTGTTAGGATATGGATATGTAGATAGCTCTTGTGATATCTAATATGTAATTGTATGTATGGTGTGTCATTGAATGTATATATACATGTATATATTAATTGCAACACTGTTGACCCACTTGCAGTGTAACAAAATAAATATTTAAAAAATTAATTATTACTATTTATGAAAAAAAAATGACAATTTCACATGAAAACTATAAAAATACAATTTGATATTAAACAATTTAAAGCAGAATGCTATTTACTCTTTTGAATGTAAATATTTTAAAATATAATATACACATACTTGTTTCTGGGGAGAAAAACTATACTTTGGTAGAGCAGCAGCTCAAATCCCAGTGTCAAAGGAATTTTTATCCTATAATATTCCAAGTAATCTTTCCTCCTCATAACCTAACACCCTACCAAGTGTATCTTTTCAGTACAATGAATACAAATAAAACAGTGATTTCTCTTTTACCTATCATCCCTTATTAGCAGGCTGGTGACAAATAAATTAACTATGCAGTCTTCTATCAGAAAGTAATTGATGGCAACAGCACGAAAAGAGACAATGATATTACATTGTTTCTGCTTGGGTTGGTGTAAGGGCTCGGAAAAAAGAAGGAATTTAATACTACTGGGGTGTTCTGTAAATTTGCAGTCATATGCAGATTGAGTATGCTAAATGCACTGTGTATATATACAAACGAACAGTGATTCCTCTTTTACCTGCCACCTCTTCTTACTAGGAGGATGGTGACGAGTAGCTATATAGTCTTTTGTCCTTGTCTTCACCACATTCTTTAAGAGCAGAAAGTAGTTACTGCAAGAGGTATGGAAATAATGGAAATTCTGTCATTAATCCTTTAACTTGCACTTTTCATCTGGTGAAGATGCTGATCTGCAATTGAGCATGAAGAAGTCATGGTTTGAGTCACACTGCTCGAGGATTAGTAGAAAGGAGAGGAGAAAAAGATAAAAGGGGAGATACATGAGGAAATGGAATATGCATATTTTCTTTCTCCTTAAAAATTTTCCAAAATGAAAAGAATAAATTCTCAAAACCAAGAGTTTTCACACAAAAACCTTGCATAGGGTCTCTTAAAATCCTTATATCTTTCAGTTAAAATTTGTTGTGCCTTGCACATAACACACTCATGTGTATGTTTTCTTTGTATGGTGTTGGGATCCTTTCAGGTTAAAACAAATAAATTCTTTTACCCTAAAATGTGTCTTTGTCATCATTAGAGTTTAATATATTATGCTTTTGAGAAATTTTGCTGTTATGTAACTTCGGCAGCATCATAGGAGAGAGGAATAATGCTGACTAGCAGGAGGAAATCAGCATTGTAGTTATGAATAAAAATGAGCAATTAAAAAAAATTGTAATATTGTTATTGCACTATGAAATGTGGGAAATATCATTTCCTTTCTAAAATTTTTAAATGTCAGAGATTTTGAACTATCTATTCATTTTCTTTAATAATATTTAGTTAATTTACCATAATATGAAACCATACTTTCTATACCCAAAACTGATTTCTTATTGATTTACCAGTATCCTGTTTTTACTTTAAAAATGTCTGTGGGACCCAATATTAAAATAATTTTAACATTATTTCATATTAATCAGCTGAACATTCTGCAAGATTTAAAATTCAAATAACAATACAATGTTGTGTTTTCTTATAGAAAAATTATACGGTAATTTTGTAATCCTTAAAGGCCATTTTCAATGCAGTTTACCGATAGTGCTCTTTTTTTAGTGTCCTTTTAAGCACCTAAAATACTGTTTCTAGATCTCCATAACTACTGATTCTATTTCCTGTACAAGTACTACCAGATTATGTCCTAACTGTACTGGTACTAAATGCAATTAACATACATATGTAACAGGAAAAGTGGTATTTGTATTTCAACAATACATTGTTGGTACAATGGTAACAATAGTACAGCCTACCAAACTTCCTACAGCACTAACAGACTTCTATAAAATTAACAAACAGACCCTCATTTCAATTAGGCTACTGTTTAACAAATGATGGCACTGGTAACTTCAGTCCCTTCTTGGCTTCAAAAAATGTATATGACAGCGTAAGAGAATCCACTGTTTCCATCTTTGGATCATCTGCAAATTCAGGATCAATGTAGAAGAAGACGGGCATATCCACTTGTTCATGAGGATTCAGTAATTGCTCCTCAAAACAGAAGCACTGTATTTTATTGAAGTATTGACCAGCTTCAAATGGGATCACATTGTATGTACTTATGCCGATAACTGGTTCGTTCGTCGGATTCCGTGCAGTATAAAATGCCAAAGCTGTTTCACCCGGGATTACCCTTATCTCAGATTGCTGAGGCTTGAAATTCCATCTCATGCTAGCTGCAGTGTCTGCGTTGAACCTGACTTTTATCACTCTGTTCTGAACTTTTGACATAGTCTCTACTTTATCAGCATCATGTCCAGTTCCTACTGTTCCACCATAGCTGTACGACTGGCAAAACATTCTGTACAAAGGGACAGCTGCATAGCTTAATCCTACCGTCAGAACTGCTGCGGCAGCTACATAATAAACGGTTGATCTTATTTTTTTCTGTTTGTCAACCCATACTCCATTATCACTGATATTTCGTTTTAAATGACTAAGCACACTTGTATGAAAGCGACAATTTATACTATTCTGGTATACAGTCACATTCACACGAAAATATCTTAACAATTGAGAAGACTCTCTAAGAACTAACATATTGACAATATTTTTAATTAAGTTCCACAAACGTTTCAAGACCCTCAAAAATATGTCCCAAGAAAGGGACACGCATATAAATGCATATTGTGAAATCAGTATCTTGAACCACGAATATGTATTACACAACGTGCCACGCTTTTTTCTGCGACACTCGGGGATCAAGAAAAAAGTAGGCCTACACAAAACAGTATTTCAAGCTCGAAATTATGTTCTTCAAGACCGGCCATTTCTAATTTCTTTTCTACGAACCAATCTGCTATGAAACCGAGAAGGCCGTGAAACCATCAGTGTTGCCAAGCCTTTCTAAATGAAAAAAGTTCCCTAGCGGCCCCTTCCCTAGCGGCCCCCCCCCCTAGCTCTCAGGGAAAGGAAAAAATGTATATTAATAATAAAGTCAGGTGTTTTTCTTTTTTCTTTCTATAGTCAGGACAATTATTTATAAGTCAGTAGAGATATAAAATTTTGCAGAAATTTTACCAAATGGACAACATGGATAGCAGAATCCACAGTGGATTAGGAAAGGGGGGCCCAGGGGGTCCAGACCTCTAAAACTCAAAAACTAATTTTTTTTTTTTTATTATTAAAGAAATTATTAAATTAAACAAGTTTTGTTGGTGTGTCAAATATGATATAGCAATTGTTTTGTTTTCATAAGAATTATTTCCATTGTTCCATGTGTTATTTAACTTTTCTTATAAATAGTATTAAGTATTACAACTTAGGTAATAATAAATAAATAAGGAGCGCTCGAAAGAGCATTAGGTAATGATGTCTTGTTTACGTTGGCATGTCTTAGAGTTTAGTAAAAAAAATTTGCTAACTAGATTTCAGTGCTAAAATAGCTTAAAATGAGATTTTCATTAGTTCAATATTTAAAATTTTTCCGGGGGTGGACTACCAACTTATATTTTGCTAACTAGTTTTTCAGTACTAAAATAGCATAAATTGTGATTTTCGTTAGTTCAAAATTTAAAAATTTTCCTGGGAAGGGCCCCAGACCCCGCTTTCTTGGGGATATTTCACGGCACTTTCGAGCCTTCTGAAATTATTTTCTGGGTATGTCATTGTTGCACTTATTATATTATTAATGTAATGTTACAAAGTGGCCCAAGAAGTTAAAGTGACAAAAAAATTAATTATTTAAAAAAATTGGCCCCCTTCTAGAAAATATCATATGGGCGCCCTTGGTTATAACTGCAAGATCGCAGTATATTTTGTAATTTGCACGTTTATGCTTGCATTCTACTTTAAATTTATTTTTGTTAAGTGATTCCAAATAATTTCTATTTCTATTAAAAAAATGAATTCTGCAAAAAAAGGAAACACCTGGCAACATTGGAAGATCTCTTCCAGTGGATCTGTCTACAAGATCTAGCAGGCTGTGCTCACATAAGTTTCTGTTCTGTGGTGCTCACGATCAGCTGTTTAAAACATCTGAGACGTTTGTTTACAAACACAATCATAATCTATCATCCTTATAAACTTGGTGAGAGTTTGGTTTACAGTAAACAACGTAGGTTGTACTGTCGTACGATATCCCTATTCATGATTCAACAAAATTAGTAGGCAAATTGCGACTGTGAAAATTGATTTGTGCAAAGGGAAATTACGGCGTGACCATAGTCTTGGCTACCCTGGTTGCATTTTTGCGATGACATCACCTGTTTATGAAAACAAGAATGTGTGCAACGTCGCATTGGTTTAAAATATTGCTCATCTACGTGTGAGAAAATTGAAAAGCTGATTCTTAAATTCTTGTGGACCGGCTACTTCGTGAAACAGAGCAATGGAACGATCTGATGGGCAGCAAGGAAAAAGCTCTGGAACCAGCAAGGCAGCTGTTGTAGGAGCAGGAATTGTGTGCAGTGTTGTCGGGGCAATAATTGGTGCCATTGGATATCATGTGTGGAAAAATGAAAAGCAGGAAGAAAAAGCGCATAGCCATTCAACGTACGTATTCTCATGGGTTTCATTTCGTTGCTTAATAGTTTATATTGTTCCTGTTATTGTTGTCATTCCTACGTCATTTCTTTTGCTATTGTCTTATTGAATGATGTAGATGTAGATGTAGATGTAGATGTCTCGTTCTGTAGATCCTGTGTTGAGCAGGGCTCAAGGATATAGAACACGTCAGATAAAAACATACATGCATGTTATAAAAAAAAAAAAAAACATGATACAAGAATTGTTATGTCACACTTACTCAAGCTGAAAGGAAATCATCCATATTGTAGAAGGTGTGAGTTACTAAATATTGCTTCAGAGCTCTTTTGAAAGATTTGCATTTGCTTTTAATACATAGTGATTTAATCTCTTTTGGAAGGTTATTGTATATTTGTATTGCGGAATAATAAGCACCTAGCTTTAAAATATTACCAATATTAAATGGATTATCGGACCATGATGCACAAATGTTAGTGCTAAACGATAGTAAGGTAAACGCAACTAAAAAACATACCCATATGACTAGAGTAATGAATGATGCTTCAATTTTAAACTTCAAACAAGATCTGAAGAATGAAAACTGGGGATCTATATTTTCCTATGACAAAGTAGACTGTAAATTAAATGAATTCCTAAATATTGTGTTGCGGCATTTTGAAACTAACTTTCCAAAAAAGAAAACTGCTAATTTACCTAATGTAAGGAATAAAACATGGTTAACCACTGGCATTAAAATATCATGTAGAAACAAAAGAGAGCTATATTTAAAATGTAGAACCAGTAACAACCCAGCTCATAAAGAACACTATAAAATGTACTGCCATACACTGAAGAAAGTAATTAAAGAGGCAAAGAGTAGGTATTTCTCACAAATAATTAATAAATCAGACAATAAAATTAAAACTATATGGAATATAATTAAAAACGAAACAGGGAGATCAAAGGGAAACAATGATTGCATGTCACTAACATACCAGAACAAAAAGCTAGATAATGTATCAGATATCACAAATGCTTTTAATAATCACTTTATAAACATTGCAGAGAAATGTATTCCTACAACTAATATTAGCATTAATGCAGCAGACCTACTTAAAACACCTATAGTCCAGAACCATGCATTTCAAATCAAATTAACTTCCTCTAGAGAAATTGAAAATATAATCAAGTCACTCAAAAGCAAAAACTCTTCTGGATGGGATGAGATAAGTAATAAGTTGTTAAAAAGCTGCTCATCTGAAATTAGTAAACCTCTTAGTCATATTTGTAATTGTTCGTTAAAAAGTGGAATATTTCCAATAAGACTAAAGCATGCTATTGTTAAGCCCCTCTTTAAGAAAGGCGACAAAAATGTTCCATCAAATTATAGACCTATATCACTCCTAACCTCATTTTCAAAAGTTTTTGAAAAAGTTATGTACAACCGCTTAATACACTATCTTAATTTGAATAACATTCTTACACCATCTCAGTTTGGATTTAGAAGTGGCATGTCCACTGATAATGCTACATTTCAACTCACTACAGAAATATTGGAAGCGTTAGATAAAAAGAAACATGCCCTAGGAATTTTTTGTGACCTAGCTAAGGCGTTTGACTGTATAAATCATGAAATTCTACTTCAAAAACTGAAACACTATAGGTTGGATAATATAACACTAAAGTGGTTCAAATCATACCTGTCTGATAGAACTCAAAAGGTAATAATAAATGGAAATGAATCAAAATTAGGGACTGTTAAAAATGGAGTACCTCAGGGATCGATACTGGGACCTTTGCTCTTTTTAATTTTCATCAATGACTTACCAGATAACTTAAGTGACGAATCAAAGGCATTGCTTTTTGCAGATGATACTAGTGTACTCGTAACAGGAAAGTCACAAGAAGATTTAGCAAGACTAGCTACAAAGACTTTTCACGAATTAAATACTTGGTTTCTAGCTAATAAAATGTCACTTAATATTGATAAGACCCACTTTATTCAATTTAGAACAAAAAATAGACATATCTCAAACATTGTAATCAATTATCAAACACAAATCATAGAGGAAACTAGCAACATAAAATTCTTAGGACTACAAATTGACCAAAATCTTGACTGGAAGAAACACATTGTAATGATAAGTTCTAAGCTAAGTTCAGCATGTTTTGCGCTACGAACTTTGAATGATATATTACAACAGGACGCATTACTCACGGTATATTTTGCATATTTTCACTCTGTTATGAGGTACGGAATCATTTTTTGGGGTAACTCGGCACATAGGGAAAAAATATTTAGATTACAGAAGCGAGCAATAAGAATAATATGTGGAAAGAAAAAACGAGAATCTTGTAAACCGCTTATTGAAAAATTAAAAGTCCTCACTCTCACCGGAGAGTATATATACTCTGTTATGTGTTACATGGTAGATAATATTGATAAATTTCAAAGTAATCACAGTATACACGGGCGTACTACTAGAAACATGAATGATTTACATAGACCAGCTAACTCATTAAAACTTTTTCAGAAAGGTGCTTATTATTCCGCAATACAAATATACAATAACCTTCCAAAAGAGATTAAATCACTATGTATTAAAAGCAAATGCAAATCTTTCAAAAGAGCTCTGAAGCAATATTTAGTAACTCACACCTTCTACAATATGGATGATTTCTTTTCAGCTTGAGTAAGTGTGACATAACAATTCTTGTATCTTTTTTATAACATGCATGTATGTTTTTATCTGACGTGTTCTATATCCTTGAGCCCTGCTCAACACAGGATCTACAGAACGAGACATCTACATCTACATCTACATCTACATCTACACCTTTCTGAAAAAGTTTTAATGAGTTAGCTGGTCTATGTAAATCATTCATGTTTCTAGTAGTACGCCCGTGTATACTGTGATTACTTTGAAATTTATCAATATTATCTACCATGTAACACATAACAGAGTATATATACTCTCCGGTGAGAGTGAGGACTTTTAATTTTTCAAACAGCGGTTTACAAGATTCTCGTTTTTTCTTTCCACATATTATTCTTATTGCTCGCTTCTGTAATCTAAATATTTTTTCCCTATGTGCCGAGTTACCCCAAAAAATGATTCCGTACCTCATAACAGAGTGAAAATATGCAAAATATACCGTGAGTAATGCGTCCTGTTGTAATATATCATTCAAAGTTCGTAGCGCAAAACATGCTGAACTTAGCTTAGAACTTATCATTACAATGTGTTTCTTCCAGTCAAGATTTTGGTCAATTTGTAGTCCTAAGAATTTTATGTTGCTAATTTCCTCTATGATTTGTGTTTGATAATTGATTACAATGTTTGAGATATATCTATTTTTTGTTCTAAATTGAATAAAGTGGGTCTTATCAATATTAAGTGACATTTTATTAGCTTGAAACCAAGTATTTAATTCGTGAAAAGTCTTTGTAGCTAGTCTTGCTAAATCTTCTTGTGACTTTCCTGTTACGAGTACACTAGTATCATCTGCAAAAAGCAATGCCTTTGATTCGTCACTTAAGTTATCTGGTAAGTCATTGATGAAAATTAAAAAGAGCAAAGGTCCCAGTATCGATCCCTGAGGTACTCCATTTTTAACAGTCCCTAATTTTGATTCATTTCCATTTATTATTACCTTTTGAGTTCTATCAGACAGGTATGATTTGAACCACTTTAGTGTTATATTATCCAACCTATAGTGTTTCAGTTTTTGAAGTAGAATTTCATGATTTATACAGTCAAACGCCTTAGCTAGGTCACAAAAAATTCCTAGGGCATGTTTCTTTTTATCTAACGCTTCCAATATTTCTGTAGTGAGTTGAAATGTAGCATTATCAGTGGACATGCCACTTCTAAATCCAAACTGAGATGGTGTAAGAATGTTATTCAAATTAAGATAGTGTATTAAGCGGTTGTACATAACTTTTTCAAAAACTTTTGAAAATGAGGTTAGGAGTGATATAGGTCTATAATTTGATGGAACATTTTTGTCACCTTTCTTAAAGAGGGGCTTAACAATAGCATGCTTTAGTCTTATTGGAAATATTCCACTTTTTAACGAACAATTACAAATATGACTAAGAGGTTTACTAATTTCAGATGAGCAGCTTTTTAACAACTTATTACTTATCTCATCCCATCCAGAAGAGTTTTTGCTTTTGAGTGACTTGATTATATTTTCAATTTCTCTAGAGGAAGTTAATTTGATTTGAAATGTATGGTTCTGGACTATAGGTGTTTTAAGTAGGTCTGCTGCATTAATGCTAATATTAGTTGTAGGAATACATTTCTCTGCAATGTTTATAAAGTGATTATTAAAAGCATTTGTGATATCTGATACATTATCTAGCTTTTTGTTCTGGTATGTTAGTGACATGCAATCATTGTTTCCCTTTGATCTCCCTGTTTCGTTTTTAATTATATTCCATATAGTTTTAATTTTATTGTCTGATTTATTAATTATTTGTGAGAAATGCCTACTCTTTGCCTCTTTAATTACTTTCTTCAGTGTATTGCAGTACATTTTATAGTGTTCTTTATGAGCTGGGTTGTTACTGGTTCTACATTTTAAATATAGCTCTCTTTTGTTTCTACATGATATTTTAATGCCAGTGGTTAACCATGTTTTATTCCTTACATTAGGTAAATTAGCAGTTTTCTTTTTTGGAAAGTTAGTTTCAAAATGCCGCAACACAATATTTAGGAATTCATTTAATTTACAGTCTACTTTGTCATAGGAAAATATAGATCCCCAGTTTTCATTCTTCAGATCTTGTTTGAAGTTTAAAATTGAAGCATCATTCATTACTCTAGTCATATGGGTATGTTTTTTAGTTGCGTTTACCTTACTATCGTTTAGCACTAACATTTGTGCATCATGGTCCGATAATCCATTTAATATTGGTAATATTTTAAAGTTAGGGTGCTTTTCTATGTCTATGAATATATTATCTATTATTGTTTGAGAGTTGTTTTGGATTCTAGTTGGAAAGTTTACTACAGAGTCTAAATTATAACTACCTAGTAGGGATATCAGTCTGATCTTTTTTTCACTATCAATTGAGAAGTCTACATTAAAGTCGCCGCACAGTATAATAAAGTCGCCGCACAGTCGTCATCATCGGACCATGATGAAAGGAACAGCGCACTAACGTGCATAGTATGTTTAATTTACGATGTACTGTATTCTTTTAGCGAGACAGATCAGTTTTTGCACTTTGTTATGTGATATCTATCACAATACACTTCACATAGGGAGGACACAATCACTGTCGGGGGTATGAAAATATTTTGTTTTGCATAT
This sequence comes from Ectobius pallidus, assembly GCA_964059195.1. NCBI lineage: Eukaryota > Metazoa > Arthropoda > Insecta > Blattodea > Ectobiidae > Ectobius > Ectobius pallidus. The sequence continues at coordinate 167,469,655 of CAXKWD010000006.1, forward strand.
TTTGTGGTGGCAGCCGTGTACAGCTAGGCTTGTTAGCATGTGTATTATTATATTAATAATAATATGAGAACAGCGCACAAACGTGCATTAGTTTTTGCTGTATTCCAACAGAGACTTAGATCTCTTACAACAGACACTGAAATGGTAGCGCTCACAGGGTTCGACACACAGAGCACACACGCACAGATCACTTGGCTCGTGGAACTTTTCCTGGGTACACAATTGATGATGGAAGCCATGCACTGCCATAAATGTTGTTTTCCAGCACAATTCCTCTATATGAATTAGGGTCATTCCTGTTGCCCTTTCCTTTATAAAGCATCTTGATGTACGACTGTCTCCAGCTTTCTGGAATCGTCACCAGATGTTAGAGAAGTATTCTAAATGGAGGTCCAAATGTCTAGCAACATATCTATAAAATCCTTCAAGTTTTCATTATATATACCGTCTGGTCCCGCTGCGTTTTTATTCCTTGTGGATCATATGGCCTCTTTTATGGTATCCCTGTCAAGGAGGTCTGGCCCAGTTGGAGTCCGTCTATGTTCCAGTGGTCTTTTGTCTTTCTCTTTGTTTAGTATCTCTGATATATGTTTTTCCCAGGAGATTAATGGAATTTCCGCAGTAGAGCAGGCGGGACGGCGCCTGAAGGCTATAAAAGGGTCTTTCATTGCTTCGTCTGCTTCCTTTCTTGCTTGGTCTTCCATATGGCTTGTTCTTTTTTACTGTAGAACTCTTTTATATGTTTTCCTTTTTGAGTGCATAGGCTGCCAAGATGTCTTTTTCGTTTGTGTAACGTGCTATGTGTAAGAGATTTAAGGTTTCTTCCTGAAGAATTCCTTATCAAACCAAGGTCTGCCTTTTCTTTTGGTCTTCTTGATATGGGCATCTGTAATGAGCTTTGATACTGCTTGAACCGCTTGATCTAACAATCCTCTTTCTATTAACAAAGGTACTTGTTCTAGATCCCTTTTTTGTTTTTCCAAGATGTTCATGTTTAAGGCCCTTGTGATGATGAGATTGGAGCAATTCTTCTGATTTGAGGTGTGCGCTGATAAGACTTAGTCGCGTAACCACGGGGATATGTTTTCTGAGGACCTCAACCGGGTCGTTATAGATAACTTCTTGGTTCAGTAGCCTTGTCCTTTGTAGGATATCAAATCTATTGTAGGCCTACTTTTGCCATTTGGCGCTATATAGGTCACATTTTCTGGCTTGTTATTATATTAATAACAAAGGGATAGAGCACAGAATGTGCATGATTGTTATCGATTAATTTTCTGGCAGTAAAAAGAGAAGAACAGATCGCCCCTTAAGCTCCTCCCACTGAAACTCACAACGAGAGACATCTAGGCAACAATGGTGGAACTACCAAAGGGTCATTCCACGAAAATAGGGACAACATTTTAAAATTCATTATTTGATATCAAAGTTCAACATTTTCTCAGAGTATATTAAATGAACTTTCACGAGAATAATCAGTTTTTCCTGTCCATCATGTCAGTTCTTTAATTTTGCACAAGTTAGTGGCATATCATTGTTTGTGCTTGTGCAGCTGTGCTAAAAAGAAAATTTTCACTGCTTAAAACAGTTTGGATTAGAGGTCTTTAATAATGAGAAATCATTGTAAACAGAAAGATCACAGCCTAAGGTAAGTTTTGACAAATTTGCAATTGAATATTACATGCGCACTTACCCTATAATGTACAATAATTACAACCATGCGAAATGTAACGTGAGTTACGAAAACATCACATTTTTTAATATATACATATTAATAATGAACCTTATCTTCCAATAAGTTTAGCCATTTATTCTTACTGCCATTTACAACTAAAGAGAACAATTGTAGCTATTATAAAAGAATCTATTATGGAATCTGAAAACCTGTAACGTTATTTATATATATATATATATATATATAAGCATTCATGAACCACAGATTATTGTCTCTGTCGGACATTACATGAGAATATTATAGGAGAAAAATTCCTCCGACACTGGGACTTGAACCCAGAACCTTTGGCTATTCGCGCCAATGCTCTACCAACTGAGCTAAGCCGGTGTTCAATTCACAGCGCCAGATGGAATCTCTCTCCTATGACTGATTGCCCTAATGGTCTACCTCTCTGGTTCATGAATGCTTATAAATACAGTATATATCTTGAATGTTAAACTGTACAATAACAGTGGGAGCCTGGTCTCAAAAATCACTAATTAGTGTGCCTCACAGTACTGCATATGACATAACTTGTCTGTCTGTGAGGTAGACCATTAACTGCAATGATTAAAACGACTGGCTATAATGCTAGCGCTCCCATGTTCTAATCCTGTTAGGTGAGAAAATTTTTAAGATAGGAATAGGCCCAAAATAGGTAGGTAGGGTGAAGGAGAGAAGGGAGGAAAGAGGAGAAAAAAGGAAGAGAAGAGGAGAAAGGAAAAAAATTAAAATGTTTCCCAATTTTCAATGCTGCTAGTAGTTCCATCATTGCCACCTAGATGTCTCTCATTGTTTAATAGTTAGTTGGGTGGGTGGAGCTTAAGTTTTCCTGATTATTATTATTATTATTTTGTTATAGTTATTTCTATTATTGTTAGTGTTATTGTTATTATTATTTTTATTAATTATGTAATATTTCACAGATATATACATTCTGGGATTAACAGCTTTCAAGGGACAGTTTTCCAAGTGAAGACTGATGGCACACACTATTCCACAACTCCTAGGAACTGACGAACTATCCTGCATATAGAGAGAATTGCTGATTTTTGCATCTGGATATAAAGGTGTTCCTCAACAAGCTAAGTTGTTCTAGGTTCCTGAGTAGCTCGTGAGGAACAACTCATGTAGCGGATATTATTAGAGGGATAATTTGCACCTTCTTGTTTTACTTCTTCAGCCAACTCTATATATTTCTGCTTCTTCTCCTTGGAAGTTTCCATTATGTTCCCGGTGTTTGGTACAGCTACATTAATGATCACCACAGAGTGCTGTTTCTTGTTCACTATGACGATGTCAGGCCAGTTATGTGGCACCATGTGGTCAGTCAGGATACCGGTACCTCTATCATAATAGAGCTTGTACCTCTGATTCTCAATGACTGGCTCCGGTTTGTACAGGTAGTAGGGTACTTCCTCTTGTAGCATTTCCATGTTGTATGCCAGCTTCTGGTGAATGATATTTGCTACTTGGTTATGACGAGTTATATTCCGTTTGAGTCAGAATGGTGCAACCAGCTATAGTGTGATCTACAGTCTCTGACTGCTGATGATATTTCCTGCATTTATCTATTGTGATGCCGGGGTCTTTCACTATAAACTTTTGATAATTTTTAGTGAACACTACTTGATCTTGTATAGCAAGCATAAAACCTTCTGTTTCACTGAATAGGTTCCCAGTGCACAGCCATTTATTCAGCGCTTCTTTGTCTACATGATCCTGCTCAAGTTCGTAGGAATGTCTTCCATGCAGCGTAGCTTGCTGTGCTTTCTTCTCAGCCACAGTTCTCGTTTTATCCATTGCATCTCCATCAGTGTCATAGATTTAGTGGTGTTAATTTATCATCTGCTGATACTACTTATCTGCTTTATGGAGTACTGATATCTCTTTCTTCTGGTGGAAGAAACGGCGTAGATTGACTATCTGTTTCCATAGCATATTACTTATTAATTATTATTATTATTATTATTATTATTATTATTACTACTACTGGCATTATTATTCTGGGGTGCCCATCCCCTTAGCTTCACGACTCCCCCCAGTTTCATGAAAAGTAACCCCCAAACTTCGTATCACTCCAATGGCGTGAAAAGTACCCCCCCCCCCCCAACAGTAGGCCTACTCTAAAAAGTTCTTCTCCAGGGAAATGTAGGCTTATTGCTATATTTGTAATAAATATAGTGGGGAAAATGCAAAATATGTATGAGTGTTAGATATTCACTCTTCCTTGCAGAACTTGGTCAGAAACAATTTTCTTTGAGTGACCACAAGACATATGGTATCTCTTACATTTCATGCTGCACAGTAAGCACTGACACTGGTCTTCAAGCTGGTGATATCGTTTGGTCTTAAACACTTTATGATGGAAACCATGTACTGCTACTGTGAACCTTATCACTACATGGTGCAATTCATAATAATGTTGCATCCATTCTTGTGAAATCATGCCATCAGTACTGAAAACTCCTTCCATATTTCATATTTTCTTTTCTCCTTCATAACACGGGTCAGTCTTGTAGCCAGGAATAGTTTGCAGCAGGAATTGTAGTCTAACTTCTTCAATAAATGGCAGTTCCCTGGTCAGAACATAGACAAGGTGAGAAGGTGTATTTTGACATAATATATAAGTTACTCGCTTCAGGTAGGTGGCTTTGATCTTCTCTAGTTTTGCCAGATGTTTGTACTTTAGGTGCGACAAATTATTTCCAGCCCATATGTGGCTACAGAAGCGATTTTCAGCCTAAATAGTTTCTTTGGCAGTTCTTAATGACATCTCTCATAAGTGTTTTATGTCATTCATCGCTCTTTACATTGCAGAGTTCAGTTAGAGTGCAAAATATCATGGCCTACTATTGATTAATTTCCCCATTATTTGTGTTTTCTCATTGCTGTTATTCACTTTTGTTTTCTATTGTTTGTTAGCCTTCTCACTGCTATGCGACTGTCGTATAAATTTGTCACTTCAAAAAATAGTTTCAAAGCAGAGCTATAAGATTAATAAAGTAAACTGTATTGATTTATACAAAATATGATTGTAATGCACACATTATAATTGTCATTTATAGAAACCATATTCCATTTAAATTTTTTGAACCAATTTTGAACTTAGTGCCCCCTGATGATTTCGCATGATAATTACTTACATCTGTACATTAATTTCAGATCAGAAAGGGTTAATTTTTTAATCTTTGTTGTAAAATGTTATGCTTTGTTTTGTAATGGCAGTCCTCCATACGGAAAGGGTCATTTGGAGAAAAGATTCAAACTGCATTCCATCACAGCCTTCTGTTTGTAGTTCCACTATCTTAGTGCACCACCATAGTCAAAAGAATGTTTTTAATTATTCACCGCCAAACTTCAATGTTTATATTCTTGTTTCTGAATTCTTAAACACTCATGTGGCCTTCTCAATCTCAAGCAAATCTTTTACTATTTTCTCTACCCTAAGAGAGATTGTGCTATTTTGTTTCCTCTGATTCTAGCTCTTGTAACACTCTTACAAACTCCTCTGCCTTCAGCATTAAATTTAATACTTTCTTGCCTCTGATTCCAGCTCTTTGAACACCACACAACTCTCTGTACTCAAAGAAAGATTCTGCTACTTTCTTGCTTCTGATTATTTGCAGGAAATTCCAAATTTGCACCCACTTATATCCATATTCTGCTGACGAGGGATTAAAAAAGAAAGAACCTTGCTTGGATAAACCACAAACCAGATAGTTCTCACATGGATAATCAGATTTTCTTCTTAGGGCTACGATGTTAATTCTCCCTGTTGGCTCTCTTGTCAGGAGTTGACTAAAGTCAAGTCTGTCATGTCAGTGTATAGGGATCGTCTTTTAACACTAACGTGATGTCTCATGGATGCTGCTTCAGCTGTGTAAATGTATTTTTTGTTTGTTTGTTTGTTTGTTTGTTTTTTTTTTTTTAATTTCTTAAATTTTTTTACTGCCTTTGATTTGCAGTGATTGTCTTCCAGCACAATCTCTCGCTGGTCAGTCTCTACATTACCAGTTATAGAGGCACATACAAACGTATAATTAAGTAACTTTAAGCCATCTTTCATTGTCCATGAGTGCATTTTCTAGAGTTTGATTGTGTTTATTTCACTCTGCTGATTGCCCAAGAATTTTAATAAACCTGAATTTTTTTTATTTTTTACAAACCAAACAGTGTGTTCAACAGCAAAGGAGACTGTCCAATCTGTCTGGAGAAGATGGAAAATCTGACAGTGCTGGAATGTGGACATCAGTACCATAGGGACTGCGCTATGAACCTCAAAGCTTATGATGTAAGTGTAGTTCTAAAACATTTAATCTAATAGAAAAGACACCATATTTTTGTATCTACTGTAAGATGCACTGCTGCCTCTGGATACGTCTAAGGTTTTGATATTTTTGTAAGTAAAAGTAAGTTTTGAATGGGCCTAGATAGTTTTTTGTCTTATTATGTGTATTGATATTTCTGTGAAAATGGCTCCATTACCGTGAGCTGAAGGTGAAACAGTAATCAATGAAAAATGCAATAGAAGTATAAGGTCACCACCAAAGAAATGTCGAACAGCGCCCTCAGCTATCAAGCATAGGCTACAGCATTCTGGGATAAGAAGGGCGTCATCCTCATCGACTGGCTAGAATGAAAAGCCTCGTTTAACAGTGCAGTGCAAAGAAAGAGACCAGGAATATGGCAAAAAGTGTGCTTGTGCAGCATGAAAAAACTAGCCAGGAAACCACCATTGCCATTGATCAAATGTGATTCACTCCCACCATACTCTCCAGTGACTATCGCTTGGGGCCATGAATAAACCTCTGCATGGTCGTGATTTTGCATACTTTGAAGAACTAGAAACAGTTGTCCACACATGGGTATGCAGCACTCCAAAAGAATGGTTCCTTACAAGTCTGAAGAAGCTGACACACATTTGGTAAAAGTGCCTACAGTTAGAGGAAGATTATGTTGAGACATGTACATATTGGCTGAAGTGTAATCTGTCTTAATATGTCAGAAAGTGTAAATCAGTATAGTATGCCCCTCGTGATTTTCTATAAAATAACTTTTTTCATGAAATGTCCACCGAAATAGAAGGAAGTTAACACCAAAATCAGCCATTTTATTATTTATTATATCAGCTTCATACTGATGCATTATGGACATGCGACATTCAGGAAGAAGTTTCTTGCATTGAAGGAAGACAGTGTGACTAAATTCCATCAGGGCCATCTCTAGGCAGATAACAGAATCAACACTATATCATGAAAAGATCTACTTTTAGTGTTCTACCAAATTAATTTCAGAAATCTGTTATCATTGGTAAAATTAAGAAAAGAATACCAACAAACAGGGAACAATCAAATGAGAATTTAAAGATTTTTGACCATCTTATACCCTCAAAACTAATCCTATAAAGATAGATAACCTTCAAAACTGTCATAAGAATTTTGGGGGGGGAGGGGGGGATTGCTTTGAAAATTGCGCAGTAATATCAGATTTTGTACCGGAATTTATTTACATATTCTATGCAAGGCTATATTGTTAACAGATTAAAAGAGTAACATAGGCCTATATTTACAAAAAACCAGGGAACAGTGTTGTTATAGTATTTTCCAAAACATGATGGCCTCCTCTCACTCCACCAACCAAGGCCTGGGGTGACTTGGAGAAATTGTTTTACCACATGTCCCACCTAATGAGGATCACTTATTGTTTGGTATTCCCAGAGTCAGTGCATTTAGAGAGTACACATTCTTCTGATGTAGCACCAATGGCCAATTTTTATACCTAGACAAATTTATTATCTACTCTTATACAATTCAACGGTCCTAAATAGCATGCTTACTCGCTCGCCCGCTTTGTGAAACATCAGGCATACTCGGCGATGTTTGTCTCTCTCAGTCTAAACTTCCACGAAAAGTACAAAATTAGGAAAACCGTTTCTTTATTATATAAGGCCTAAGTGAAATGAACACAATTCAAACAAATATTCTAATTTTATTTTTACTTACAATTTTCATAGCTCTGAATCACAAACATTTTTAATAAGCTGCCAGTGCAAATTTCTTCAAAATCTTGGAGTCAATTAATAATGGCGGGCGAAACCGCGGGCACCAGATGTAAAATATTGATAGTTTAACCAAGGAAGTATCGCGGACAATAAAAATCCAAACAAACCATTCCTTCCCTTGAAAGATTATATAATTTCTGAAAATTACACTGAATTTATCAAATAAAATTCACATCATATTCATCTGTCAACAAACAGTTGAGAAACAATACCTATTATGTGTTCACAGGTTCCTTTGGAACTGCATAATCGAATCTGAGATCGTTTTCCCAGGGGGCGCTTTCTAATCGTGGAATGTACTCTTAAGCTGGAATTTTAGCTGTTTCATTAATTACTAATGGTTTAGTTTATGAATGATTCGTGTGCAAGTGTTAATAAATATAATACTTTAATAATTATTATACTCTTGATGTTTAATTTTTCAATTAATTATCGTCGGCGAAGCTGCGGGCACCTCCTAGTTATTATACACTGGCATAGTGGGTGCAACTACTGAACCTGATACACACGACACGGACTGAACAGTTTGCAGAAAAGGGAGAAACCTGACAGTGTTGCTTCTAGGCCTTTGAGGATCGTCTATTGTTTGCTAATCTCTGGGTCTTGGTGATGTGATATACCGTAGGTTTCCGCAGATAAGACAAGGTATACATTTTCGTCAAAGTTTTATAGGTTTAGCATATATCTGTCCTATAAGATGACCCCCAAACTAACAACGGCGTATGATTTATGTTTACGAAACAAGTTCAAAAAGTTTTTGTTTTTGTTTCAGTTCTCTGGATGATCGCAAAAATGTTGCCAACCATCACACTATTATAATCCTTAGGGTGGGTAGAAGTTGGGTGCAATAACTAGTTAGTTAAAAAGACTGTTGGCTACCCTTAACAGAACAAAGCTTCCTCAATCTTCTTCTTCTTTTTTTTTTTATTTTTTTTTCAAAATACTACAATGGAACAGAACTAGCCTATATTTATTTTTTTATTTATTTATTTTATTTATTATGCGCAATGTGCATGAACCATGTGATACACGTACCGGTATCTGAGGAAAAATGAAAAGATACTCAAAGTAGGATTTATTTTGTGGATTATGGCATTTGTGGTTTTATTTACGTAATTCACGTCAATTCGGGGCTTACGTTTGCACTATGCAAATGGTACCTAACGTTAATATATCAAGATACTATAATCTTGACACCATAAAACATCATTTTATAATGGTTTTAATTTATATAAATTTCAGCCAATTCTTTTGTATCTGTCCTATAAGATGACCCTGGATTTTCAGAGCTTTTTTTCATGATTCAAATATCGTCTTATCTGTGGAAATATACAGTAATTTTATGGAAAACTGAAAAAGTTTGATAAAACGTTCTGTTACATGAGTAATGAGAAGGAAGCTCCATGGAGAAGGGAAGAGACAAATAATGAATGAGGATGGTCGGTAGTCTGTGAGAGACCCACATCCAGTAGTCTACATGGTCCTGGGCTCGACCCTGAGATGTGGAGACTCTGCATTTAAGGGCTAAAAATAGATGCATAACCTCAAAGTTCAATCACAACAATCTACCAAGCAGTTAGCTGTTACAGATTTTGGCCATCTTGATTATTTATTTACTACAAGGCTATTTCTGGTGTAAATGTTACACTTCGATTATTAGAAAGACTGATACTGTTTAAGCAGATAGATGACTTCAGTATTCACTATTCTTTACATACTGTCTGTAAGTTAATGTTTTTTTTCTTTTCCCAGGAAAACCCAAAGTGTCCAATCTGCCGTAAGACCATCAGCGACTAACAAATCCAGGAGATAACGAATCTTGTACCATATATTGTTAATCATAATGGACTTCACTGTTAATCTTGAAATTTTTAAACATTATTTATTTAAATAGTTTTTCATGTATGTGTTTAGATTTCACATACATATTATTTTAATTGAATTTTAAGTTTGGTAAGAAAAACTTATGAGAATGTAAATTATTGCATAGAAATAACTTAAATGTTATTAGAAAAAAATAGACTACTGGATGAAATAAGGATATAAATTAAAAACTCATGTTATTTAACTGTGTTTATATTGATTTCAAATTCATTTTTTGAGATACCCTCTGTTTTGAAAACTGAAACCATTTCCCAAATGCAGTCGTGATCTCTAAAAGAAGATGACACCTTCAGGGTTTAAGCTAGAAAAAAAACATTTAGCAAAAAAGCGAAAATGGATAAAAAAGCTTTAGCAAAATGCTAAAATGCAAATTTATTGCTAAAAGTTAATGTTAACTGCATTTTTTTTATGTAGCTTCAAAATTATAAAAATAAAATGATACAAATAAACTGAACTATATAGCAAATTATTAAATTTATTTTTTTCAAACACTTTGGTTTGGAATTTAACACTTTTCTCTTTTAAATTGGCCCACTTCTCAAAAGGCTTGCTAATATTATAGCTTTTTCTTTCGGGTCCTTCAATTTTCATAATTAAGATGTTATTCCCACTACACAAATTTATTCTATTGTGAATGTCAGTTTTAATAAGGTTCAATGCACTGAAACCTCTCTCACAGTCTACAGTGTGTAGTGGAATTGTTAGAGCATACTCTACAGTGGAGCACATCAAAGGAAATTCAACAGAAATATTTTATTTCGCCTAAGCGGGGCAGTGGAGGGGGCTATACGATCACGATGTAAGAATTTCCTTTTGCATTTTTGCGAAAGTGGCTACAATTTCTTTCGCATTCTAAAGTTTACTTTCACATTTCGCGGAAAATGCGATCGTAGCTTAAACCCTGGACACCTCGGAGACCATAGATGTAATATTACTTTGGTCATTATTGTTGTTATTGATTATATATATGAGAATAGTTTATTCCAAGCAGGGGCGTATCCAAGATTTATTTTCGGGAGGGGCTGTGATAATCCTAACTTTACTGTCACTAGGGTTCAGAAGTTGATGATCTAAAAACGCCTAAAAATTACCTATAAATTACCTTAAATTTATGAAAATATGACATGAAAAATTTAAAATATGACAATATTTCTAAATATATATCTGAAAAAGGGAATGTATAGTAGCATATTAATATAATAATAAACAATGGACAATATTTTAAGAAAGTTATTTGACTACTTTAATATTATGTTTACTATATTAATGAATTACGAGATTGCTTTGTGTACAATGGTGGAAAAGTTCATTATGAAGACAAAATAGGAAAAAAATGTAATGAACTGAAAATTTCCTAAAAATGACTGGTAGAAAATAAAATGCAAAATATGAGTAAGGTATTATTGTTCGTTTTGACAGAAGACGAACTTATACTACATCCTGCATTGTCTGTGATGTCTCAGAAAAGAGATGACACATCATCAACCTCTGAGCCCTAATTATCACACACAATTATACTGAACACGTTAGAATAACGCATTTCATCTTTTATAAGTCAAAATGTGCAATTGAACTACCTACTTTCTGAGATATTAAAGTTCCCTTATGTGCAACATATTAGCATGACTTAAGGGTATATGTACGTGAATTATTTTGATTTTTTTTTATAGCAGTAAAAAATTGTGCTGAATTTTCTGCATCCATTGATATAGGTTTATATAGGTTTAGAAATTATTTGTGGTATTTAAATGGACACTTAAATATGTTTACATGCTCTGAGCCACGCCCTTAGAAAGGTCAAATGAGAAATTCACTATTAACTTAAAATTGAATTTCCCGGTAACTCTTATTTTACACACATATTGTTAGGTAGGTCTACATAGGCGTAACCAGGCCGACCATATGGGGGGGTTATAACATCTGGGGGGTATGGAACACCCCCCATGGAGAGAGGGGTCCGGGGGTCCTCCCCCGGAAAATTTAAAAAATTAAGACGCAAAATAACTTGTTTTAAGCTTATCACTCTTTATACTTGTATTAAGTAATTTATGGGCAGACTTAAAAAAAAATCATACAATTTTCCTTTTTTTTTAATCAATGGGGGGGGGGTATTCAAACCCCCAAAACCCCCCCTCGGTACGCCTATGTAGTTCCACAACCATTAGAGATGGAAGACTGAAATTTTTTACACTAATTTTACATGCATATGTGCATAAAGTAGACTACAATGATGCCCATAGGTATAAAATTAAAGAAAATGTGTCATGAAATATTGATCAAATTTAAAGATATTTTATATGCGATATATAAAAATTAATTGCATTACAAATAATAACTTTAGCTGTATAAACGTAGTCTACTTTGTAGAAAAATATGTTCATTATATGCATTAAAAAAATAAAAGGCGTCAGAGAAACCAGAAAAATGTTATGCCTATAAGGAAGTGATAAGTGCATTTGAATTAATTTTTTTCCTGCTCCTATAAAACGTGTAATTTAAAATAAACTTGGTCAATTTTTTATACTTTTATCTGCTAGTTATGTTCTAGTAAGCCTTGGTATAGGATCCTGAAATTTTTGTCCACTTCTGAGTTCATTTTCTTGTAAAATTTTAATATTTTAGAACCTGTATTTTTTTTCATCTTTTTGTGGTTGTTCACGTATATATATACCCTTAACGTTTCGGGGGGGGCTGCAGCCCCCTCAGCCCCCCCCCTGAATACGCCCCTGATTCCAAGGTTTCAATCTATGTTACTCCCTGAGGTATTCCTATAAATAATATAAAGGCTAATCGACTGACTGGCTCATTGACATTAATGTTTACCCACTTCCAGATGAGCTAGAAATCTGAAATTTTGCAGACTTGTAGCTTTTAACCTGTAACCAACTAGAAAATTCCAAAAAGTTAGATTTTTTAGTTTGTACCTCTAAAAAACTTTCAAAATGGCAGATGCAGCTTGGAAACCTCTGCTCAGTTTTATTTTTACAACAATTTTGTTTGCTATGTTCACATCTAGGATTTTGGAAGTTGCGATACACTAGGCTGTGACAAATAATTAGACCTGCTAGCGATAGAAATAATTTCCGTAAATCAACAATGGAGAGTGAAATAAATAACTTTCTAGGCATGAGACAATATCATTTTCTCACCTGATTCACTGACTCACTGTACTCACATTAATGTTTACCCACTTCCAGATCTAGAAACCTTATACTTTAGAAGACATAACTTTTAGCTTGTAACCGATGGAAAAATTCCAATTAATTCAAATTTTAATTTTTTTTTTTTACCCTGAAAAAACCTGCCTGCACTTTTCAGGTTTATTATGGCCCAACAGTAATATGCTGTAAGGCAGTCTAAATACATGGACTCCATCTCCAATATGGTGTCAGTTCATAAAAACCTTTCCCGAAAACATCACTGGGTGTTTGGAGGCAGAGCCCCCAACAAGCAAAGAGAGTTTATACCTACAATTGTATCATCCATAGTTTTAATCTCTATATATAAAAGCCAAAACCCACTGACTCACTGATCACAGTTTCTCAAAAACTATGCAGCCTAGGAACGTGAAACTTGGTACACATATTGCTCATAGGCTCTAGAGGCACACTAAGAAAGGATTTCAAAATCTTTGGCTTCTAAGGGCCTCTAAGGGCCAAAATAGGGTTGTAAAGTTATGAAATTCACCAAAAGAATTCATACTGCATGTATACAATCCCCATGACAACATTATTTTTTTTTAAACTACACAGGTGGCTTGGCATGACATTGCGATTTCATGTAAACCTAATAGATATAAAATTATGAGAAAGGCTATCAATAGAATTCCTGTAAATGATTATCAACTATTTTTTGACATGAAGTTAATTTAGAAGGTCCTGGGTTCTGATTCTTAAGAGTTGAACTCTTTTCTTATTTCTTATTTCTATTGAAACAATTAAGCATAATACTGGACCTGAACTATCTAAAAAATGCATACTATGGAATTATATATCCCCATCTAGTGTATGGCATAGAAGTCTGGGGAAGTGTGGCGGAGCAACACATAGATAGACTCTTCATACTACAAAAGAAGGCTGTACGGACAATGCTCAAACTTAAGAAAATGGAATCATGTAGAAATAGCTTCATAAACAATCACATGCTAACCCTGTACAGTCTGTATATATACCAAACAATTGTACTTGTAATCACACATCCTGAATACAATAGTATAAGAGAAAAACACTACGTACATGAAACAAGACAAAAAAAAGATTATTATAGGAACAGATACAACTTAAAAAAAAACAGAGAAAAGTCCATACATTAACGGAGCTATGCTCTATAACAAACTACCTAAAGAACTAAAAAGTTTGAGAGAGAAGCCCAAAATATTCAAAAAGAAACTAAAAGAATACTTGATTAAACAGGGTTTCTATAGTATAAAGGAATATCTAAGTATTAAGGAAATGTAGACTAACCTAGTAATAAGAATATGCTAAACTCAGATTAACCTAGTTTAAAAAAAAAAATGACTATGTTCGAAATTGTATAAAGGAATAACTATGTATTAAGGAATTGTAGACTAACCTAGTTTTAAGAGCTAAACCTAGTTTTAAGAATATGACCGTGTTCAAAATTGTAAAATGTGCAATCAACGAACAATAAATTATTATTATTATTATTATTATTATAGTTAGCCTAGGACTGCATTGCAAAAGATAGTAAGTAAAGTGTTCCCTATTATAGGCCATGGGGGCCCGGAGGGTTCCAAGAAGTTGAGGCTCCAGGATTTTTAGACAATCGGACCGTGAAGGTGGTAAGGTTATCAGCGTTACGCACCGGCCGCCTTTACCCCCAGGTAGTTCACACAATATCAATAGACATAATTTCCTGATTAATTTCTATTTACCTTATTATCTATCTATCTTTACCTTAGTTTTTACCCCTCCCTTTTGGGGTCATTTAAGCGACCCACGTTGCCCGGGCTTTACAGGGCCGCGACCTGTCGGGAGAGGGATTATCTATGGATCACATACATACTTTCTTGACCAGACAAGGACATGGAGGGCCTCCCGGATGAGTGATCAGCCCAATGCTGGGGTCACCTCCGAGACAATACAAACATATAGGACGAGATACATCATTCACATACTCACTCTGAACAAGGCGAGGATGGGATGATGATGATAATGGCTGCCAGATGATACCCGGAGACCACTAGGGCCTAAAGTTATCAGAGACTAAAGTTACCAGACATATATTTTGTATAAATATAAATAAATATAAAAATAAATATAAATTTGTCTCACAGGTGAGGAAAAATCCCGGAAAAAACTCTACCTAGGTAACTTGTCCCGACCAGTATTCGAATCGGAGTCCGCTGCATGAGATGAGCGAACACATACCCTATGCCCAGCTATTTACTGTATGTTTGCCAAAATTGAAACAGAACATTAATTTTTTTTACATAATCGGAGTAAACTACGGGTGAAGAAGTATGTGGAATATAAATACGTCCACCGTGTTGGCAGGATGACTGACGATTTATAGAAGTACATCTAATCGACTTTAAATTGTGTTCACTTAACCTATTTATACATAAATCTAACAATGCGAAGCATTGATGGGTCAGCTAGTTATTTATAATATGCTTAAGGCTTTGAGTATTTGCTAAATAGATACAAGAAATATAACTCAAGGTCTGAATTCTGTCAAGATAAATTAATTGACAACTTTGTTGCTTGTGAAGTTATAGATAAAATCCACACTTCTCTTCATATTACCTATGATAACAGCAATTCTTGGTTTAAAGAAGAATTTGATAATATGGCTTCCCTTGCTAGTTCATTAGACACATATGAAAAACATTTTGTAGTTTCATAGTATGCTGGCCAAAACGAAAAATATTTTAATTACAAAATAATGCTCAGAAATCTTTGCAGGAGTGGTATACCTAAAATACTGATCAGGATTTACCACTGCCAGACAGAAAAATAAAAAGGACAAGTAGTACTATTAAAAAAAGAGTAATAAAGAGCTATTTTTTTTAAATTCAACTTTGTTTATACTCCTTTTTGCTTTGAGGCCATATCAGGAGTTCGGGTTGTGTGTCTCTATAGTAGGGTAGGCCATGGAACTATTGATTATCAATTGTTTCTATTATTGGTGTACTTTTATGGAGTAAATTCCATCAGATATTAATTTAAATGGATATGATAGAGGATGAAATGGTGAGGATGATTCATGTAAATATCCAGTTCGACATTTGCCTTTACAACTGGGGAAACCATGAAAAACCCATGTCAAATTGGCCAGCCATGGGATTTGAACCTGGGACCCCCGAATGCGAGTCCAAAGTAAAAGAATTATCAAAAGAAGTAAGAGAGATATAAAATGACAGAATATTCTCAAATAATGGAAGAATAATAATTCCTTTATTAGAACCAAATGGTCATATTACGGTGAATGGTGCAATGATGGAAAGAAGTATGGCAGGGAATCAAGAGCATCCTGCAAAAACCAGTCCTAACCCCGTTTTGTCCTCCACAATTTCCACATGGATCCACCAAGAATGGGTCCCATCCGTGGAAGGCGAGCAATCTAACCAGTCAGTCATGGGGACAACCAATAAAATGAATGGATTAAGGAAGTGGTCTAGTCCCAAAATTTTGACAGTTTACTCTTAATTTTCGTAATTTCATTTTAACTTTTGGACTATACAGAACTGATTATCTTGAGACATTTATTAATAAATTTATTTAATTTCCACAATAAATTTAGTAAAACATTTAGCTGATTTCAAAGTGAAGCATTAACAACGAATTTATAGGCTGCCATAATTTGAAATAAAAGAGACATAATAATAATTTTTATTCATCCATTATATCATATACATGTACAGTGTACAACTGATGTTGGACACGTCAGATCTTACATTATTAGCTAGCCTATAGAACAAATAAATAAATAAAAGGAACATGGACTGCATACAAAGAGTAGATGATATTGACCTTATAGCAGAATTAATTACAAAGCAAGGGGGGAACAGACAATGTTTCTATTGATCGTAGTCCATGTATTTAGGGGGTACGCCGTAGCGTGGTGGTTGAGGCGCTGCGCTACTAACCGGAAGGTCGCGGGTTCGATTCCCGATGAGGTCGTTGAGATTTTTCAATTGGCCTAATCCTTCTGGTGGCACTATGGCCCTGGGGTCGACTCAGCCTCTAACAGAAATGAGTACCAGGAGCAATCCTGGGGGTAAAGGCGGCCGGTGCGTAAGGCTGACAACCTTACCACCTTCATGTGCCGAATGTCCAAAAATCTGGGAGCCTCAACCTCCTGGAACCCTCTGGGCCTCCATGGCCTATATAGGGATCACTTTACATTTTTTTTACCATATATTCATTTACTGAATAAAAGGCATATTGTAGTAGTAGGGATTTGACTTCAAGTTTAAATTTATAATCGATTTCTGTTCTCTAATTTGGTATGGTAGTTTGTTAAAAAGACTGTCGGCGTGGTCTTGTGGTTAGCATCGCTAACTACAGATCCGTCGCCCCAGGTTCGATCCCTGGTACCTCCTCGGATTTTTCAGGGGTAGGGAGGTCTGGTAGGGGTGCACTCAGCCTCGTGATTCAAATTGAGGAGCTACTTGATACAGAAGTAGTGGCTCTGGTCATGGAAACCACCATTAACGGCCATTGGTGTCGGCATGCTGACTACATGCCCCCCCATCCTGCAATCTGCCTATAGGTAGATGACACAGCGGTCAGGTGGTAGGCCTTGTCCCTTCGGGGATGTTGTCCCATGGAGTTTTATTTTGTTAAAAAATTTGGTTCCTATATTTAGTACATTGTTTTTGTAGATATCTGTTCTACATTATTGAAATTGTAAAGTAAACTTGTTTTGTGTATTATGTTCATGTATATCTGAATTTGTTTTCATGTTATTTATGTGTTATTTTATAAAACACAAGATTTCAAGAAGAAAAATTAAGCTGAGTGTTAAGATTTGTTGTTTCTTGAATATCTCTTTGCAAGATGTCTGTCTTCCTATTCTATTCATTATTCTCATTGCTCATATTATTATAGGCAAGCCGTTTTATGATGTTAAAAGATGAAATACATTTTAACGATCACATGAAGTGCACGAGGACTGTCATTAAACTTAGAATGAAGCTCCAACAATTTTGATTCGACAGTAAAATCTTGAGAATCTGGTTCATATTGTTTAATAAAAAATTATTTTCCGTTTTGCCACCAGAACTTATTGTAGGCCTACATACTCTCGAACTGGTTTGTCAAGTCAACGGCAGAATTTCCAAATATATCAAATAAATAAATAGGTAAATAAATATACAGGAAAATAGACAAGTACATATGTATATGCATATAAGCATAAGACATAAGCTAATAAGTACTTTAACTTAAGCAGAGGTTATATGTTGTATACCTGTGTATAACCTTGACTACACCATTGGTTAAGGAGGAAAGAACAAAGAAAGAACGAGCGAAAAAAAAACTCATACTCCCAGAGCATAATTCTCAAAATTATTACACACATTCTTAACATAAGCAATATTGACACACTATGTTTACCATTAGACACAACACACATATGATTCACATAGTGGAGAATTTACATAAGACTTTGATTGGAATTTGTAACTTGGGATGTGAAATAATAAATCCCGTAGCACTGTTTATGCCATTTTAAGAAGACATCATCCTAAACCATTGTCTATCTACAAAATAATATAATAGCATTGTTCCCTAATCTGAAAATCAGCACCAAAACCAACAAAGAACAGGTGCTCTTGTATCACGTGGATTTCTCCAGTGTTGTCCCTGTCATTCACTACTTCTTAAGTAAAGTAAAAGTGCTGTGGTACGCATTTGACATTGTACTGGACTTCAGACAGGTGTGAATACGCCTAATTACTTTTCTATTCACGGATTGACTGGTCGAAGAGGATTAGGGTGGCAGTAGGTAGAGACAATTCTTGGAAAAACAGTTTTTAAGGAGTGGCACCCACAATAGTCTTCAGGAAACAAATAGAATGCATCATAAAGCTGTTATCATATCGAAATGCTGATGATTGGAAAGAAAACGTACGTCAGTCAGGTACAGAGAGTACAAAACACATTAAATAAGGGGGGGGGGAAACATCAAGTATGGCTACATCAACCGTTCTGTGGATACTGATTGCAATTTCATACTGTTCCCAAGTGACTCTACAGGCAGGTAAGTGCTCTGTTACACCTAGATGCTGCTTTTTCAGGGCACGACCTTTTCAAACAAAATCGTTAAAGCCGTTTTTGAGAAAATAGCGAAAAACTATTTTTTTAATGTAAAGTGGCATTAAAAGAAAGAGAAAGTCGTAACTAATCTTTGCGTCATATCTAAGGTGACCATATTTTTATGAATAAAAATTGGAACGTGTAATATCATAGGTCTATTGGCTTGACCAACTGACCGAATCACAAGGTTTATGTCCCAGAATTCATTGTCTTAAAATAATGAAATAGAATAGCTTAGTCTGAGCCAGGGGCATATCAGAGGGCGGCTGAGGGGGCTACATTAAGTTATGCTAATATGTTGCACATAAGAACATTTTAATTGGCAGATAGTAGGCAGCTTAATTGCACATCCTGACTCGTAAAATGCGTAAGACAAATTGTGAAATAGAAATGCTGTTACTGCTTTGTCACCACGCAAGATGCCCGAGTCTGTACAAACATTGTTGGCTTAGATAACTTCCCTTCAGATAAAGTTTATGATAAGCGTTTCAAATAAACTTTTAGTCCTCAACATAAGCAGCTTGTGTACAAAATTAAAACAAAATCGTTAGAGTAGTTTAAGCTTATGAGAAAATTGCAAAAACTGAAATTTTCTTCACGTAAAGTGATAATAAAAGTAAGAGAAAGCCGTTGCCAATCTTGTGAAATCTCTGAAAGCTATCTAACCCAAAGATAAAATTTTGCTTTCATTCAATTTTTCGTTCTCATGCTGTTCACAGGCACACACTTGTAGACAGATTTGTTAAATACATAAAAAGTTAAACGAGAAATGATTTCTAACTTATACTCTCATATTTTAAAAAAATTTAGGTAATAAAGGATACGCTTATTTCCATTGTAGGATATAATAACTATATTTACAATACACAATACATATTATGTAATATTATTATTCATTATTATTATTATTATTATTATTATTATTATTTTTATTTTTAATATTAGTATTACTATTATTATTATTATTTTTAATATTAGTATTACTATTACTATTATCTTTTATTCATTTATAAATCTCAGCTTTTAAGACTGGCACTAAGTGAGGTACGGGTCAACCAAGCACACTCACTTGCCTAAGAACTTCCTAACAATACGGGCGGTATTAATAAGCACCGCTTTTTGCATTTTAATGTAAATATTTTTATCTAGATCTAACTTCTTGATATTACTATGAAGGGATACAGGGATAACTCCTGTAGTTGATATTACAATTGGAACTATGTCAACATTAGTCAAAGACCACAGTCTCATCAACTCAAATCTCAACTCCGAATATTTATAGAATTTCTCTTGATTAGCTCTCTGTAGATTGTGGGTATTTGGGATTGTTATGTCTATGATATAAGCTGTATTGGCTTGCTTGTTCTGAAGAACTATGTCTGGTCTATTATTGGGTATAGTTCGATCGGTGATTATTGACCGATCATAATATATTTTATATTCCATTGATTCAAGCACCGGACTAGGTTCATATTTGTAATATGGGACAGTTGTCTCTGCTAGTTTGCATTTGAAGGCGAGCGCCTGATGTACTATCCTTGCCACCTGGTTATGGCGGTGAAGGTACTCAAACTGGGTGAGAGAGCTACAAGCCCCAGTTATATGCTGTATAGTCTCCGGAGCAGCTCTACACCTTCTACACTCGTCATCAATCACAGCCCTATTTTTCATTATATACTTTTGATAGTTTTTTGTGCTAATAACCTGATCCTGTATGGCGATAATGAATCCCTCAGTCTCAGGGAAGAGTTCCCCATGCCGGAGCCAAGCGTTCGACGCCTCTTTGTCGACTTCAGGGCTACTAAGGTCATTAGGGTGTCGACCATGTAGGCTCATAGCCTTCCACTGGTCTATCCTCTCTTGGACCGAAACAATTCTTTCTGCTTGCTGATCAAGCCTATTTGAGAGGTTTAGTGGCGTGTGATTGTTATCAGTATAGCATATGCTATGATGTAGGGCAGAACTCTCCATCCTTTGGTGGAAATATGCTCTGAGAGAGGCTTTCTGCTTGTTGCATAGGTTAATTATATCAATAATGCCACGCCCCCCCTCCCCTCGAGGGAGGTTCATCCTGATAGAGCTTGACTTCGGATGGTGTTTCCTATACTGTGTGAATTCCGTTCTAATTTTTCTTTGTAAGCCTTCCAATTCTGTCTTAGACCATCTAATTATCCCAAAAGAATAAGTCAGAACAGGTATGGCTAGTGTATTCACAGCTTTGGTAAGATTCTTGCTATTAAGTTCAGTGTTGCACAATTGCTTAAGGCGGAAAGAAAACTCCTTCGTTAATAGCTCTTTAATAAATGAATGGTCTATCAATTTTGACTGCTCAAACCCCAGATATTTATATGTCTCCTGTTCAGTCATTCCTGTGATAAACCCCTGGTCACTTTCAATACCACATGTTTGTATTGATTGTTTCCTTACATGTACAGTTTTACATTTATCTAATCCGAATTTCATTTGAATGTCACTTGAAAACTGCTCTACTTCCTGAATGATCTGATTTAATTGAATGGCTGAGGGAGCGTACACCTTCAGATCGTCCATGTAAAGAAGATGGGAGATCCTATGGCCCCCTCGATTTATTTCACATCCTCTATTACCTTTATTCAGCAAATTAGATAGTGGATTGAGTGCTAAGCAAAACCAAAGTGGACTAAGAGAGTCCCCTTGGAATATTCCTCTGTGAATATTTATTTCTATTGGTAGTTGTTTACTTGACAGAATCAACTTTGTTTTCATTAATTATTAATGCATTAATTTTTTAAGACATGTTATTATTGTTGGATGAATTTTATAAAGTTTGAGTACTTCTATTAGCCATGAGTGGGGTACAGAATCATAAGCCTTTTGGTAGTCTATAAAACAACTAGACATGTTTCTCTTCTTCTTATACACTTCCTTTAGTATCACAGAGTCTATAATTAATTGTTCCTTACAGCCCTTCATTCCCTTTCTGCACCCTTTTTGCTCCTCGGCCAATAATCCATACTCCTCAACATAAGCTGTCAGCATCTGAGCAATACAAGCAGTCAGCAATTTGTATACTGTCTGTAAACAGGTTATGGGTCTGTACTTGGAGGGATCAGCAGAGGGTTTTCCTTTAGGTAACAGGTAGGTTATTCCTTCCATCATAAAGCCTGGGACTTCTTCAGGATGTTCAAGAAATCTATTAAAGTGATTAACAAGTTGTGGATGAATTACTGTTAATTTTTTATACCAGTAATTTTGGATTCCATCATTACCTGGACTTTTCCAGTTGTGGGCGGAACCAAGCACTGTTTGCAGTAATTCTAAGGTTATTTGTGGATTTTTCATAGGCTCAAGTGAATCTAAGTGTTTCCTTTCAGCTTGTAACCACCTTCCCCCGTTATTGTGATCTGCTGGTTTCGACCATATAGATGACCAAAAGGCCGCTACTTCTTCTCGTCCTGGCCGATCACCCTCAATTTCTGCTACACTATCACTTTTTAAATTTCTATAAAATTTCTTTTCATTCTTTCTAAATAAATCATTTTGCATCTTTCTCTTATTTGATTTATGGTATCTAGTAATCCGTGTTTTGTAAGAAGCAAGCTTCTGTTTCAAAGTATCCAACACTTCTTCAATTGTTTTATTTATGGGATCATACCTAGTGTGGACTGCATATTTTTTTATTATCTGTTGTGCCTTATTTCTCAACCTTCTACTGGGATTGCCTCTGTTAAACTCTATTAATCTAGCAATATCTGCTCTCAAATCTTCTACCTTCTTGCTTAGTCTTCTCAACCAAAACGGCTGACTTTTAGCACTCTTACTTTGTCCCTTTACCCCTTCTCCATTTTCATATACGATTTTACTTCCATTACTTTCCACCGTCGCAATAGCAGCACAATACACTAATGTATGTAGGGATTCAAAAGAGTCTACCACTTCTAAATACCTTGGTAACACAATAGTGTTTATCACATTAATTATTTTCGCTAATCTGACTGAGGTGTTCTGTTTAGGTATACTTGGTCTTTTTGTAGGATCTGTACCCTCAAACTTAAGCATAGCAGCAGTAAACAAATTTGCAACCATATCAGATATATTTTCCTCACCCCTAGTCTCTGTGTCTTGCTTGGGTGCCTGCTCCTGTGCTGGATCGGCTGAACCATTCGTAATCGTTAGATCTAATTCTGTACTATTATCTCCTTCTTCATGAACCAGCTCAGTTGAACTGGGTGGGGGCTGTTCAAACTCTTTTAAAACATTATCACCATCTCTCATATCCTCTAACTGTAATTCTCTTGCTACTCGGGTCTTAATTTGATTAATTATTTCTGAGGACAAAAGATTATTCTTCACTATTGTCCGCCTCTGATCTGCTAATCGTTGTGCTGTTACTGGGACGTGTGGATACTGAATTGAAAACTGCTCACATAATGTATCCCTATATCCTGTCATGTCTGTTTCCAATTTAGTAATTTTGTAGTATGCATGCATTATAAATGTGTTCACTTCATATGTCCATTGCATGCGTACTCTCCTACGGCCCGCTTACTATTATTATTATTATTATTATTATTATTATTATTATTAAGTCTTATTATCATTATTATTATTATTATTATTATTATTATTATTATTATTATTATTATTATTATTGGTACGACTGTTCTACATTTCTGATCTGGCAACCCTGAGATGATTCGAGGACAACAGTCGTTCTTTGTGGTAATTCCCCCCAGGGTTGCCATATGTACGACTATAAGTCGTAGGATACGGCTATTACATAGATTTGTGCGCCATACGACGCCAACCACTTGTATGACTCTTTTTAACATAGCATTAATTTCATTTCCTGTTTTTTTTTAGTCAGTCTACTGCAGAATTTTAAATTTAAATAACGAGCTTTTTGTTTTCTCATAGTTTATTGTAAACATATTGCTAAAATCAATGAAAATAGAAAATAGTCCAATTCATGAATGGAACCTTGTGTGAAATTTTATACAGCCACTGACATTGACGGATACTTACATACAGTGGCGGACGCAGCGGGGGGGACAGGGGGGTTACATCCCCCCCCCCGAAAAACATTTCTGCGTCCGCCACTGATACATAAAGTATTTTAATAATGGTTATATCCTGTCTCTTGTACTTAATATATTGTCCGAAAAGGATAATCTCACATGTTATTCCATTGTAGAATATAAATTTATACTTTACAAGCTTCGCTTAACACTTTTGTTGAAATTTTTCACAAGCAATAAAAATATTATTATTATTATTATTATTTTATTATAATTTTTTTTATTATTATTTTTTTCGTATAATATGTTCATTATCTAATTCACAAAGTGTACGATGGTTTTAATTAAAATACTATTTTCAAATGTTGGTACGTCTGTTCTACATCTCTGATCTGGCAACTCTGATTGCTCCAATGTCTACGTTGCAAGAGTTGGAAGAAGTTTGTGTTCTGTGGTTGGAAGTACAGTAGTAGTTCACGATAATCATGGCGTATCCGGGATATGTGTTGGCTGTACTTATAGGGGCAGGATTTGCAACTTTGATGCACTACTTGACCCAAGGTTCAAAAGAACAAGCTTTGTGTAATAATAATTACAGACGTACTCGACCGTAAGTGAATTAAGTCCAGTGGAGGTAATCTAGCAGTCTGCTGGATGTGATATTTTGGTTTTAAACACATTATTATTAAGTTATAGTTGTTATTGTTATTATTAAGTTTTTGTTGTTATTGTTATTATTATTATTATTATTATTATTATTATTATTATTATTATTATTATTGTTGTTGTTGTTGTGAAAATGGAAGAATACGCCACAACCGAGTCCCCCAGTCCAACATTATTAACTTATTATTATTAACTTATTATTATTAACTTATTATTATTATTATTATTATTATTATTATTATTATTATTATTATTATTGTTGTTGTTATTGTTGTTTGTAGTAGTTCAGTAGAAGTAGTCAGGGGTGCCCATCTCCTCTTGACTTCATGACTTTGCCAAAGTTTCACGAAAAGTAACCTACGCCATCTTCATATCATCCCAACACCCCACCCCCCTAATAGTAGGCCTACTCTAAAACTTCTTCCCAAGGGAAAGGTATTGCTACATTTGTAGCCAATTTAGGTAAAAAATAGATTACGCTGTGCACCAGCCAAGCTCCGCCGTTTTGTTAGTTTTGGAACGTTTATGTTAGTTTAGGAGCAATATACTGAATAGCATGAGGTTTATTATGTCTCACATTGAATTTCCTCTGACGAAACCCTAAACCCCACCGGTAAAATCCCATCTACGGGGACCATTTTTTAGAACCGAGATTTTCTTCATAAAACACTTATATCACACGAATTTTGTTATAGATAGATGTGTGGAGAGGAGATGTTGTCTTGACAAATGATATGGTCCAACACGCCCGAATTGATACACTTTCTTTTATATCACGATCTAGCGAAAACTCCCTTCTTCTCCACCATTTTTCTGTCCTCGTCCTCCTGATTGGACGTTGGAGGTGTGACGTCATATCGCTAAACAAGATATGATTGTGGATGAACAGTGTGACAAACCTACAAAGGTACAAGCCACTAGCTGCTTGTAAGAAATGGTGGTTGTGCTATTCAGTATATTGCTCCTTAACTAACATAAACGTTCCTAACCTAACAAAACATCGGAGGTATTCAGTACATTGCTCCTTAACTAACATAAACGTTCCTAACCTAACAGTTGGCAACCGTGTATTGCTCATAAACAAAAAACATCACACAGTCCGTGGAAATGTGAATATCGCGTGAATTGGGATTATGCCACCCCACCTTCCCAGGCGGGCCTCATTAGAGAGGAGCCTAGTGTGCAGCATAAAACTATTTTTTCCCCCAATTTATATTGTGGGGAAAGCTCAAACTATAGGCTACATAAATGTTATACACACTTCCTTGGAGAACTGGGTCAGAAAAACTTTCTTTGAGTGCCCCACAAGAGTTGGTATCTCTCACATTTATGATGGAAACCATGTACCGCTACTGCGAATCTTGTCACTACATGGCACAATTCATAAGAACCTTGCATCCATTCTTGTGAAGTCATGGCATCAGTACTGAAAAACTCCTTCCATATTTCACTTCTTCATAACACGCGACAGAGTTTCGTAGCCAGGAGTAGTTTGCAGCAGGAATTGTAATGTAAGTTCTTCATAAATGGCAGTTTCCTGGTCAGAACATACACAAGGTGAGAAGGCATGTATTTTGACATTCGCATTGCTCGCTTCAGGTAGATGGCTTAGATATCTAGTTTTGCCAGAAGTTTGCCAGGTGCGTCCAAATAATTTCCAGCTACAGTAGCGATTTTCAGCCTAAATAGTTCTATGGCAGTTGTTAATGGCATCTCTCATAGACGTGTTTTATGTCATTCATCGCTCTTATGGCAGCATTCACTCTTTCTTTAATGTGAAATGTGAACACATTGCCAGTGGTCTGTAATGTCACTCCAGGATATTTAAAGTGAGATACAGAAGAGAGTGGTCAGTGTCTGTTGTATATGGTCAAGCCTTTACCTTCTTTCCAAAAGCTCATCATCACCGTTTTTGTCTTGTTTACCACTAATTCATTTTCTTCTGACCAGTCCGCAATTCTGCCAAGCGCTTGTTGCAGGTCGTTTAGATTGGTTGAGGCCATTATAATATCATCTGCAAAGAGATACATTTTCACATTTGGTGGCAGAATCCTTACAACATCTGCTGTTGAGCAAAAGATATAGATTTATGCCGTGCACCAGCCAAGCTCTGCCCGCTGGCTGCTTCCCCTCACTACTGAGCCTTGCGCGTGCACCTCACTATTGTACCATTCATCATATACGCATAAAAATATACAATACCATACTATTAGGAATGTTACCCTGCCACCATATCAAAAGTACACAAAATAAAATATTCCGAAAATGACCCTTGCACCAAAACGGTTATTTCTCATGTACTATAATGCTCTAAAACTAAAACTCTGTGGCGCTACATTCCTGAAGGGACAAGGCCTACCACCCGACCGCTGTGTCATCTACCATAGGCCTCTAAACTTAAATAGATGAATTCTCCCTTCACCGCTCAGCAATTGCTCGTGGTGTAGTGGTTTAAGGCTACTGGTTACGGTGCTAGTAATCATGAGTTCAAATCCTGGTCGATCCAAAATTTACTGTTAGGAATAGGTCTAGGTCCCATATAGGTAGGTAGGGAGAGGAGAAGTTGAGAGAAAGGGGGAAGAGGGATTAAAAGGAGGCAAAAAGGGAATAAAGGAAACCTAATTTTTCCCAGTTTCACCTTCTGCATTACTAGCAACGCCATCTAAGAGGAGACATTCGGTACCCTAAACCCCTCCTTCCCAGGCGGGTCCCATTAGTGTGTTGGTGGGAGGATCCTAGTGCACTGCATAAAACTATTTTTTCCCGCTGTTGCTATGATGAACAGTATGGGGCTAGGGGACCTCCCTATAGGGCACCATTTGTCTGGCTTTGGATGTTATGCTGTCTAAAATTTCCACATTGTTGCTGCTCAGTAAATTCCTGATGAGTCTTGCCATAATTTCCCTGTCCAATGAGGTTCTCTAGTTTTTCTATCAGTATCTGCCTGTTGATGATATTAAAAGCTTTGGAGTAATCCAAGAAGACTGTGCAATTTGCCTATGGATATCAAGGTGTCCTCTGTATCTGTCAGCAAACACTTAATGACTTGTGTTGTGGATCTGTCCTTCCTAAATCCAAACTGTTCATCTGGTATCTGCCTCTCTACTGTATTTGTTAATCTCTCGCAAATCAATTTAATGAAAATTTTGAGCAGTGTACATTCTAGGGTGATTCCCCTGTAAGAATTAGGGTCGCTGCTATCTCCTTTCCCTTTGTACAGCATTTTCATTGACGACTTCATCTATCTGGGATAAGCCCTTTTCTTAGGTACTCGTTGAAGAGAGCAAATTATATGGGTTTCCTCAATTCCGAGGTTGCGTCCTTCAGGTGTTCGTTATATGTAATATCGGATCCAACTGCCTTATTGCGCTTAGACGTTTCTATGGCAGACATCACCTCTTTCTCTGTGAACAATTCCACCTCTCCTGTATCCACTGGTGGCAAAGGGATGAGACGTGTTTCTCTTTTTTGAAGGACTGTTGTTAGACATTCTTCCCATGTATCCATACCAATGCTTCTCGGGAAGCTTGGTTTTCTGGGGTTTAGAATTCCATATAGAGTTCTTTCTGCATCTTCTATTAGCCTTCTTTTCTCTTCTTTTTGGAAAACTTCCTCTGTTGTATTTATGATAGCTTTGTATTGTTTTCTAATGTTGTGGTAGTTTTGCAGATTAATTTCGAAGGGGTTCTTCCTTGCCTGATATAGATCTTCCAGGGCTACTCTGCATGCTCTGAAGCAATCCTTGTTGAACCTTCTGTTCGCTTTTCTTGTTTCTGATGACAGTGTAGCTGCTTGCATGACCAGACATTCTAGGCTTATCGCACCATCTAGGTCCCCTTCCGATATTAGTTCCAGTGTAGTACCTGTGACCTGTTGCCTTATCATAGTTGGGTCTATTTTCCTTGACACTTTCTGAAGAATTTTGCTCTTCAGAATTTCATTTTTCGATATTTTGAAAATAGTGTCTATTGGCAGATGTTTTCTGAGTGCATCTCCAATGGTGTTTTGTCTTACTGTTTACTGTATTTGTAATAAAAACAGTGTCAATTGAAAGAAATATATTTAATAAGGCTGGTTTTACATAACGGATACTAGTTGCACATTATATTTTATTCACTTCTAAAGAATTAAAAGAGTTTCTACTACCAGAAATTTCAATGATGCACTCTGCGTCTTAACCTTCCTCTGTGGGCACTCCTGTATTAGTTACCGGTATAGTGATGGGTCCAATTAGCTCAATTCTACAAGCTAGCTCTTTCTCCTGCTTGTAAATGAGAGTACGGTAGTGTAAAAGAGTCGGTTTGTTCATGAGCAGGTACAAATGATTTAACGAGCTGCATCTATGTGAGTGTTTGAACAACTTTTTTCATGCAGTTCACATGCCACATCATAGATGGCAACTGCATTCATTTTGTTCATGAGCAGGTGTAACAAGCTGCCTTCTACACTGTCTCCAGCTCGTTTTGAATGACTTCGTTCACATAGTTTGGATTTCATCTCATAGAGGGCAATCAATGATCTTTCTGCATCGAAGGCTTTCAGATGCAAAACATCCGTTTTCTTCGTTCTCCTATATGTATAACAAGCAGTCTACATAAATGCCAAGACAATAAGTTCACTTCCATTCTGCTGTCCAGGCATAGTACCCAGATTTACCTGTGCGGTCAAAGTCACATGACTATTCACAGCCAGCTAGGGATGGGCAATGTAGTTCATTTCCGAGAGCTAATTCTTTTGCTCCCACACACTAACTAGAGTCGTTCAAATGAACTTGAAAACTAACTACACAGTTCATTATGAAAACGAGCTATGCAATTCATTATCATATCAGCACAGCATGTTCTTTTATATAGCGTGTGCTAATGCTATTTGTCTCTAGAAGTTTCCAAAAGCCACAATAGATGTCAGGGTAATGTATTCTGTTTTACTTCATACATTATGTGGAACTTACCACTCAGTATCTTCTATCTAAAATAAACATTTTGCATTTTGCAGATGGCTAGGAGAGAAAACTTTGCTCTGGTTTCCTAAGATAAATAACATACTCTAGCAACCTCTCTTTGTTAAATAGAGTCATAGAACCTTTATGAGCATGATTAAATTACTACTAAATATGTATGTTGCATGGTAATTAAAACTTGTACTGCTTTCACAACACCTAATTGATGTTTCATACTAATACTTGATGTTTCATACTAATCCGAATGAAAATAATAACAAATATATAAATACCATCATCTTAGTTCAGTGTGTTGGCTATTTTGCTAGCATTTCTTGCACACAAATTTATTTACAACACGAGGTGAGAATTTTAGTTTGTGGAAAGAGCCGATCTTCAGTGGTTTTGTGAAACAGCTATCTGGTGTGGGTCCTGTTTAAGTTTTATTTTCATTTTTAATTACGTTAAGAATTTCATTATAAAGTTTTAGTTTCATTTATCCTAATTTCCTGCTGGAAGTTGCACACAAAGGACTCAAGGAGAAGGAATAAGTTTTCAAGAGGTAAGTTCTATAGGCCTAATGCATAATATCCCCCTTCTCCTACTTTAGGTGGAAGCCTGAATCTCTTCCAACACCCTGTACATACCCCCCCGCCCCCCCCGCCCGCTGCTCAAACAAAGCTGTCTTTGTTTTACTGCTACTTCCTTGTTCCTCCCAATGCTATCAGCTGACACTGCAACAGCACAATTCTGGAGCCTACAATTGTGCCAGCACATACAGGGTGTTAATGAATAACCCCAAAATATTTTACCTGTGTATAGAGGGAACATAGACAAGCAACTTTTATTAAGGGATTTTTGCTCTATGATGTACAATGTGTATGCTACAAGGCATTAAAGTCATTACAATTCTGTGCTCATAAGTCAATAATTAAGCAAAATAGCGTTAAAATTTTCATTTATTTGACTTCATGCCTTCTTACTGATCAATGAAAACCTGATTCTTAATCATTCATCAACAGCTATATCATAATTTAGAGTTTTCATAATCTAAAAAATTTACAGACTAATCACATGACTGGCCGCCACTGCATTAGTTATTTTTATTAAGTGCCTGTATGGTATTTTATGAGATTGTGTGGGGACGAGAAAATGTCTGTCCGTCTGTATGTCTGTACGCACGATAACTCAAATACGCATTATCGGATTTTTATGAAACTTGGTATACACATTTATAATTCATGGAAGAACCCTATTGATATTGGACCAAATCGGTTGACCGGTACCGGAGTAAAACCCAATTTAGTGTGTATTTTAAAGGCAGCATAACTCAAATATGCTTTATCAGATTTTCATGAAACTTGGTGTACATATTCATAATGTCCATGGAAAGGAAGACGTCTGTTGATATTGGACCAAATCGGTTTGCCGGTACCAGAATAATGCCCAATTTAGTGCCTTTTTATGGTTTTATACAACAAAAGGCGTGGTAACTCCAATATGCTTTATCGAATTTTCATGAAATTTGGTATACTCATTTATAACGTCCATGGCAAGAAGCCTATTTATTTTGGACCAAATCGGTTGACCGGTACAACAGTAACAACTAATTAAATGTCACATGGTTTTTTAAATCATGTCTATACTACAATGCAACATTTTTTTATCATTGAGGGCTTTGATGCAATGCAGTCAGATGTTTGTTTACTTCGTTTGTTCTAGTTGAAATTGAGTACTGCATGAATACTTGTTATATACAGAAGGTACATTACTGTGAAATAATTAGCGGAGTTATTTGCCACGGAATTTTGTGAAATGTTGACATAGGCCAACTTTAAGAATTTCAATTTCAAATACATTTTAGATTTGACAAATAACACTATCATATCAAACTAGACCGTCAAAATGACCGAGTTGGCCAAATGATAATGTCTTGGACTCGTATTCTGGAGGTCCCTGTATCAAATCCCAGAGCTGGCTGATTTGACATGGTTTATTTTTTATTTTTATGTGAGTGCACGATTGTCAAGATATCACAAATCTGTAGTTCTGCTGACGCTGGTCGATTTTAATCTGATTTAAAAAACTTACTTTCTGCATATCATGATTGCAATTATAATTGATTCAACAAAAACATTCTGGCACTTTGTTATATCAGTTTACCTGATTTTATTCATAACTACAGTGTTAACAACAAAGTTTCTTTCTTTAAAAGTCAGTGGTGGGCATGCCTTGGGAGATTTTATGCTGTATCAGGAAAATTGAATCCATAGAGCAAAAATCTACTAATAAAAGTTGCTTGTGTATGTCCCCACTATACACAGGTAAAATATTTTGGTGTTATTCATTAACACCCTGTTTAAAGAGCGCATATTCAGTTGTTCATCACGCAAGACAAACGTACTACAAACAGTGGGTGAACAGTGGGTGGCTTGTAACTACCCTTCAGAGAATTTTTTCGAAAAAAGTTTCAAATAAAAGTTTTAGCTCTCAGTAAAAGGAACACGTGCAAATTTTAAAGAAAATTGTAAGAGCCGTTTTTTAGAAAATCGCGAACAACGAAAATTTCTTCATGTAAAGTCCCCTTAAAAATAAGATAAACCTCTCGCCAATCCTCGGCTGACATCTTCAGAAGGTACCTGACCCAAATACGAAATTTTGTTTTCATACGATTTTTCGTTTTGGAGCTAACCTGTTCACAGACTTTCCACACACACACTGACACACAGACATGTTTCCAAAAATAGAATTTTTGGATTCGAGGGCCTCAAAACGTGTATTTATGTAAAAAACTCAACTTCGAATTTGGGGGTCGAAAACAATACTTCCTCGAAAACAATACATAGTACCTATGGTACAGGCAGAGGAAGTAAAAAAATGCTCCGTGACCAAGTTATATGACTTGTGTGAAAACCAAACTTCGACAGACCCATGACCCACTTCAGATGTATTGCTTTTAGTCTTTCAATCAACCTGACAAGGGAAACGTATGGGGTGTCGTGTCAAATCATACCCACAAATTTTGCATATCGACAGGTCTTCATTACAGATGGACACATCTAAAAATTAGCTGCTCATACTAACTGTAAGGGGGTGAAAATTAATTGTGCATCTCGTAAATTCAAAATATTGAATAGCCTCACACAGTTGTCGGTGGGAGATGGTAATGGTCCTTCAGTATCTAGTGCAAGCCATGTATGCTGTCACACTGACAGTACCAGTATAGCAAAGCCCTGCTTCCCTTGCTAGCCCATGTGTACTGTGTAGTTTGATTGATCTCTCCCTTTCCTAATCTCCAGTGGAACAAAAATTATAATACAGTAGAGTCCTGAAAACTTGGCACTCGATAACCCGGCAGTCCGGATAACTCGGCCACACCCTAGCAGAGCAAAACGCAGAGTGCAGTGCAGAAAACAACAGGATATTATGCATTTCTTTAAAATAAATGTAGCTAGTTTTTTGCAAAGTCGGCTAGTTAATTTCCATTATAGACAGCTTTATGCCTTATGTATTCTCAAGCAACCAATACATACATGTACTGTATTTTCTGAGGAAACACTCGTACTTATTCTTTTTTTAAAACCTTTCTCGGTAACCCGGCATTTTCACACACTTGGCCACCCTTCGGTCCACATTAGGCTGAGTTTTCGGGACTCTACTGTAATGTTTAATTCCCTCCTCTGATACATACGTTTGTATTCTAGCAGGTATTATGAAGTAATTAGTACCTTTTTAACTGTTTAGGATTAGCAAAATGAATCTCGTGTGCTGTTTAAATTAGTTCAATTAATATTGTTATTAATATTTTACTTTGGATTATAATGATGAGTACAATACATATTATGTTAGTACAATTTCTTAACACCTAAAGACTTTTGTCTCGACAAGAAATGTCAAGAATGACAACAAGTTGTTTGAAGCGTTAGTGTTGTGATTCTCTGTGCGTAACAAAAAATCTTCGTTTTAATCATGAAAATTGATCGGTCACACTTCTAGCCTATAACACCCACACACACACACAATCATAACCAACCCCTCAACATCTGTACAGATTAAACAGTTTCAAAATGTGGAACTGGTAAGCAGTGCCTATCTAAAAATTAACTACAGTATCACATTCAACGAGTATCGACATAGCTTCTTCCTCTACCTTACACCCTGGCACCTGCTGTCGCTCATGTTCCCCAGCATGTGGGCTACTCAAACTAGTTGTACAAGTGTCCACCGTTGTTTCCTTATGAGACAATACAAACACGTTGTCACCCACTTACAGTTCATATGAGCAGCTAATTTTTGGCAAATGTCTATCTGTAACGAAGACCTATCGACATGCAAAATTTGAGTATGGGTTTCGACATGACACCTCATACGGTTCCCTTGTGAGCTGGGTAGAGTTCTAATCCATGTGAGCATTGGGCAGACACTTGCTTACAGTATTTTTCAAATGAGAAGCAATTTCCTTCACCACCAATCACATGTAAGAGCAAACGAAGTGTCGCCAGCAGTAAGAGTATCCCCTCCGTTTCGCCGTCTCTGATTGGACCGCATATCTAAGCAAGACAAGGACAAATTGTTTATCATCTGCAAAACACTGTATAATAGCTACATCGCAAAATTCATGGATAGCAGGATAGAGTGCAAAATATTATAGCCTAAATTAATTTCCCCATTTACATGCCTGTTTTCTCATTGTTGTTATTCGTTTCTGTTTTCTGGCATCTACCGTTATATTGTTAGCCTTTTCACTGCTATGCTACCGATATATAAATTTGTCAGTCGTTGGCCAGCCCCTGCATTACCAGTTATAGAGGCACATACAAACGTATTTTAAACAAGTCTCTTTAAGCCATCTTTGTCATTTCATATTTCATTGTCCATGAGTGCATTTTCTAGAGTTTGGATTGTGTTTATTTCACCCTGCTCATTGCCCAAGAAGTTTTAATAAATAAACCTGAAATTTTCTTTTACAGACCAAACAAAGTGTTCAACAACAAAGGATACTGTTCAATCTGTTGGGATATTATGGATGATCTGATGGTGCTGGTATGTGGACATCAGTTCCATAGGAGCTGCATTATGGAAGCCAAAGCTTATGGAGTAAGTGTGGTACAAAAACATTCAAATCCAATAGAAAAGACACCATATTTTAACAGAGATGCCTACTGCTACGGAATTTCCGTAGTTTCTACGATTTTCTTGAATTTGCTACGGCATTACAGAAATTGTCCTACATATTATGGATTTTACGAATCCCAATATCTATTTTTAAAATGTTTCGTTTCTCCCGCGAACATAAAGAAAGTTAATGTGTCAGCAGATATGCCTACTGTTATCATGAGAAATAGTTTGTAAAAAAAATCCGTTTTGTTGGCGAAATTGGACGTGAGTGTGTATTAGCCAGAGATGTTATATCTTACAGTTATAACATAATTGTAGTTTTAACATCATTGGTGTTAACATATTTCCTGTTTTTTATTGTCACTATAACGCCGCTGACGACTGCCGACGCCGTTGCTTGCTAGAAGTTTTATTGAGTGTTGCAGTGCAAGCAGAAGATTGAGGAAATATGTCGTGTAAACGTAAAATCAGTGATGAGTCTGATGGACAAAAACGAACTGCAGAAAATCAGCAGTATCGAAAGCAGTATACAGAAGTGTTTCCTTGCCTCGGACCTTCAAAAATTTCACCCAATCACGTCTCTTGTGAAACCTGTAATTGTGATTTTTCGGTTAAACATGGAGGACTCACACTACTGATAACAACCTTTCAAGGTTGGCATCTCTGTTTTAATATCTACTGTAAGATGCACTGCTGCCTCTGGATATGTCTATTGTTGACTAATCTATATAGATACATAGCAGAAGGAACTGTTACATATATAGTTCCATGAACTGAGGATTTCATTGTTTTTGAACATACTATATCATTAGGCCTACCATAAAAGCAGACAACGATGTTCAAATTCCAACAAATTTTAACCCTTAATTCCACGAGACTCACAATTCTCATGCATAGACCTATTATAAATATGTCGGAGTGCAAAGAAAACAGCTCATGCAATGATTAGGCCCGTAGTTCATTTCTTGTGCTCTATTTGGAAATTTTACATGCATTTTAAATTTTCTTCGAGTTTTTTTTTTTTTAATACAAATTTTAGACAAATGACTAATTGTTAAAATGCATTTAAGCAAGGCCGCCACATGGGAGGAGGAGGGGCTGCTGGACCCAAGAGGACCCGGGCCCCTGCTGGATCTTTGTAATATGATATACCATATATTTCTGCAGATAAGACAAGGTATAAATTTTCATCAAAGTTTTATAATACATCTGTCCTATAAGACGACCCCCACACTAAAAACGGCCTATGAATTTATGTTTATGAAAAAACTTCAAAAAGTTTTGCTTTTGTTTCAGTTTTCTGATCGCAAAAATGTTGCTAACCATCACACTATTATTATCCATAGGGTGGGTAGAAGTTAGGGCAAAATAACTAAAGTTAGTTTAAAAGACTGTTGGCTACCCTTACCGGAACAAAGCTTCCTTGATCTTTTTTTTCAAAATGGCATCACTGAGCACAGTCGCACCACAATGGAACAAAACGTTACGCACATTGTGCGTGAACCAGAGACTGTCAACATGCTGGGAGTAGAATCACGACAAACGGACTCATCCATGTCTCGGAACATAAGTGCAAGGCAGCATGGGTGGAAGGGGTAGCGCCTGAATGATTAGGCAATGTAGCATTTTGTTCGGGAGTCTCATTCACGAGAGCTCTTACATCAGAGCGCCGGGACTCGTCAGTGTTT
Organism: Ectobius pallidus; assembly: GCA_964059195.1. Taxonomy (NCBI): domain Eukaryota; kingdom Metazoa; phylum Arthropoda; class Insecta; order Blattodea; family Ectobiidae; genus Ectobius; species Ectobius pallidus. Next base: position 167,506,009 of record CAXKWD010000006.1, read on the forward strand.
GTAAGGCAATGTCTAAAGAAGGTAGGGCAGTATTGGCTGCATGTATGCTACATGTGGAAATTATTCAGGGGAAATTAATTATAAGCTCATGTCAACTTAGCAATGGAAAATAAAGATCAGGTAAAACGCAAATTACACGATAATATTTACATTTTACGACAAAATACAAACTGTAGTTATTTACAAATCTTAAAATACAAATACTTATAGTCAGGGTTGTAAAAAAGCCGGCTAAAATTGAAAAAGACCTGACCAGCGGTTTTTTTCAATTTTAGCCGGTTAAAATCATGATTTTAGCCGGCTAAAATCAGATTTAGCCGGCTAAAATCAATTTTTCCTGGTTGGGGGAGGTGGGAGCGGGTTGAAATTTTGAAAAAATTATATTTAGGGCCCTATGGGGTTTAGAGGGAAACTTAGTATGCATAAATTAGACACCAATGATTCAGTGGTTGTGGGGGTGAGGGTGGAAATTAAAAATTTTTAAAACCATGTTTGTGGGGTATCGTTGAAAAGCTCTTGATGAGTAATCTCTAAATCAACAACTAGTTTCTCAATAGTGCTCATATAAGGAGAGATTTGAATTTTTGAAAGTCAAAAACACTATAAAATATACCTCAGCCAATAGGCATGCCGAAATGAATTCATGAGGACCAACTGAGGCTAAAATTACCAATCAAATCAAGTTTGAAATATTAAAAGTAATAGTTAAATATCTTTAGAACAATAATCCTTGACCAAATTAAAAATGGATTAATAAAAGATATCAATTAATACATAATTAACAACTCTCTTTTTATAAAAAAAATATTTCAGTTTTTATTATTTATAAAAAAGTTTATAAATTCATAAAAAGCACTATGAAATCTACATCAGCCTGTGCCTTGTAGGCCAACCTATAGGGATTTTTTATACTTATTTCTCCATCAATTACACAAATCTGAAGCGTAATCACCTATCACTGGAATTTTGTCAAGCCATAGAATCTTTACATCGTATGCCAGCCAGTTCTGCATCAATCGAAAGAGTATTTTCTTCATTTGGGTTAATACAAACAAAATTGAGAAACAGACTAGGCAATGAAAAAGCCCAGAAGCTTGTATACATCAACAGGCAGAATAAAGCAAATATGCAAGAGTCTTATGATGAATGGTGAATTTACCATATTTACTTGAATATAACGTGCCCTATTTTTGTCCATTTATAGATTTCAATACTGAGGTGCGCGTTAAATTCTAGTGCAAATCCGTTTCGTAGGTCGGAGGTAATATTGATCTACATAACAAGGCACTGCTATAATTCTCGACTTCGTTCATTTTATCATTAGCCTACACCATATGAAATTTAATTTCTGAAACATAATGAAAAAATTGTTTTTGTCAGTTCTATAGTGCAAATGTGGAATATTGTGCATTGTCGATTTTAAACTCATTTAAGAGTGGTATCAGCTTTCATTGTGAAACATGCATTTAACATTTTGTTTGTCCATTTAGCAATAAAAACAAGCACCTCCGAGGATTCCAGTGATTAACACATTAGTGAATATTGATGAGCCATGCCTATAGGTCTACTTGTAGGCCTAAAACTGGCAGTTAACTGTAAATGTTTATGTGTTGGTTCATTATTCTATAAATACTAAGACAAAATTCCAAATAAAATATCCTATTGGTGCGCATTACATTTGCTAACAAACTCTTTTTTTTATGATATTAAGTTTCAAAATCAGGGTGCGCATTAAATTCGAGGGTGCATTATATTGGAGTAAATACGGTAATTAACTATTGCTGGGAATTACACAGTGAGTCCCACGCATGAGTTGGCCAATGACGTGGGATTCTGCAAAGCGGCGGGCACAGCTCCAACTCCTTAGTGATCGGGTGAAATATCTACGCAAATAAAGCCACGGTTGGTGTAATGATTCAGGTTCTCATATTTACAGTTAAAATTACAATGAAAATAACCACATACCTCATCACAAGAGCTGCTGGAAATGCTCTTCTCTTGCATCCACACAATACTGGCACCTTTTCAGGAAATTTTCTTTCACACGCATAATTTCAGCTTCCGAGACAGAGTTAATTTCTCTTGTGATATTGTTTTTAAGTTCTTCTAACAGCATGTGACTATTATTTATGGGGAAACTTCAAAAATAAAGTGTATAGGTCAATTTCCCATACATTAGAAGAACTTGAAGACAATATCACAAGAAAAATTAACTCTATTTCGGAAGCTGAACTTATGCGCGTAAAAGAAAATTTCCTAAAATGGTGCCAGTATTGTGTGGGTGTAAGAGGAGAACATTTTTAACATCTCTTGTGATGAGGTATGTGGTTATTTTCATTGTAATTTTAACTGTAAATGTGAGAACCTGAATCATTACACCGATCGCGGCTTTATTTGCTGTGCCCGCCGCGACGCAGAAACCCGTGTCATTGGCCAACTCTTGCATGAGACTCACTGTATTAAATTACACTAAATACAATTTTAGGTTTCTGAGCTTGTATCTTTTAAATTTGTGATGTTTGGAAATAAGAACATGAAAGAAACTTCAATTATTTTTACTCAATTTGATTTTATCCAGATAAAATGCCTGGCATTTTTCAAGTGGATAAGACTGGTAGCTCTGCATTTGCATTCAGTAGGCCTAAGTAGGCCTACTACAGGTTCTGAGCTTGTAACTTTTAAATTTGTGATGTTTGGAAATAAAAACAAGAAAGGAACTTCAATTATTTTTATTCAATTTGATTTTAGCCGGATAAAATGTCTGGCTTTTTTCAAGTGGATAAAACTGAGGCCTACTACAGGTTCTGAGCTTGTAACTTTTAAATTTGTGATCTTTGGAAATAAAAAAATGAAAGGAACTTTAATTGTTTTTATTCAATTTGATTTTAGCCGGATAAAATGCCTGGCTTTTTTCAACTGGATAAAACTGGTAGCTCTGCATTTGCACTCAGTAGGCCTAAGTAGGCCTACTACAGGTTCCGAGCTTGTAACTTTTAAATTTGTGATGTTTGGAAATAAAAACAAGAAAGGAACTTCAAGTATTTTTATTCAATTTGATTTTAGCCGGATAAAATATCTGGCTTTTTTCAAGTGGATAAAACTGAGCCCTACTACAGGTTCTGAGCTTGTAACTTTTAAATTTGTGCGTTTGGAAATATAAACATGAAAGGAACTTCAATTACTTTTATTCAATTTGATTTTAGCCGGATAAAATGCCTGGTTTTTTTCAAGTGGACAAAACTGGTAGCTTTGCATTTTAAATTTGTGATGTTTGGAAATAAAAGCAGGTAAGAAACTTCAATTATTTTTATTCAATTTGATTTTATCCGGCCTGGCTTTTTTCAAGTGGATAAAACTGGTAGCTCTTCATTTGCACTCAGTAGGCCTAAGTAGGCCTACTAAAGGTTCTGAGCTTGTAACTTTTAAATTTGTGATGTTTGGAAATAAAAACATGAAAGAAACTTGAATTATTTTTATTCAATTTGATTTTATCCGGCCTGGCTTTTTTCAAGTGGATAAAACTGTTAGCTCTGCATTTGCACTCAGTAGTCCTAAGTAGGCCTACTACAGGTTCTGAGCTTGTAACTTAAATTTATGATGTTTGGAAATAAAAACATGAAAGAAACTTCCATTATTTTTATTAAATTTGATTTTATCCGGATAAAATTGCCTGGCTTTTTTCAAGTGGATAAAACCGGTTAAAACCGGCCGGTTAAAATCAAGCCGGCTTTTTTCATAACAACCCTGCTTATAGTAGATCCTGTTATAAACAAATGTGTTGGCTATGTGCAATGCATCCAGTGTTTTGCAATACTGTCTTACAAAATAGTATAACTTCTTCGCTGAGAAGACATAATTGTGTCAAAACCAGGCGTCAGGCTCAGGAGATAACCAAAGAGGCCAAAAATAATATTCTAAAAGCGTGTGTACTCTTGTGCACCCTTGATTTAAGACCTTTTGAAATTGTGGAGGGAAAAGGGTTTATTAATCTAGTGAATGAGCTGCTAAAATTGAGGGCCATCTATGGAGCTGTAACTGCTTGCTACAGACATATTACCATCCAAGAGGACGATTTCATGGCATGTGCACACTTTCAGTCAGGAAGTGAAGGGTGAATTTTTGCCTAAAGTTAAAGAAGTAATTGGGACAACAGATATGCGGAGTGACAAGTATAGACAGTTTAGCTACCTGACTGTTACTTCTCACTACATTGACGCTAGTTGGGGTTTAAAAAACTATGTAATGTTCACTGCAAAATTTCTGGACGACAGAGTTAAAAGTGGTGCAAATATTAGAGAGGAATTAGAAACAAACATGGCACTGCTTAACATTCAGACAAATGAACTACAAAATGCAGTTTTTGTTTCTGATCAGGGGGCAAATATCAAATTAGCACTCTCCCACTACGAAAGACTACCCTGTGCTGCCCCTTGTATCAATACTGTTCTGCGTCATGTGTTTGAACCACACAAGACAAAGGAGCAAGTAGACTGGGAGCACTTAAAAGAAGTGCAATTAGCACTAGAAGCAGCCAAACGTACCGTGACTCATCTGAAAAAAAGTGGTTTGGTAACCAAAGTAAGCTCGACAGTCTAACAACATACAGAGACGAGATGGAATAGCTGTCTTAAAATGCTGGTCTTACTGACCAATTTAAAGATATTCAAGCGTTACTATCTGTGGGGAATAAAGATAAATGTCATGGAAGGCTTTGACCAAAACCTTGTTCATCATCTAATTCATTTTTTGATACCTTTCAAAGAGGTGACCGACATACTTGAAAGAGCAAATTTTCCCACTTTGTCGACAGAAACTGTTAAAACATGCTGAGGAAACAGTTCAGGATTGCGAAGCTGTGAGGGTGCTGAAGAAAAGAGCACTTAATACTACTAAGCTTGAGATATCAATGATACACAAAATTGCAGCATTTCTATGACCACCTTTTTGACATTTAAATATGTTGTCTTCAAATGACAAAGAAGAGGTTTACCTTCATGTCAGAAGAAATATTAAGAATAAGACAGATGAACCTCCAGAAAAAAGGCAATTGATTGATCCTGACTTCGACGAATGGCTTCCACCACCTTCAAGAAAAGATGAGGTTTCGAAGTATATTTCGGCAACCATAGATTTAAATATAGCAGATAAATGAGTTATTTCTTGATGGGGAAATCATGAGCACGAATATCCAAAATTAGCAACACTGGCCAAATCAGTTCTTTTTATTCCTGCTACCAGTACTTCTAGTGAATGAAACTTTAGTAAGGCTGGTATTGTTGTCCAAGAGAGATGAACAAGATTATCCCCAGAAACTGTAAATGACATCCTCATTTTGTGTCCTCACCCGCCGCTAGAGGACCAGTCGGAATCAGCTGATGATGGCAGGAAGACCTGTTGAAATGATCATCCTGGGTAAATATACCTTTTAGTGAAGTTTAGTGTGTATATTTCGATCTCAATCTTGCAACAATTTTATTGTCAATTCGGCCATTACAGCAATGGACGTCAAACACTTAAATACTAGAGTAAACAGCTAGAAACTAAGACATTGAGTGAAAATCTGAGATCACAAAAGACAACATTTGGATAAAATATCACTTAAATATAGTAACAAAATGTAAAAATTATGATATCATACATGAATGGACAAAAGCGAGAAATGTAATACAATTAATTAGGGACACTACTATTAATAAAGGGTAGACAGTCATGATCAGGGCCCGGATTCTGATGACCTAAAATTGTTGGAAAAATGACCTATAAAATGACCCTAAATTTTAAAGAAAATTACTTAGTAAATATAAAAAATGACCTAAAAACTGACATTTTATTTATAAAAAATTATTATTTTACACACAGAGTTATAGACTACTTCGTACATCATTGTAAAAACTGTAAATAACTGTAATGTTGTGAATGTTTTTTTTCTCACGGAAATTTATACTAGCACTGAGGCACTGGAGAGCCAAAATTCGGCATTTCCTTTTTTGGTCTGCCGGATTATATTGTTGTTTAATTGAGGGTAAACAGTAGTTTGCACTCTAAAATCCAAGCAGGTGGCAGACTCTGGTGCCAAGTCAATATAATAACAATCTCTATATATATGAAAGGCTTTGTCCTGACTGACTTAATGACTGAATGACAGGAATCAACGTACAGCCTAAACTATAACAGGTAGAGACTTGGAATTTTGATAGTACCTTCGTTTCCTAATGTAGATGCTCACTAAGAAAGGATTTTGAAAAATTCTGATTCTAAATGCCAAAAATGAGTGAAAAACGGGCAGAAAACTTGCATTTTTTGGGTTTTCGAAGCGTAATTTATTTCAATGTCAAATCAATTACAGCTGGCTTTGGCTATTTTTGTCAAACCTTGGAAAGGAAACTTTCGCGATCGCTCGAATGTTGTAGCTCACGTTGGTCGATTCATTTGTTTTTAATGTCAAGGCACGCATACATATGAAATTTTCAACCTAATCCCGAAGAGGTTTATTATTATTATTATTATTATTATTATTATAAGTGGGATAATCAATATAGGCCTAAATATGGTCAAACGTTGTTCGATTTGGACGAAACTCATTATACAGAGGTTTTCTGGGCCAAGAAACTCGAATCTGAGGACGCTTTTACCAGACGATACTATCTAATCGTGGTATGTAGTCCACGTGATTTAGGAGTTAATAAATATAATGATATAACTATTATGCACTTGATTTTTAAATTTTGAAATAATTATCGCGGGCGAAGCCGAGGGCACATGCTATCTCTCTCTATATAAAAGGCTTTGTCCTGACTGACTGACAGGAATCAACGTAGAGCCTAAACTATAACAGGTAGAGACTTGGAATTTTGACAGTACCTTCGTTTCACAATGTAGGTGCTCACTAAGAAAGGATTTTGAAAAATTCTGATTCTAAATGCCAAAAATAAAATGTTTTTGAGAATACTTAATCCCTTTTTACAGAGAATTATCAAATCCGAATCACATTTGACATTAAAGCATATTGTTGGGGTTTCAGATGGGTTTGGAATTAAATTAAATGGAAGTTTGACAATTACAGTTTGCTTTGTCTATTTTTGTCATACCTTCGAAATTAAACTTTCGCTATCGCTTGAATGTTGTAAGCCCTAATATGGTCAAACATTGTTTATTTGGACGAAACTCACTATACAGGGATTTTCTGGACCAAGGAACTCGAATCTGAGGTCGCTTTTACCAGGCGATGCTATCTAATCGTGGTATGTAGTCCACGCGAATTAGGTGTTAATAAATATAATGATTTAACTAACTATATTATGCTCTTAATTTTTAATTTTTGAAATAATTATCGCGGGCGAAGCCGCGGGCACATGCTAGTAGTAATATAATACAAAATTTTGGCGTTTCTTTGATTCTCATTTCCGACTGAGACATGACAACACTTAACACCAAATTTTTCTTTCTTGCATTAAACAAACAACACTCAAAGACAGCACCGCTAGCGACGAAAAAAGTTAATACACTCAATGTAAATACATGAAAATGATCAAATAAGGAAGCAAATGACACGAAAATGACAAAATAATGTCCTAAAATTGAAATAAATGCCCTAAAAAATAAAAATGCATAAAATGACAAAAAATGACCTAATAAAAATGCATTTCTATAATCTAGAGGCCATGATTAGGATTTAGCCACAAGTTGGCAATGTCTATGCAGCATCAATAAAAACATGACATCTCATTAGAATCCGGGCCCTGGTCATGATAATACATTGTCATATGTGAGTTCCAATAAATTAATATACATAGTACAAATTACTTTGCAATAGGTTCTAATATACTATGCTATTTTCAAAAAAATTCTGAATTTTGTCAAATGGCTGCAGGACTAACCAGACATGTAGCTTGGATTTGAAGACTCTCAGATATAAATTTCAGGCAAATTTTTTTGTATCTGCCCTATAAGATGACCCTAGATTTTCAGGTTTTTTTTTTTTTTTTTTTTTTTCATTTTCATTTCATGATTCAACTATTGTGTTATCTATGGAAATATGCAGTAATTTTATGGAAAACTGGAAAAGTTTGATAAAACGTTCTGTTACGCAAGTAATGAGAAAGAAGCTCCACAGAGAAGGGAAGAGACAAATGAATGAAAATGGTCGGCAGTCTATGAGAGGCCTGCATCCAGTAGCCTACACGGTCCTGGGCTCGACCCCGAGATATGGCAACTCTGCATTTAAGAGCTAAAAAATAGGTTCATAACCTCAAAGTTCAATCACAACAACCTACCAAGCAATTAGCTGTTATAGATTTTGGCCATCTTGATTATTTATTTACTACATGTAAATGTAAATGTTACTCTTGGATTGATACTGTTTATAGATTACTTCAGTAGAGAACAGTCACTATTCTTTACATACTGTCTGTAAGTTAATAGAGTTCTTTTTCTTTTCCCAGAAGAAGCCAAGATGTCCAGTCTGCCGCAATCCCATCAGCGACTAACACCTTCAGGAGATAACAGAGAATATTTTACCATACATTGTCAATCATAATGAACTTCACTGTTAATCTTGAAATTTTTAAAGTTTATTTATTTAAACAGTTTTTCGTGTGTGTGTTTAGATTTCACATGCATATTATTTTGACTGTATTTTCAGTTTGATAAGAAATGCCTATGACAATGTAAATTATTACATAGAAATAATTGGATGTTTTTACAACAACAAAAATTGACTACTTTTATGAAATAAAGATAAAAATTGAAAACTCTTGATATTTAATTTTTTATAATTATTTCAAATTCATTTTATGAGATGTGTTTTGAAGACTGGAACCATTTCCCAATGCAGTCATTTTAGGAATACCATAAACTAGGAGTAACAAATTCTATCTTTAAAAGAAGAGGACACCTTGGAGACAATGGAAATAAATGTTACCATACTTTGATCATTATTGTTGTTATTATTGGTTATATCTATGAAAATAGTTAATTCCAAGGTTGCAATCTCTGTTACACATATCTGAGGTATCTCAGTGGCCAACTCACTGACTGACTCACTGACATTAATCTTGACCCACTTCCAGATGAGCTACAAACTTCAAATTTGGCACACTTGCAGCTTTCAGCCTGTGACTGACAAGAATATCCCCAAAAGTTCGATTTTTTATTTTTTACCTCTAAAAGACGTTCAAAATGGCAGATGCAGCTATAAAGTCTCTGCTCAGTTTTCATAACAATGATGTTTGCAGTGTTCACATAGGGCTTTGGAAGTTGCAATACACTAGGCTTTGACATATAATTAGACATGCTAACGATAGAAATAATATCCGTAAATCAACAATGGAGAGTGAAATAAATATTGGGTGTGATGTATCACATACCTTTCTCTACCCTAGGCATGGACAATATCATTTTCTCACCTGACTCACTGTACTGACAGTCATGTTTACCCACTTCCAGATCTAGAAACCTTATACTTTGGTAGACTTATACCTTTTAGCTTGTAACCAAAGGAAAAATTTCAGAAAATTCAAATTTCAATTTTTTTACCTTGAAAAAACCTTATAGTTGGACTGCACTATTCACGTTTATTATGGCTAAACGGTGATATGCTTTAAGGCAGTCTAAATACATGGACTCTATCTCCGATACATTGTCAGTTCATAAAAAGACCTTTCTCGAGAACTTAAGTGCGGCAGTGCCCCCAACGAGCGAACAATGGTGTGACATTAACAAAAGAAAAACCCTCAATTTTTACAGATATTACTTTCAGTATTAAGGAAGATTCTACTAACGTTAACAATTTATTAGGAACATGTGAAAATCGGTACTTTCAGCTGCTTGTCACCTTTTGTTGCACTATTCTGATTTGCCTAAGCATATTTCACTGCAGATTGCATTTTCTTCAGCAAGTATTCACTATTTTTTGGTTAGAATGAGAATCTTTGCAGGAAATGTAAGTGAAATTACATTGAACAAGAAGTCCGTGTCTGATAGATCCTCTAGTCAAGCTATTTCTTTCCTGACTTGGCATAAACGAAAACACTCGTTCCACCTTTGTGTTGTGAGGATTATAACTTACTGGAAACAAATATTGTACCATCTTCAATAGTTAAGAACAACAGTCAAGACTGAGTTTCTGCAAACATTGGGTGCCTTATAACTACCCTCACAGAATTTTTGCCCCCCCCCCCAAAAAGTTACAAATAAAAGTGTTACTTCTTAGTATAAAGCACCTCATGACAAAATTTATACAAAATCATTAGAGCAGAAAATTGCAGAAAATGATATTTTCTTCATAAAAAGTCGCATTAAAAGCCAGAGAAAGTCATTGCCAATTTTCATGTCACATCCCCATAAGATACCTAGGCCTAAACCAAATACAAAATTTTGTTTTCATACAGTTTTTTCATTCTGGATCTAGGCTGTTCACCAGTGGCGTAGCGTACTATAAATAATTAGGGAAGCTGATTGCATACATATGGAAAAGCAAAGACTAGATTAAAATCCTTTCCTTAATTTTTGAAGGTCAGCTCTATTCTACTGTTTCTCCCGATAAATAATTCTATGACGTCATCTTCGAATGTGTGTCTGCTCCTCAATCCATTCAGCAGAGCCTTCTCTATGTTTAACAATGCGAGTGCCGCTAATCTTTTCTGAGTTTGAGAATTTCTCAGGTAATTTTTAATCTTTTTTAACGCACTCCTCAATACAGCAATGTTGAAATGCATTCCATAATTTTCTTGTAAGCATTCTAGTGTATATTCTGGAAACTGAGCTTGAAAATTCTGAAACTGCTTACTGTCAAGGAGACTTAAAAAATTCAGCTGGGGACCTCTGCAAACCTGGTTGAAATATTCAGAGATACCACATCAATTACTTCGTAAAAAAAGTCTTTTGTATGAAGATTTCTTATCTTCACCAGGAATTGAATCTATGCGAATTCTTTTAGATTTTTGGGAGCAATCCTGTTCAGACGAAAATACTTCCATTTTTTCCCAGACAGAATCAAAATTCTCACGAAGTTTCTGCAAATGACGTTTAAAGTGTTCAATCTTTCGCATACAGAAAGAAATATCATTTAGTTTTGTCTGAGGTACTTTGAATAGTGAATCAGAAAATGGAAATATTAAGGAAAATATTTCTAAAAAGAAATTGAAATCGAATCCCTTTATAGTCGTCAGCAGACCTTGGGCAGAAACAATGGTTTCTGAATCCTATTCACTCTTATTTTCAACAATGCCATCAAACAGCTGTTCAATATGGGATCTGTTTTAATGAATCATTTCTACTAAACGAGCAAACGCAGGAAACATTTTGTATAGACGTTCATTTAGGGCAATACTTCGATCGAATGCAGACTAAATTTCTTTGTTAATATGTCTTCAATTACACAATAACAAGAATCACTGCTGTCACCCATGATGATAAAGAGAACCGCCCACACCGCACCTTGCCACAACACCACATGCGGACCTACCCTAACGCATGCTGCGCTAATGCGGTGGAATACAACACTGCAACCGCTTCCAAATCTACCAATTTTAGTGGCGGGAAAACTACAAAGCTTGCATTTCCGTACAGCCTAGAAGACTGCTGTTCAAAAGCAGCTTCCTAACTTGGGCTGCCGCATCAAACTGTGCAATAAGACTGCTGCATCTCATGTTGTCTCATTTACGGAACACATGATCAGATGAAAAGAATGTACTTCATCTACGAATTCAATGTCTTGCATTTACAGACTATTACACGATAAACATTAATTTAATTTTTGCCTACAATCTTGGGGAAGCACTGCTTCCCTAGCTTCTTAAGTAGATACGCCCCTGCTGTTCACACACAAACAGACATGTTTTATAAAATAATAATTCTGGACTCAGGGGACCTCAATTTGTGTATCTATGTTAAAAACTCAAGTTTGAATTTTGGGGGTCATACACAGTACTTCCTCTACCTATGGTATGGGCAGAGGAAGTAATAAAGGAAGAATTAAAGCAAAAAAGAGTGAAATAAAACAGGTAATGAAAGTCGCCGAAGGTGAGATGATCAATATATTAGAGGTCAAAGCCATTCAATGAGTGTTTTATTCATTAAATGCTGAGTATTTGCTAAATAGATACAAGAAATAATAACTCGAGGTCTCAATTCTGTCAAGATAAATTCACTAACAACTTTGTTGCTTGTGAAGTTATAGATAAAATCCAGACTTCTCTTTATATTACCTATGATAACAGCAATTCTTGGTTTAAAGAAGAATTTGATAATATGGCTTTCCTTGCTAGTTCATGAGACACATATGAAAAACATTTTGTAGTTTCACGGTATGCTGGCCAAAACTAAAAATATTTTAATTACAAAATAAAATAAAATCTTTCCAGGAGTGGTATACCTAAAATACTGATCAGGATTCACCACTGCCAGACAGAAAATAAAATGGAGAAGTAGTACTATAAAAAAATGAATAAAGAGCTTTTTTTATTTATTTATTTATTTTTAATTCAGCTTTGTTTATACTCCTTTTAGCTTAGAGGCCATATCAGGAGTTCGGGATCTGTGTCTCTACAGTAGGGTAGGCCATGGAACTATTGATTGTCAATTGTTTCTCTTATTGGTGTATTTTTATGGAGTAAATTTCAACTGATATTAATTTAAATGGATATGATGCAGCATGAAATGGTGAGGATGATTCATAGTATGTAAATATCCAATTTAGGATTTGCTTTCACAACTGGGGAAACCATGAAAAACCCATGTCAAATTGCCCAGCCATGGGATTTGAACCTGGGACCCCCTGAATGCGAGTCCAAAGTAAAAGAATTATTGAATGAAGTAAGGGACATACAAAATGATAGAATATTCTCAAATAATGGAAGAATAATAATTCCTTTATTACAACCAAATGGTCATATTATGGGGAATGGTGCAATGATGGAAAGAAGTATGGCAGGAAACACGAGCACCCCCCACATGGATCCACCAAAAATAGATCCTGGGTCCCAGCAGAAGGCGAGTATCTAACCAGTCACAGGGGCAGCCAATAAAATGAATGGATTAAGAAAGTAGTATAGTCCAAAAATTTCGATAGTATACTCTTAATTTTCTAAAATTTATTTTAATTTTTGGACTATACAGAACTGATTATTATGACACATTTATTTAATTTCCACAATAAATTTAGTAAAACATTTAGCTGATTTCAAAGTGAAGGATTAACGGATTTATAGGCTATTTGGAAGAGAAGAGACATATTATAACAGCCAAGCCGTTTTATGATGTTAAAAGATGAAATACATTTTAACGATCACATGAAGTGCACGAGGACTGTCATTAAACTTAGAATGAAGCTCCAACAATTTTGATTCGACAGTAAAATCTTGAGAATCTGGTTCATATTGTTTAATAAAAAATTATTTTCCGTTTTGCCACCAGAACTTATTGTAGGCCTACATACTCTCGAACTGGTTTGTCAAGTCAACGGCAGAATTTCCAAATATATCAAATAAATAAATAGGTAAATAAATATACAGGAAAATAGACAAGTACATATGTATATGCATATAAGCATAAGACATAAGCTAATAAGTACTTTAACTTAAGCAGAGGTTATATGTTGTATACCTGTGTATAACCTTGACTACACCATTGGTTAAGGAGGAAAGAAACAAAGAAAGAACGAGCGAAAAAAAAAACTCATACTCCCAGAGCATAATTCTCAAAATTATTACACATATTCTTAACATAAGCAATATTGACACAATATGTTTACCATTAGACACAACACACATATGATTCACATAGTGGAGAATTTACATAAGACTTTGATTGGAATTTGTAACTTGGGATGTGAAATAATAAATCCCGTAGCACTGTTTATGCCATTTTAAGAAGACATCATCCTAAACCATTGTCTATCTACAAAATAATATAATAGCATTGTTCCCTAATCTGAAAATCAGCACCAAAACCAACAAAGAACAGGTGCTCTTGTATCACTGGATTTCTCCAGTGTTGTCCCTGTCATTCACTACTTCTTAAGTAAAGTAAAAGTGCTGTGGTACGCATTTGACATTGTACTGGATTTCAGACAGGTGTGAATACGCCTAATTACTTTTCTATTCACGGATTAACTGGTCAAAGAGGATTAGGGTGGCAGTAGGTAGAGACAATTCTTGGAAAAACAGTCTTTAAGGAGTGGCACCCACAATAGTCTTCAGGAAACAAATAGAATGCATCATAAAGCTGTTATCATATCGAAATGTTGATGATTGGAAAGAAAACGTACGTCAGTCAGGTACAGAGAGTACAAAACACATTAAATAAGGGGGGGGGGGGGAAACATCAAGTATGGCTACATCAACCGTTCTGTGGATACTGATTGCAATTTCATACTGTTCCCAAGTGACTCTACAGGCAGGTAAGTGCTCTGTTACACCTACATGCTGCTTTTTCCGGGCACGACCTTTTCAAGACCTGAGAAGACGTGAGAAAATAGAGAAAAACTATTTTTACTTCCTCTGCCCGTACCATAGGTACTACAGGTAGAGGAAGTATTGTTTTCGACCCCAAAATTCGAAGTTGAGTTTTTAGCATATATACACGTTTCAAGGCCCCCTGAATCCAAAAATACCATTTTTGGAAACATGTCTGTGTGTCTGTGTGGAAAATATCTGTGAACAAGCTAGCTCCAAAACGGAAAATCGTATGAAAACAAAATTTCGTATTTGGGTCAGGTACCTTCTGAAGATGTGAGGATAAGATTGGCGACTATTTTCTCTTATTTTTAAGGGGACTTTACATGAAGAAATTTTCGTTTTTCGCGATTTTCTCGAAAACGGCTCGAACGATTTTCTTTAAATTTTGCACATAGGTTGCTTATACTAAGAGCTAAAACTTTTATTTGAAACATTTTTTCGAGAAAATTCTCTGAGGGTAGTTACAAGCCACCCACTGTTCACCCACTGTTTGTAGAAATTTTGTCTTGCGTGATGAACAACTGAATACTCTATATAAGAATGTGAAGTGAGAAAGATGTATTGTTGGCCAGGTATAGAGTAAAGAAGTATCTGAGGGAAATATTCGATAAATTTCGTAAATTATATTTTACGGCAGAAAGTTCAATAAACGTCTGCAGTCATTTGTTTGTTTGTTTTTTTTTTTTTAAGTTTGTTATATAGACTGCGCTTTTAGTCGCATCATTGAAAGAAGAGGTATTTATAGGATAATTAGCGTAAAATTGTGTCTTGCGATTCTGTACAAGGATATGTGAATACTGCTAACTTTTATTTGGGCAGAGGAAGTTATGTGACTTTCACATCAGATTTTTTTTAATGTAAAGTGGCATTAAAAGAAAGAGAAAGTCGTAACTAATCTTTGCGTCATATCTAAGGTGACCATATTTTTATGAATAAAAATTGGAACGTTTAATATCATAGGTCTATTGGCTTGACCAACTGACCGAATCACATGGTTTATTTCCCAGAATTCATTGTCTTAAAATAATGAAATAGAAAAGCTCAGTCTGAGCCAGGGGCATATCAGAGGGCGGCTGAGGGGGCTACATTAAGTTATGCTAATATGTTACACATAAGAACATTTTAATTGGCAGATAGTAGACAGCTTAATTGCACATCCTGACTCGTAAAATGCGTAAGACAAATTGTGAAATAGAAATGCTGTTACTGCTTTGTCACCACGCAAGATGCCCGAGTATGTACAAACATTGTTGGCTTAGATAACTTCCCTTCAGATTAAGTTTATGATAAACGTTTCAAATAAACTTTTATTCCTCAACATAAGCAGCTTGTGTACAAAATTAAAACAAAATCATTTATGAGAAAATTGCAAAAACTGAAATTTTCTTCACGTAAAGTGATAATAAAAGTAAGAGAAAGCCGTTGCCAATCTTGTGAAATCTCTGAAAGCTATCTAACCCAAAGATAAAATTTTGCTTTCATTCAATTTTTCGTTCTCATGCTGTTCACAGGCACACACTGGTAGACAGATTTGTTATAATTTATAAAAAGTTAAACGAGAAATTATTTCTATATTATCATATTTTCAAAAATTTAGGTAATAAAGGATATGCTTAATTCTATTGTAGGATATAATAACTATATATACAATACACAATACATATGTAATATTATTATTAATTTTATTATTATTATTATTATTATTATTATTATTAATAGAGACATAGAACAGTAAATTCACACCATAACAGAAAACTAAGTGCTACAGAAATGGATTTTTGGAGAAGAGCTGCAAGAAAATCAAGAATAGAAAGCATTCGAAATTCAGAAATAAGGAAGATAATGAAAGCAGAGAAACAATTTTAACAACAATAGACAAAAAAAGACTAAATTCGTATGGACATCTACAATGAATGCCGGAGAATAGGATACCAAAAGCTATAATGAATTGGCAACCAGAGGGGAGAAGGAAAAAGGGAAGACCTGCTAGAAAATGGGATCATTGCGTTCGAGACTCCTTACAAAAATTTTCAGTTAAACCCAGAAGATACAATGGACAGGGATAAGTGGTACCATGCAACACATTGAACATTCTTTGGAAATATGTTAATTTTATTAAAATATGTAAAAATTTGGGTAAATTGTAATTTAAAATTTGGTTAGAAATTACTGAACTTTTATACAAATGTTATTGTAATAATAATAATAAGTAAGGAGCACTCAAAAGAGCATTTGTTCAAGCCCCCACAGCAAGAGAGATACCGGGTGCGACCTGGGAGAAGCATTTCACTGGGATTCGCAATAAGAGTGGCAATGAAACAGCCTTCCAGACAACACTTAAAAGTAATACAGCAGAAGCCCCTACACCAATCACTTCAAAAGAAATCCAAGACGCCATCAAGACTACAAAGAGAGGAAAGGCAGCGGGACCGGATAACATATTCATGGAACATATCATTGAAACAAAAGATCTACTACTGCCAATATGGACTGACCTTTTTAATCGGTGCCTCTCAAGTGGATCAATTCCAGAAATCTGGAGAACGGCACAAATGACAATTTTGTACAAAGGTAAGGGACCAACCGAAGATCCCAACTCGTATAGGGGCATAGTATTACAGAACACAATCTTCAAGATTTTCTCAAAAATTTTAACAAAAAGACTAGTCAAAGAAGTTGATTTGCGTATCCCAGACTGCCAATTTGGGTTCAGAGAAAACAGGAGTACACTACAAGCAGTGAATTTCCTTCAAGAAGAAGCAAAACAGGCACTGAGACACAAGAGAGGAAAGTATCATGTGGTATTCGTAGATTACAGAAAGGCGTTCGACCTGATCGACAGGAGTATACTAATAAGGAAGCTTATAGGGATGCTGGGTGACTCTCACTCCCTAGCAAAAATGATTGAGACAATATACTAACTCACAATTATATTGTCATTATTATTGAATTCCCAAAAATACAGAACCCTATTTTACCAGATGGCATATTAGGGTTATAGATTAAACATATATACAGAGTATACAGTAAACTACATATACATATTACAATTTTGCAAAAACACTATTATATTGTCATTAATGATGGTGTTGTTCTATCAGAAAGAGTGAGACAGACGAATGGTGTACCGCAGGGTGATCCCATGAGCCCTTTGTTGTTTAACATCATAACAGCAGACATTACAAATATCATTAAGGACCTGCCCACAGTGAACCTAATCATGTATGTGGACGACATGGCATTAGGGTCGCAACACAGAAAAGATCTGCAAACAGCACTTCAGAAGCTAGAAACATGGGCCTTCGAGAATAGCTTTGAGATCAACAAGGACAAAACAGTTCACATGGTTATCAGAAAAGGGGGAAAAGTAGTAGCAGACGACATCTTAACCTTGCAGGGAGAACCTCTGGTAACAGTGAAAAGTTTCCGATATCTAGGAGTCTGCCTACAAGCGACCATGTCGTCATACAGAATGCACATCCAGGAGAGAACAGCAGCAGCCACGAAAGCCATATATAGAATACAGAACATCAGCAGACTCTCTTTGTCCACAGCTATGACCCTCTTCAACGCAGCTATAATGCCAATAGTCACACATGGTATAGAACAAATATATGGGAGCACCTGACGATCAGCGACTTGGCCAGAATAGAAGGAGTGAAAGCAAGGTTCCTGAAGAAAGTACTAGGAATTGGGATATATGCGCCCTCCAGGATTGCCTATGAACTAACAAGGGAATCTTTCTTTGTAGAGGAGCTGAAGATGAAACTGCTATTACCCTCCACTGAACCATATCAAGCACATCAAAAATCACGAGAGGAAAAAAGGAAGGACATCGACCCTGATTTCTATGGAATGAGCGCTATGATAGACCGGAAGTGGACGGAGGCGTGTCAGGACCAAAGGCATATCGTGACCAGACTCGCTACACATGGTTTTCACTACAAAATATGCAGAACCCAACGTTTCCATCAACCGAATGAAGAGTGTGTATGCGTGTTGTGTAACCAGAAATGTGAGCGTTATCATTTGATAGCATGCCCCAAGAGAGTAAAATCAATAAGAGATTACAGTACAGACTAAAATGTTATTGTAATAGAGTTGTTGTGTCGGTGGAGTTTAACCTCAGAAATGAGGAAATCGCTCAATAAATAATAATAAATATTATTATTATTACTATTATTATTATTATTATTGTTATTATGGTTATCATCGTCATCGTCGTCATCGTCATCATCATCATCATCATCATCATCGTCATCATCATCATCATCATCATCGTCATCATCATCATCATCATCGTCATCATCATCATCATCATGATTATTATTATTATTATTATTATTATTATTATTATTATTATTATTATTATTATTATTAATATTATTATTATTATTATTGGTACGACTCACAGATATAGAGGAATAGATCGGCAGCGTCGTATCCTTAACTGCAGGTAGCAGTGAAGCCGAGTCATGGGTGAAGAGGGGCAAGGGAAGCAGTGCCGACGCCATATTGGTATCACCAAAGTGCCCGCTCAAGTACCACGTATTCGTTACGGAAAATTGTGTTTCTTCCTACATAATCCCGACTTTATAGTGAAATGGTGAACCACAGTGTTATTTGGGAATCCCTGTAATTTGAAATACATACTATACCACTATATTTGAGGTCAAATTAACATTCACTTATAAATTTGGCAAATTACTATTGCTTAAACTGGGTCTATTACGGCTATTTTCATTGAATACTGGTTTTCGGAATAATTGTCTGGGGAAACTGCAGCAAATGGGAAAGCAAAAAAAAAAAAAAAAAAAAAATTATGACCCATTCATCCTACAGGGAATCATGAAGGACACTCTTTAGAAATGTACAAATAGTAACATTTCCTTCAATATATTTACTAGAGCGTCTAACTCATGTACACATTAATTTTGACCAATACAACACCCAACATACTCACAAATACAACACCAGAAACATTGTTGTTAAAATTCTGTTCCCATAGATTAACCCACCTACAGCATACACCACAATACATGGGCATAAAAACATACAATAAAATTTCAAACGAAACGAAAGCATTAAATAGCTGACTATTCAAAATTAAAAATAAAAACTGGTTCTTGCAAAGAACATGTTACTCAATCAGAGAATTCATTGAATATGAGGTTAACATATAATTATAATAACTAAAAAAAAGTGTGCGTGAAACGCCACGCGACAGAAGTGAAACTAATTTTAATTTTTTTATTTTTTAAATTTTGGATTATTACATTTTTTGAATTTTGAATTGTTGGAAATTTTTAATATTGGGTTTTTCGACTTTTAAATTTTTTTTTTTTTAATTTTTAAATTTTTGATCTTTTAATTTTTTTAATTTGGGATTTTTAATTTTTGATCTTTTTTATTTTCTGGATGTTTTAATTTTGGACTTTTAGATTTTTAAATTTTGGATTTTTAATTTTAAATTTTTGGATTTTTTAAATTATGGATTTTTAAATTCTGGATTTTTAAATTTTTAAATTTTGGATTTTTGGATTTTTTAAATTTTAAATCTTCGAATATTTTATTTTGGAATTTTGGATTGTTTTAAATTTTGGATCTTTGATTTTTTAAATTTTTGCATGTTTAATTTTGAATTTTCGATTTTTAATTTAAATTTTGGACTTTCGATTTTTTAATTTTGGATTTTTTTATTTTTTAAATTTAGGATTTTTAGATTTTTAATTTTGGATTTTCTAGTTTCTGGATAAGCCTAATCATTGAGTTGATTGTTTTCTGTGCAGTCCGTTCCGTCACAGACCCACTAATTTCGTGACGATTTTGAGCGTAACAATTTCGTGACGATTTTATCTGTAACGCAACTTTGGGTTAGCTCTCGATTTACTCCTACCGCAGCTAAAGAAGTTTCACTTTAAAAAATAGTAAAAGAAATCATTCCATTTTCAAGCACTCATTAATAGCATTAGAAAAATAATTACATTAGTATTAGATTTTCTTTATTTGTAATCGTGATTTACAAGTAATATAGTGTAGGCCTAAGCTAGAATATTCCTAGTTAGTAACTGTAGCAAGTAAGCTGAAATTGACGAGTCACCAGTTTACCAGCCAAAGCTGAATAACTGTAAAAGATATGTGACTATGAATTAACATTAACAACATTAACATTAATCCTATAGACGCAGATTTAAGACTAGGTAGTACATGCACTTTGGCACTTTTGTTATATCAGTTTACCTGTTTTTAATATAAGTTAGTACCTAAGTGTGACGTCTACTGCTGTAATGGCCGAATTACATTAAACTATATTTATTAATTTATTTACTGGATTGTGAAATTCCAATTAAACAGCTTTAAAAAACATTTCTTGTTTGATTCCCGCGCCCGCTTCCCTCCCTTTCGTCAGATTGTTGGTGATCGCAATATGGCGACGCAGCGAACGCGTTGGCTTCAGTCCCTCCCCTTACGCTGCCGATCTATTCCTCTATATCTGTGGTACGACTGTTCTACATTTCTGATCTGGCAACCCTGAGATGATTCGAGGACGACGGTCGCTCATTGTGGTAATTCCCCCCAGGGTTGCCATATGTACAACTTTAAATCGTACGCATACGGCTAATACGTAGATTTGTACGCTATTCTAGCTCGTTGTTTGTACGGCATACGACGCCACCACTTGTACGACTCTTTTTAACATTAGCATTGATTTCATTTCCTGTTTTTTTAGTCAGTCTACTGCCGAATTTTAAATTTAAATAACGAGCTTTTTGTTTTCTCATAGTTTATTGTAAACATATTGCTAAAATCAATGAAATTAGAAAATAGTCCTATTCATGAATGGAACCTTGGGTGGAATCTTATATACAGGCACTGACATTAACGGATACTTACATAAAGTATTTTAATAATGGTTATATCCTGTCTCTTGTACTTAATATATTGTCCGAAAAGGATAATCTCACATGTTATTCCATTGTAGAATATAATATTATACTTCACAAGCTTCGCTTAACACTTTTGTTGAAATTTTTCACAAGCAATAAAAATATTATTATTATTATTATTATTATTATTATTATTATTATTATTATTATTAATATTATTTTTCGTACAATATGTTCATTATCTAATTCACAAAGTGTACGATGGTTTTAATTAAAATACTATTTTCAAATGTTGGTACGTCTGTTCTACTTCTCTGATCTGGCAACCACAGTATAAGTATTAATACTGTGTGGCAACTCTGATTCCCCCAATGTCCACGTAGCAAGCGTTGGAAGTAGTAGTTCACGATAATCATGGCGTATCCGATTGTGTTGGCTGTACTTCTAGGGGCAGGAATTGCAACTTTGATTCACTACTTGACCCAAGGTTCAAAAGAACAAGCTTTGTGTAATAATTACACACGTACTCGACCGTAAGTGAAAATCCAGTGGAGGTAATCTAGCAGTCTGCTAGATGTGATATTTTGGTTTTAAAAACATTATTATTAAGTTATTATTATTATTATTATTATTATTGTGAAAATGGAAGAATACGCCACAACCGAGTCCCCCACTCCAACATTATTATTAACTTATTATTATTATTATTTATTACATTTCTCCACATCACATATGGACCTATAATGGCATAATCCATGTCAATTCAGGCAGGGGCTTACCTTCATAGTCTCAGATGTTAATGAATTTAATATATGTTAAAATTCAGGATAAAGTAAGAAACCCATTTTCTTTGTTTTGCCCAAAAAAATTCCTGGGCCGAGATACAGGCCACCAAAGATGGCGTCTCAGATGCCATTTCTCGAGTGTGATTTTCGGAAAAACTTTAAAGTGCTCTATTTCTGGAACGGTTCAAGATATTTTGTTGTTTCTTTTTTATTTGAAAGATAATAATGTTCTGCTTCAAATAATATCCTAAGTTTGGAAATGCATGTACAGGGTGTTTTGTTTTAGCCTTTTGAATTTTGTTGTGAAAAATCAAAAATATGTTTTTTCTCAAAAATGCCAATCCCAAAAATTCTGATTTTTTTTACTGTTGATCAGTACCAAACAGTACTACATTCCCTGAAAAGGAGATCTTCCACTTTTCAGTTTAACAGGTTTTATGAACATTGTTCATTTTTTAACTTCCGTTGCTAATTTCTTTAATGCAGTTTTGTTCTTTGGAACCATCCAGATTATTCCAGAATGCAAGAGAACCTTTTTAAAACATTCTGGAACAATTCAGATAATTCCAGAATGTAACATAACCTTCCAGAAGACCTGCATTGTTGGCAATAATCGTAGTTTAACATAAACTGCCGTGGGGAGAAAAACGTCTACATTTCTTAAATTATTAAAATATGAAGGAGGTGAGAAAACAAGCTGAATTTGTGGTCACATGATTAACATATATGTACAATTGTGTAGAAAAAATTTCTTTACCGTAGGTATATGCCCACTCAGTCAATTTGTAAGTCAAAGATTGGTCTAAAAGTGCATTTTTTGAGCCGGAGGCCTTTCTAGAGCCCTCTTACTTCTAAAGTAAGACTCTGATATAGTCAAGAAGCCTTCTGCAGATAGCCACATCCTCAAATAAAAGGAATCCAGTGTCAATAGCCTGTAGTGAATCGTACTAGGATGACAGCTGCCTCGTGAAAATTGAAATTATCATTTTTGTATGTAAAAAGATCACTACTTTTGAGGCCAGGAGCTCAGAAACTAAAAGAGATACACCTTTTCTGACGGCAGATTCTGAAACCATAAACACAAGAGCACAGTCATACACACAAGCCACAAACAATCCTCTTCATAGTTTGTGAATCTGAATACACTCGGGTCATTCTATATGAACTCAACCAGAGGTTGACAAACTCCGATTTGGCTAAAAGAAAAAAAAAATTGTGCTGGTACATTGACATATATAATGAACAATTGGCAAATTCTAGCCCAAAATTCCTAAGGGTTTCTATGCTGTGACCCCTTAAAAAAAGATATGTTGTCCCATTTTTGACACTCATAAATTGTGCAAGATCCTTTGCATCCACATTTGGGTGCCCATATCTCTGGAATGGCATATTATATCTGCCTGAAATTCACTATACTGGGTAATTTGAACCCAGGCTTTCAGAATTCGTCGTCAGAAAAGGTGTATCTCTTCTAGTTTCTGAGCTACTGGCCTCCAAAGTAGTGATCTTTTTACATACAAAAATTATAATTTCAATTTTCACGAGGCAGCTGTCATCCTAGTATGATTCACTACAGACTATTGACACTGGATTCCTTTTATTTGAGGATGTGGCTATCTGCAGAAGGCTTCTTGACTGTATCAGAGTCTTACTTTAGAAGTAAGAGGGCTCTAGAAAGGCATCCGGCTCAAAAAATGCACTTTTAGACCAATCTTTGACTTACAAGTTAACTGAGTGGGCATATACCTACGGTAAAGAAATTTTTTCTACACAATTGTACATATATATTAATCATGTGACCACAAATTCAGCTTGTTTTCTCACCTCCTTCATATTTTAATAAAATCAGGTAAACTGATGTAACAAAGTGCCAGTATGTTTTTGTTTAATCAGTTAAGACTGCAATTATGATATGCAGAATATATATATATTTTTTTAATTGATTTCCAAGTTAAGCTCCAGATTTATTCATTAAGCAGGGCTTTCGGAAGAAGAAAGGTCTACCATCTCGGCCACCTGGGTCATTTTAACGGTCTAGTTGGATAAGCGCATGTAAATCAATATGTTTTTTGTCATAGCTACCTGTATTTTAATTTCCAAGGCCTTCTAAGATCACAGTAAAACAATAGGCTATGTTGTCAAGATAACTGATTTTCATTTTTTTTATAAATTCTTTCGAATACGTATATTACCATAAAATAGGCACTAAATTGAGCATTACTCCGAAACAGGTCAACCGACTTTATCCATTATGAATAGACGTCTTCCCACGGACATTATAAATGTGTATACCAAGTTTCATAAAAATCCGGTAAAGCGTATTTGAGTTACCGCGTCTTTAAAATATACACTAAATTGTGTTTTACTCCGGTACCGGTCTACCGATTTGGTCCAATATCTGTAGACGTCTTTCCACGTACATTATAAATGGGTATACAAAATTTCAGGAAAATCCAATAAAGCATATTTGAGTTATCGCGACTTCTTATATATTAACATAAAAACACTAAATTGGGCATTATTCCGGTACTGGCCAACCGATTTGGTCCAATATCAATAAACGTCTTCCCATGGACATTATAAATGCGTATACGAAGTTTCATAAATATCCGATAAAGCGTATTTGAGTTATTGCGCCTTTAAAGTAGACACTAAATTGGGTTTTACTCCGGTACCGGTCAACAGATTAGGTTCAAATTCAATAGGGCACTTCTCATGGACGTCATAAATGGGTATACCAAGTTTCATGGAAATCCGATACAGCGTATTTGAGTGATGGCGCCTTTCTATTAGAAAGGCGCCATAATCTATTAAAATAGGCACTAAATTGGGCATTACTCCGGTACCGGTGAACCGATTTGGTTCAATATCAATAGGGTTCTTCCCATGGACATTATAAATTTGTTTTCCAAGTTTCATGAAAATCCGAAAAAGCGTATTTGAGTTATGGTGCGTACAGACACACGGACAGACGGACAGACGGACAGACAGACGGACAGACATTTTTTCGTCCACCACACAATCTCATAAAGTACCATACTGGCACTTAATAATTTAAGAAATGTAGACTTTTTCTCCCCACGGCAGATTATGTTAAACTACGATTATTGCCAACAATGCAGGTCTTCTGGAAGGTTATGTTACATTCTGGAATTATCTGAATTGTTCCAGAATGTTTTAAAAGGTTCTCTTGCATTCTGGAATAATCTGGATGGTTCCAAAGAACAAAACTGCATTAAAGAAATTAGCAACGGAAGTTAAAAATGAACAATGTTCATAAAACCTGTTAAACTGAAAAGTGGAAGATCTCCTTTTCAGGGAATGTAGTACAGTTTGGTACTGATCAACAGTAAAAAAATCAGAATTTTTGGGATTGGCATTTTTGAGAAAAAACATATTTTTGATTTTTCACAAAAAAATTCAAAAGGCTAAAACAAAACACCCTGTACATGCATTTCCAAACTTAGGATGTTATTTGAAGCAGAACAGTATTATCTTTCAAATAAAAAAAGAAACAACAAAATATCTTGAACCGTTCCAGAAATAGAGCACTTTAAAGTTTTTCCGAAAATCACACTCGAGAAATGGCATCTGAGACGCCATCTTTGGTGGCCTGTATCTCGGCCCAGGAATTTTTTTGGGCAAAACAAAGAAAATGGGTTTCTTACTTTATCCTGAATTTTAACATATATTAAATTCATTAACATCTGAGACTATGAAGGTAAGCCCCTGCCTGTATTGACATGGATTATGCCGGGTAGTAACAGGGCACAGGATGCACCAAGTGCCTCACAATAATATAAAACATTTACATATAATTGTAATACAAGAGTTCAATTAATGTCTTCATTCTTGCGACAGGAACGATCGCACAATGTTGCATGTAGATAGGATGACAGAATGCTGCATGCTTTTGTAGGTGTTCGGTGGAAGACCCAGTTCTTGCAGACTCTTGTGAAGTGTGTAGGGGACGAGACCATTGACCGACAGGATCACAGGGACTATTCGTACTAGCTTAGTCTTCCAGATCCTCTTGACCTCCTCTGCAAGCTCTTTATACTTGCAGATTTTTTCATGGTGCTTCCTGTCGATGTTGATGTCGTTAGGTACTGCAATGTCTACAATAAACGTTGTCCCTGTTTTCTTGTTGACCAGTATAATGTCTGGTCTGTTATGGTTGACTGTTTTGTCTGTCACCACACCAGTGTCCCAGTAAAGCTTACATGACTCGTTCTCCAATAGGCGTACAGGATGGTACTTGTAGTAAGGGATACATTCCTGAATTAATTGGTTTTTGTGGGCTAGTGCCTGGTGTATGATTCCTGCGACCTGATTGTGCCGTCTCGTGTATTCTACGGAGGCAAGTACTGAGCAGCCTGCAGTGATATGATCAATGGTCTCGAGATGAATGGAGCATCGTCTGCATTTGTCAGAGAGTATGCTTGCATCTTTAATGATATATTTTTTGTAATTATTTGTAGCTATTACCTGGTCTTGTATGGCGACTGCAAATCCCTCTGTCTCTCCAAACAGGCGTCCACTTTGTAACCACATGCATGATGCGTTCTTGTCTATACTCTGTTGGTTTAGATTACTGTAGTATTTTCCGTGGAGGGTCTTTTCTCCCCAGGACCTTTCTTTCTCCTGCAGGGACACTTGGTGATTTGTATGATGGTCAGAGGCGTTATATGGATGCAATACAGTGTACCTGTCAGCGAGTGCTACTGCCTTATGGAGCAGGCTGGTTTCCTGTTTTTTAAGGAAATATCTTCTTAAGTTCCTTATCTGATTCTGGAGCATGACATGATGATCCAATACTCCACGGCCTCCCAGTTTCCGTGGGAGAGTGACCATTTCCATGCACGAATTTGGATGATGTAATCTATAGGTGGTGAGCAGAGTTCTCGTTTTCCTCTGTACCATTTCAAAATTCCAAATGAATAATCAAGGGTTGGAATAGCGTACATATTTATAGCTTTAATTTTGTTCTTTGCATGTAAGTGACTGCGCAAAATCTGATGCACCCTAAATGTATATTTGTCAATAAGTTCCTGTTTGATTTTCTTGTGGTCCAGAGTTGTATTCTGAACAAATCCAAGGTACTTATAGGTTTCCGTTTCTGTCATTCCCTCAATTATAGATCCGGTAATAAGTTCATACGGTTGGGAGTTTGCGTGTCGACCACGTTCAATTGTTGTTATTATTATTATTATTATTATTGTTGTTTGTAGTAGTTCAGTAGTAGTAGTCAGGGGTGCCCATCTCCTCTTGACTTCATGACTCTGCCAAAGTTTCACGAAAAGTAACCTACACCATCTTCATATCATCCCAACAACCCACCCCCCTAATAGTAGGCCTACTCTAAAACTTCTTCCCAAGGGAAAGGTATTGCTATATTTGTAGCCAATTTAGGTAAAAAAATAGATTACGCTGTGCACCAGCCAAGCTCCACCGTTTTGTTAGGTTAGGAACGTTTATGTTAGTTTAGGAGCAATATACTGAATAGCACGAGGTTTATTATGTCTCACATTGAATTTCCTCTGTGACGAAACCCTAAACCCCACCTTCCCAGGCGGGCCCCATTAGAGAGGAGCCTAGTGTGCAGCATAAAACTATTTTTTCCCCCAATTAATATTGTGAGGAAAGCTCAAACTATAGGCTACATAAATGTTATACACACTTCCTTGGAGAACTGGGTCAGAGAAAACTTTCTTTGAGTGCCACACAAGAGTTGGTATCTCTCACATTTCATGCCGCACAGTAAGTTCTGACACTGGTCTTTATGCTTTATGTACCATGTACCATGTACCGCTACTGCGAATCTTGTCACTACATGGCAAAATTCATAAGAACCTTGCATCCGTTCTTATGAAGTCATGGCATCAGTACTGAAAAACTCCTTCCATATTTCACTTCTTCATAACATGGGAGTTTCGTAGCCAGGAGTAGTTATCAGTAGGAATTGTAATGTAAGTTCTTCATAAATGGCAGTTTCCTGGTCAGAACATAGACAAGGTGAGAAGGCATGTATTTTGACAATCACAATGCTCGCTTCAGGTAGATGGCTTAGATATCTAGTTTTGCCAGATGTTTGCCAGGTGCGTCCAAATAATTTCCAGCTACAGTAGCGATTTTCAGCCTAAATAGTTCTATGGCGGTTCTTAATGGCATCTCTCATAGACGTGTTTTATGTCATTCATCGCTCTTATGGCAGCATTCACTCTTTCTTTAATGTGAATTGTAAACATATTGCCAGTGGTCTGTAATACCACTCCGGGTTATTTAAAGTGGGATACAGAAGAGAGTGGTCAGTGTCTGTATGTTCAAGCCTTTACCTTCTTTCCAAAAGCTCATCATCACCGTTTTTGTCTTGTTTACCACTAATTCATTTTCTTCTGACCAGTCCGCAATTCTGCCAAGCGCTTGTTGCAGGTCGTTTAGATTGGTTGAGGCCATTATCATATCATCTGCAAAGAGAGACATTTTCACATTTGGTGGCAAAATCCTTACAACATCTGCTGTTGTTGCAAAAGATAGATTTATGCTGCGCACCAGCCATGCTCTGCCTGCTGGCTGCTTCCCCTCACTACCGAGCCTTGCGCACGCACCTCACTTTTGTACCATTCATCATATACGCATAAAAATATACAATACCACACTATTAGGAATGTTACCCTGCCACCATATCAAAAGTACACAAAATAAAATATTCCGAAAATGACCCTTGCACCAAAACAGTTATTTCTCATGTACTATAAGGGGGCTGTCACACTGGATTGATCGAGCGACAGCGACCAACTGACCAATGTAACGAACCTATAGACAGCAGTGGTACCAGCCACATAGCATCGATCGCCAGCGATCAACAAGGAGCGAGAGGGATCAACGGTCTGAGAAATCAAACCTGTCCGTTTTTCAATCGATGGTCGATAGCAAATGGTGGCAGCACTCGGAAGCTTCGTACTCACCTGAATTTCAGAATTGATGCTGGAAGATTTAACTTTCATAATAATGTCGTTTTAGACTCACATTTGAATGAAATAGAATTGCACGAATCCATTAAGGCACTTAAAAAGATATCTTCTTATGTAATTTAATTTTACAAATACAAATATACATCG
Source organism: Ectobius pallidus (assembly GCA_964059195.1). NCBI lineage: Eukaryota > Metazoa > Arthropoda > Insecta > Blattodea > Ectobiidae > Ectobius > Ectobius pallidus. The sequence continues at coordinate 167,535,258 of CAXKWD010000006.1, forward strand.
AGTTGTAGCACCTAGCGGTGGGCGATCGAACTAGAACAAACAACAAACCTCTTCGCTCGGCCGAAGCTTTTAGTAAATAGATGTAGCCTGAGATAGTAGGCCCAATATTTAACCCTACATCCAAACACATGTAGTATGATATTGTGCAGGAGATAAGCAGACGTAGGCCTAATAAGGTAATATACTTTACCTCTAATAATCAGTGATGAGTAGACCTGGTAAAATCATATAGGTACATAACCTATAATATTTTCGTTGATCGATGACGCTCGATGCTGTGTCACAAGAAACTGAAATGTAGTCGAGAGCGCTCGATGGCAGTCGGTTGGTCTTGATCGATCGAAGCTCAGTGTGACAGGCCGCTTATGCTCTAAAACTAAAACTCTGTGGTGCTACATCCTTGAAGGGACAAGGCCTACCACCCGACTGCTGTGTCATCTACCATAGGCCTCTAAACTTAAATAGATGAATTCTCCCTTCACCGCTCAGCAATTGCTCATGGTGTAGTGGTTTAAGGCTACTGGTTACGGTGCTAGTAATCATGAGTTTGAATCCCGGTCGATCCAAAACTAGAGTCGTTCAAATGAACTAGTTAGTTCATTTTGAAAACTAACTACACAGTTCATTATGAAAACGAGCTATGCAATTCATTATCATATCAGCACAGCATGTTCTTTTATATAGCGTGTGCTAATGCTATTTGTCTCTAGAAGTTTCCAAAAGCCACAATAGATGTCAGGGTAATGTATTCTGTTTTACTTCATACATTATGTGGAACTTACCACTCAGTATCTTCTATCTAAAATAAACATTTTGCATTTTGCAGATGGCTAGGAGAGAAAACTTTGCTCTGGTTTCCTAAGATAAACAACATACTCTAGCAACCTCTCTTTGTTAAATAGTCATAGAACCTTTATGAGCATGATTAAATTACTACTAAATATGTATGTTGCATGGTAATTAAAACTTGTACTGCTTTCACAACACCTAATGGGTAGCCTATTGATGTTTCATACTAATCCGAATGAAAATAATAACAAATATTTAAATACCATCATCTTATTTCAGTGTGTTGGCTATTTTGCTAGCATTTCTTGCACACAAATTTATTTACGACACGAGGTGAGAATTTTAGTTTGTGGAAAGAGCCGATCTTCAGTGGTTTTGTGAAACAGCTATCTGGTGTGGGTTCTGTTTAAGTTTTATTTTCATTTTTAATTACGTTAAGAATTTCATTAGTATAAAGTTTTAGTTTCATTTACCCTAATTCCCTGCTGGAAGTTGAACGTTGCACGCAAAGGACTCAAAGAGAAGAAATAAGTTTTCAAGAGGTAAGTTCTATGGCCTAATGCATAATATCCCCCTTCTCCTACTTTAGTAGAAGACTGAATCTCTTCCCACACCCTGTACATCCCCCCCCCCCAGCTCGCTGCTCAAACAAAGCCGTCTTTGTTTTACTGCTACTTCCTTGTTCCTCCCAATGCTATCAGCTGACACCTGCAACAGCACAGTTGCATACAGCACAATTCTGGAGCATACAATTGTGCCAGCACATACAGGGTGTTAATGAATAACACCGAAATATTTTACCTGTGTATAGAGGGAACATAGACAAGCAACTTTTATTAAGAGATTTTTGCTCTATGATGTACAATGTAAATGTTACAAGGCATTAAAGTCATTACAATTTTGTGCTCATAAGTCAATAATTAAGCAAAATAGGGTTAAAATTTTCATTAATTTGACTTCATGCCTTCTTACTGATCGATGAAAACCTGATTCTTAATCATTCATCAACAGCTATATCATAATTTAGAGTTTTCATAATCTAAAAAATTTACAGACTAATCACATGACTGGCCGCCACTGCATTAGGCTAGTTATTTTTATTAAGTGCCTGTATGGTAGTTTATGAGATTGTGTGGGGACGAGAAAATGTCTGTCCGTTCGTATGTCTGTACGCACGATTACTCAAATGCACGTTATTGGATTTTTATGAAACTTGGTATACACATTTATAATGTCCATGGGAAGAACCCTATTGATATTGAACCAAATTGGTTGACCGGTACCGGAGTAAAACCCAATTTAGTGTCTATTTTAAAGGCAGCATAACTCAAATAGGCTATGCTTTATCAGATTTTCATGAAACTTGGTGTATGTATTCATAATGTCCATGGGAAGACTTCTGTTGATATTGGACCAAATCGGTTGGCCGGTACCGGAATAATGCCCAATTTGGTGCCTTTTTATGGTTTTATACAACAAAAGGCGTGGTAACTCCAATATGCTTTATCGGATTTTCATGAAATTTGGTATACTCATTTATAACGTCCATGGCAAGAAGCCTATTTATTTTGGACCAAATCGGTTGACCGGTACCAGAGTAACAACTAATTAAATGTCACATGGTTTTTTAAATCATGTCTATACTAAAATGCAACATTTTTTTTATCATTGAGGGCTTTGATGCAATGCAGTCAGATGTTTGTTTACTTCGTTGATCTAGTTGAAATTGAGTACTGCATGAATACTTGTTATATACAGAAGGTACATTACTGTGAAATAATTAGCGGAGTTATTTGCCACGGAATTTTGTGAAATGTTGACATAGGCCAACTTTAAGAATTTCAATTTGAAATACATTTTAGATTTGACAAATAACACTATCATATCAAACTAGACCGTCAAAATGACTGAGTTGGCCAAATGGTAATGTCTTGGACTCGTATTCTGGAGGTCCCTGTATCAAATCCCAGAGCTGGCCGATTTGACATGGTTTATTTTTTATTTTATTTTTTATTTTTATGTGAGTGCACGATTGTCAAGATATCACAAATCTGTAGTTCTGCTGACGCTGGTCGATTTTAATCTGATTTTAAAAACTTACTTTCTGCATATCATGATTGCAATTATAATTGATTCAACAAAAACATTCTGGCACTTTGTTATATCAGTTTACCTGATTTTATTCATAGCTACAGTGTTAACAACGAAGTTTCTTTGTTTTGTATTTTTTCAAATGTTAAAAGTCAGTGGTGGGCATGCCTTGGGAGATTTTATGCTGTATCAGGAAAATTGAATCCATAGAGCAAAAATCTGCTAATAAAAGTTGCTTGTCTATGTCCCCACTATACACAGGTAAAATATTTTGGTGTTATTCATTAACACCCTGTTTAAAGAGCGCATATTCAGTTGTTCATCACGCAAGACAAACATACTACAAACAGTGGGTGAACAGTGGGTGGCTTGTAACTACCCTTCAGAGAATTTTTTCGAAAAAAAGTTTCAAATAAAAGTTTTAGCTCTCAGTGAAAGGAACACGTGCAAATTTTAAAGAAAATTGTAAGAGCCGTTTTTGAGAAAATCGCGACAAACGAAAATTTCTTCATGTAAAGTCCCCTTAAAAATAAGATAAACCTCTCGCCAATCCTCGACTGTCATCTTCAGAAGGTACCTGACCCAAATACGAAATTTTGTTTTCATACGATTTTTCGTTTTGGAGCTAACCTGTTCACAGACTTTCCACACACACACTGACACACAGACATGTTTCCAAAAATAGAATTTTTGGATTCGGGTGCCTCAAAACGTGTATTTATGTAAAAAACTCAACTTCGAATTTGGGGGTCGAAAACAATACATAGTACCTATGGTACAGGCAGAGGAAGTAAAAAAATGCTCCGTGACCAAGTTATATGCCTTGTGTGAAAACCAAACTTCGACAGACCCATGACCCACTTCAGATGTATTGCTTTTAGTCTTTCAATCAACCTGACAAGGGAAACGTATGGGGTGTCGTGTCAAATCATACCCTCAAATTTTGCATATCGACAGGTCTTCATTACAGATGGACACATCTAAAAATTAGCTGCTCATACGAACTGTAAGGGGGTGAAAATTAATTGTGCATCTCGTAAATTCAAAATATTGAATAGCCTCACACAGTTGTCGGCGGGAGAGGGTAATGGTCCTTCACTATCTAGTGCAAGCCATGTACGGTATGCTGTCACACTGACAGTACCAGTATAGCAAAGCCCTGCTTCCCTTGCTTGCCCACGTGTACTGTGTAGTTTGATTGATCTCTCCCTTTCCTAATCTCCAGTGAAACAAAAATTATAATACAGTAGAGTCCTGAAAACTCAGCACTCTATAACCCGGCAGTCCGGATTACTCGGCCACACCCTGGCAGGGCAAAACGCAGAGTGCAGTGCAGAAAACAACAAGATATTACGCATTTCTTTAACCCAGATAACGCTGACGTCCTTCCAGAAGGAAGCGAGCAGCAGTAGGTAACATGTTTATTTTTCGAAAGTTCTTCAATTACTCGCCCGAATGCAGAATCATATTTCGTACCTAGAAACTGCACGCTTTAATTTTTATGTTATTTTAGTCTTCGTTGTTGAGAAGTTAGTAGTGATATTTAGCTGTGAAGTTACGTTTCTAACAAAATGGAATATGTCGAAGACCTTCGGATAGATGGGTCTGTGTTCTATGTTTCTTCTTATTCTTTTGTTGCAAATTGTTATTCATTTATTGCCTTAAATATCTTCTTTACCATAGTGATTCACCAAACAAACATTACGAACAATATTGTAGGCCCCACAGCCAACTTTCGTAACGCTTCCTTCCAGAAGGACGTCAGCGTAATGGGAGCCTAAAAATTTGTTTGTGAAATTCTTTTGAAAAATAAGACCTGGTGTTTCATTATTGTAAAAAAAATATCTGTAAGTGAATATTAATTGGAAGATGACATAAATATATCTTTCTTTGTGTCAAACTAACAGTCCCATGTGTTTTTTTTTTCGATGATGATGTGGTAAATTTGCTGGTGACATATACAAATCAGTACGCCGCAAAAAGAAATAGGCTTGGAGACCGTTCTAAAGAAGAGATGAAGTGTTTCATAGCTTTTATTGAGTGGTTATATTGACCTGCCACAGAAAGATAACTTATATTGGGAAAAGTCACCAAATGCCCATAACATATTGATTTCCGAAACTATGGCAAGAGATCGATTCCGATTTATAATGTGGAACTACCTTTAGGTGATCGATTTGCTAAAGTACGGCCACTAATAGATAAAATAAATGAGAAATGTGTAGAGTACAGTTCACATATACAAAACCACTCCGTAGATTTTAGCATGGTACCTTACTTTGGTAAACATAGGCCTAGTGCAAAACAAATCATCCATGGAAAGCCAATTAGGTATGGCTATGAGTTCTGGTGTGGTGGACCTAGTTTTGGGTACCTAAGCTGGTTCAAGAAGCTGGTACATTACCTGATAAATATGCTGAAAAAAGACTTTGATATGCTGACTTATATTCACAAGCTGGAACAATTGCCTTATAGAGTGTATTTTGGCAATTTCTTTACCTCAATACCTTTACTTAGGGATCTGCATAAAAGAGGAATTGATGCCACAGGGACAATGAGAGCCAATAGAATTGGGAAAGAGTGCGATATGACCAACAGTGATGAAGAAAACACCACGAGGTACATATACGACTTCAAGTCTAATGACACAAGCAACGTCCTCGTCCATAGATGGAATGATAGTGTGGTGAATGTGGCTACTAACTTTGATAAAGTTTTACCAACTCGCCAGGTATCTCGCTACTCACAAAAGCAAAAAAGCGAATTAGTATCGATCAACCACAGTCATCCACAACTATAATACACACATGGAAGGCTTTGACAGAGCTGACCAAAACATTTCTTTGCACCTTGTATCAATCAGAGGCAAGAAATGTTATTTCCCTAACGTTGCACTGTTGCTGAACAAAATGTGTGGCAACTTTACCAGCAAGATGGTGGTAAATTAGATCATCTATACTTTCGCCGAAGACTAGTCACTACTATTTTGGAGTCAAATTGAAGAGTGGCTTCAAGAGGACGGCCATTGGGTTCATCAAAGGCTCATCCTCGGTTAGAAAAATTGGAGCATTATGTTGCCGACCTACAACCAGACAGTGTTACAGGAAAGAAAAAACAGCTCCATTGCTGACAATGCCACAAGAAAGCTACAAATCAGTGCGTGAAATGTGTTTTGTCACTTCGTGTAACATGTTTTGTTGCTTATCACACAAAGCAAAGCGAATAACAACAATAAAGTACTCGAAGAAGTGTATTTAATTATTTTCAGTGATAGGTAAATTTTAATGTGCATTACGCTGACTTCCTCCCAGGAGCATGGGCATTATTTCAGGAAGTATGTAAGTTACAAGAATAAATCTCATTACTGTATGAATCTTTAGTTAAAATGAAGTGTTTTATGCAATTTAATAAAAGAAAACGTGTTAAAAATAATTCCGCGCTATCTGGGTTAAAATAAATGTAGCTAGTTTTTTTGCAAAGTCGGCTAGTTAATTTCCATTATAGACAGCTTTATGCCTTATGTATTCTCAAGCAACCAATATATACAAGTACTGTATTTTCTGAGGAAACACTCGTACTTATTCTTTTTTTAAAACCTTTCTCGGTAACCCGGCATTTTCACACACTCGGCCACCCTTCGGTCCACATTAGGCTGAGTTTTCGGGACTCTACTGTAATGTTTAATTCCCTTCTCTGATACATACGTTTGTATTCTAGCAGGTATTATGAAGTAATTAGTACCTTTTTAAGTGTTTAGGATTAGCAAAATGAATCTCGTGTGCTGTTTAAATTAGTTCAATCAATATTGTTATTATTATTTTACTTTGGATTATAATGATGAGTACAATACATATTATGTTAGTACAATTTCTTAACACCTAAAGACTTTTGTCTCAACAAGAAATGTCAAGAATGACAACAAGTTGTTTGAAGCGTTAGTGTTGTGATTCTCTGTGCGTAACAAAAAATCTTCGTTTTAATCATGAAAATTGATCGGTCACACTTCTAGCCTATAACACCCACACACACACACACACACAATCATAACCAACCCCTCAACATCTGTACAGATTAAACAGTTTCAAAATGTGGAACTGGTAAGCAGTGACTATCTAAAAATTAACTACAGTATCACATTCAACGAGTATCGACATAGCTTCTTCCTCTACCTTACACCCTGGCACCTGCTGTCGCTCATGTTCCCCAGCATGTGGGCTACTCAAACTAGTTGTACAAGTGTCCACCGTTGTTTCCTTATGAGACAATACAAACACGTTGTCATCCGCTTACAGTTCATATGAGCAGCTAATTTTTGGCAAATGTCTATCTGTAACGAAGACCTATCGACATGCAAAATTTGAGTATGGGTTTCGACATGACACCTCATACGGTTCCTTTGTGAGCTGGGTAGAGTTCTAATCCATGTGAGCATTGGGCAGACACTTGCTTACAGTATTTTTCAAATGAGAAGCAATTTCCTTCACCGCCAATCACATATAAGAGCAAACGAAGTGTCGCCAGCAGTAAGAGTATCCCCTCCGTCTTGCCGTCTCTGATTGGACCGCATATCTAAGCAGGAGAAGGACAAATTGTTTATCATCTGCAAAACACTGTATAATAGCTACATCACAAAATTCATGGATAGCAGGATAGAGTGCAAAATATTATAGCCTAAATTAATTTCCCCATTTACATGCCTGTTTTCTCATTGTTGTTATTCGTTTCTGTTTTCTGGCATCTACCGTTAAATTGTTAGCCTTTTCACTGCTATGCTACCGATATATAAATTTGTCACTCATTGGCCAGCCCCTGCATTACCAGTTATAGAGGCACATACAAACGTATATAAACAAGTCTCTTTAAGCCATCTTTGTCATTTCATATTTCATTGTCCATGAGTGCATTTTCTAGAGTTTGGATTGTGTTTATTTCACCCTGCTCATTGCCCAAGAAGTTTTAATAAATAAACCTGAAATATTCTTTTACAGACCAAACAAAGTGTTCAACAACAAAGGATACTGTTCAATCTGTTGGGATATTATGGATGATCTGATGGTGCTGGTATGTGGACATCAGTTCCATAGGAGCTGCATTATGAAAGTCAAAGCTTATGAAGTAAGTGTGGTACAAAAACATTCAAATCCAATAGAAAAGACACCATATTTTAATATCTACTGTAAGATGCACTGCTGCCTCTGGATATGTCTATTGTTGACTAATCTCTATAGATACATAGCAGAAGGGACTGTTACATATATAGTTCCATGAACTGAGGATTTCATTGTTTTTGAACATACTATATCATTAGGCTTACCATAAAAGCAGACAACGATGTTCAAATTCCAACAAATTTTAACCCTTAATTCCACGAGACTCACAATTCTCATACATAGACCTATTATAAATATGTCGGAGTGCAAAGAAAACAGCTCATGCAATGATTAGGCCCGTAGTTCATTTCTTGTGCTCTATTTGGAAATTTTACATGCATTTTAAATTTTCTTCGAGTTTTTTTTTTTTTTAATACAAATTTTAGACAAATGACTAATTGTTAAAATGCATTTAAGCAAGGCCGCCACATGGGAGGAGGAGGGGCTGCTGGACCCAAGAGGACCCGGGCCCCTGCTGGATCTTTGTAATATGATATACCATATATTTCTGCAGATAAGATGAGGTATAAATTTTCATCAAAGTTTTATAATACATCTGTCCTATAAGACGACCCCCACACTAAAAACGGCCTATGAATTTATGTTTATGAAAAAACTTCAAAAAGTTTTGCTTTTGTTTCAGTTTTCTGATCGCAAAAATGTTGCTAACCATCACACTATTATTATCCATAGGGTGGGTAGAAGTTAGGGCAAAATAACTAAAGTTAGTTTAAAAGACTGTTGGCTACCCTTACCGGAACAAAGCTTCCTCAATCTTTTTTTCAAAATGGCATCACTGAGCACAGTCGCACCACAATGGAACAAAACGTTACGCACATTGTGCGTGAACCAGAGACTGTCAACATGCTGGGAGTAGAATCACAACAAACGGACTCATCCATGTCTCGGAACATAAGTGCAAGGCAGCACGGGTAGAAGGGATAGCGCCTGAATGATTAAGCAATGTAGCATTTTGTTCGGGAGTCTCATTCACGAGAGCTCTTACATCAGAGCGCCGGGACTCGTCAGTGTTTGTAAGGCAATGTCTAAAGAAGGTAGGGCATTATTGGTTGCATGTATGCTACATGTGGAAATTATTCAGGGGAAATTAATTATAAGCTCATGTCAACTTAGCAATGGAAAATAAAGATCAGGTAAAACGCAAATTACACGATAGTATTTACATTTTATGACAAAATACAAACTGTAGCTATTTTCAAATCTTAAAATACAAATACAGTGGACTCTTAGTAATTCAAACCCCAAGGGGAATTAGAAAAAAATCGAATTATCCAAATTTCGAATTAACCAAAACTGTGACTTTTTAAACGAAAATGCCGTAAATATGCTAAAAATAAACTCATTGCAATAAATAATTATTGTATAGTGAGTCTTACCTTAATGACTGTTGTTAGGATGTTAAATGAAACTATTTTTTCCCACACTAAAACTGTAACCCTAAATTTAATAAAGGAACTGGTGTATGCTCCACGCTTTGACATTTTCAAACACAGTCACACTTGTAGGATGGAATGAACACTAACATTTTCACAGAAGTGTTGAGTCCCTCCAAGACTGTAGCTGAGGGGGTGAACTTCTCATTCCATTGAACATTTATTCAGCAGGAGAAAGATAACAGTGGTTAAAAATACACTTTAGTACGGTACCTGCTGGCTGCTGCCGACTAAGGTTCTTCAGCGAAATAGAGAATTCTTGTGGAATTCATGGAAGCAATGAACTCTTGGAATCCTTACAACATTAAGATGAGACAAATTTTGGCTTCGATTTATCCAAATTAAGCTTAAAATATTCGAATTAATTGCAATTTTTTAACATACATTTATATAAGAATTTCAAGGGGAATGAGTATTTATTCAAATTATACAATATTTCGAATTATCCAACGTCGAATTAGCCAAATTCGACTGTACTTCAAATGATGTTTGGACCACATTTTTTCATATAGTAGATCCTGTTATAAACAAATGTGTTGGCTATGTGCAATGCATCCAGTGTTTTGCAATACTGTCTTACAAAATAGTATAACTTCTTTGCTGAGAAGACATAATTGTGTCAAAACCAGGCGTCAGGCTCAGGAGATAACCAAAGAGGCCAAAAATAATATTCTAAAAGCGTGTGTACTCTTGTGCACCCTTGATTTAAGACCTTTTGAAATTGTGGAGGGAAAAGGGTTTATTAATCTAGTGAATGAGCTGCTAAAATTGAGGGCTATCTATGGAGCTGTAACTGCTTGCTACAGACATATTACCATCCAAGATGACGATTTCATGACATGTGCACACTTTCAGTCAGGAAGTGAAGGGTGAATTTTTGCCTAAAGTTAAAGAAGCAATTGGGAAGAAACAGTACTCCCTTACAACTGATATGCGGAGTGACAAGTATAAACAGTTTAGCTACCTGACTGTTACTTCTCACTACATTGACGCTAGTTGGGGTTTAAAAAACTATGTAATGTTCACTGCAAAATTTCTGGACGACAGAGTTAAAAGTGGTGCAAATATTAGAGAGGAATTAGAAACAAACATGGCACTGCTTAACATTCAGACAGATGAACTACAAAATGCAGTTTTTGTTTCTGATCAGGGGGCAAATATCAAATTAGCACTCTCCCACTACGAAAGACCATAGGCGTCGACTTAGGGGGGCAAGGCACTTTCTGCCCCCCCAAGACTTAACATTTTATCATTAAGGCCTATGTATAGCTACTGAAAATTCAGTTCTTGCCCCCCCAGAAATATTTCCAAGTCAGCGCCTCTGCGAAAGACTACCCTGTGCTGCCCCTTGTATCAATACTGTTCTGCGTCATGTATTTCAACCACACAAGACAAAGGAGCAAGTAGACTGGGAACACTTAAAAGAAGTGCAATTAGCACTAGAAGCAGCCAAACGTACCGTGACTAATCTGAAAAAAAGTGGTTTTGTAACCAAAGTAAGCTCGACCGTCCAACAACATACAGAGACGAGATGGAATAGCTGTCTTAAAATGCTGGTCTTACTGACCAATTTAAAGATATTCAAGCGTTACTATCTGTGGCGAATAAAGATAAATGTCATGGACGGCTTTGACCAAAACCTTGTTCAACATCTAATTCATTTTTTGATACCTTTTAAAGAGGTGACCGACATACTTGAAAGAGCAAATTTTCCCACTTTGTCGACAGAAACTGTTAAAACATGCTGAGGAAACAGTTCAGGATTGCGAAGCTGTGAGGGTGCTGAAGAAAAGAGCAGTTAATAACTACTAAGTTTGAGATATCAATGATACACAAAATTGCAGCATTTCTATGACCACCTTTTTGACATTTAAATATGTTGTCTTCAAATGACAAAGAAGAGGTTTACCTTCATGTCAGAAGAAATATTAAGAATAAGACAGATGAACCTCCAGAAAAAAGGCAATTGATTGATCCTGACTTCGACGAATGGCTTCCACCACCTTCAAGAAAAGATGAGGTTTCGAAGTATATTTCGGCAACCATAGATTTAAATATAGCAGATAAATGAGTTATTTCTTGATGGGGAAATCATGAGCACGAATATCCAAAATTAGCAACACTGGCCAAATCAGTTCTTTTTATTCCTGCTACCAGTACTTCTAGTGAATGAAACTTTAGTAAGGCTGGTATTGTTGTCCAAGAGAGATGAACAAGATTATCCCCAGAAACTGTAAATGACATCCTCATTTTGTGTCCTCACCCGCCGCTAGAGGACCAGTCGGAATCAGCTGATGATGGCAGGAAGACCTGTTGAAATGATCATCCTGGGTAAATATACCTTTTAGTGAAGTTTAGTGTGTATATTTCGATCTCAATCTTGCAACAATTTTATTGTCAATTCGGCCATTACAGCAATGGACGTCAAACACTTAAATACTAGAGTAAACAGCTAGAAACTAAGACATTGAGTGAAAATCTGAGATCACAAAAGACAACATTTGGATAAAACATCACTTAAATATAGTAACAAAATGTAAAAATTATGATATCATACATGAATGGACAAAAGCGAGAAATGTAATACAATTAATTAGGGACACTACTATTAATAAAGGGTAGACAGTCATGATCAGGGCCCGGATTCTGATGACCTAAAATTGTTGGAAAAATGACCTATAAAATGACCCTAAATTTTAAAGAAAATTACTTAATAAATATAAAAAATGACCTAAAAACGGACATTTTATTTATAAAAAATTATTATTTTACACACAGAGTTATAGACTACTTTGTACATCATTGTAAAAACTGTAAATAACTGTAATGTTGTGAATGTTTTTTTCTCACGGAAATTTATACTGGCACTGAGGCACTGGAGAGCCAAAATTCGGCATTTCCTTTTTTGGTCTGCCGGATTATATTGTTGTTTAATTGAGGGTAAACAGTAGTTTGCACTCTAAAATCCAAGCAGGTGGCAGACTCTGGTGGCAAGTCAATATAATAACAATAGTAATATAATACAAAATTTTGGCGTTTCTTTGATTCTCATTTCCGACTGAGACATGACAACACTTAACGCCAAATTTTTCTTTCTTGCATTAAACAAACAACACTCAAAGACAGCACCGCTAGGGACGAAAAAAGTTAATACACTCAATGTAAATACATGAAAATGATCAAATAAGGAAGCAAATGACACGAAAATGAAAAAATAATGACCTAAAATTGAAATAAATGCCCTAAAAAATAAAAATGCATAAAATGACAAAAAATGACCTAATAAAAATGCATTTCTATAATCTAGAGGCCATGATTAGGATTTAGCCACAAGTTGGCAATGTCTATGCAGCATCAATAAAAAGATGACATGTCATTAGAATCCGGGCCCTGGTCATGATAATACATTGTCATATGTGAGTTCCAATAAATTAATATACATAGTACAAATTACTTTGCAATAGGTTCTAATATACTATGCTATTTTCAAAAAAATTCTGAATTTTGTCAAATGGCTGCAGGACTAACCAGACATGTAGCTTGGATTTGAAGACTCTCAGATATAAATTCCAGGCAAATTTTTTTGTATCTGCCCTATAAGATGACCCTAGATTTTCAGGTTTTTTATTTATTTATTTATTTATATTTTTTTTATTTCATTTGATGATTCAACTATTGTGTTATCTGTGGAAATATGCAGTAATTTTATGGAAAACTGGAAAAGTTTGATAAAATGTTCTGTTACGCAAGTAATGAGAAAGAAGCTCCACAGAGAAGGGAAGAGACAAATGAATGAGGATGGTCGGCAGTCTATGAGAGGCCCGCATCCAGTAGCCTACATGGTCCTGGGCTCGACCCCGAGATATGGCAACTCTGCATTTAAGAGCTAAAAATAGATGCATAACCTCAAAGTTCAATCACAACAACCTACGAAGCAATTAGCTGTTATAGATTTTGGCCATCTTGATTATTTATTTACTACATGTAAATGTAAATGTTACTCTTGGATTGATACTGTTTATAGATTACTTCAGTAGAGAACAGTCACTATTCTTTACATACTGTCTGTAAGTTAATAGAGTTCTTTTTCTTTTCCCAGAAGAAGCCAAGATGTCCAGTCTGCCGCAATCCCATCAGCGACTAACACCTTCAGGAGATAACAGAGAATATTTTACCATACATTGTCAATCATAATGAACTTCACTGTTAATCTTGAAATTTTTAAAGTTTATTTATTTAAACAGTTTTTCGTGTGTGTGTTTAGATTTCACATGCATATTATTTTGACTGTATTTTCAGTTTGATAAGAAATGCCTATGACAATGTAAATTATTACATAGAAATAATTGGATGTTTTTACAACAACAAAAATTGACTACTTTTATGAAATAAAGATAAAAATTGAAAACTCTTGATATTTAATCTATATATATAAAAATGAATGTATGTGTGTATGTGTGTGTGTGTGTGTGTGTGTCCTTTATGCATTACTACACCATTCATCCGATCGCCATGAAACTTTGGGAAGTTGTTGGGTACATTCCCGGGAAGGTTTCTGTCATACTACATTTTTAATTTTAGCCTTCATTCGCGAGTTATGAGTGAAAAACGGGCAGAAAACGTGTATTTATTGCGTTTTCGAAGCATCAGTTCTCAGTAATACATTTCAATGTCAAATCAATTACAGTAGGCTTTGGCTATTTTTGTCATAAAACCATCACGATCGCTTGAATGTTGTAGCTCACGCTGGTCGACTCATTTGTTTATCATATCAAGGCACGCAGATATATGAAATTTTCAACCAACACCGAAGAGAATTATTATTATTATTATTATTATTATTATAGGGATAATCAATATAGGCCTAAATATGGTCAAACGTTCGATTTGGACGAAACTCACTACGTGTATATGGGTTTTATGGGCCAAGTACCTCGAATCTGAGGTCGCTTTTACCAGGCGACGCTATCTAATCGTGGTATGAAATTCACGTGATTTAGGTGCTAATAAATATAATGATTTAACTACTATGCTCTTAATTTTTAATTTCTGAAATAATTATCGCGGGCGATCGCTTGATTTTGTAGGTTCATCCTTGACGATTCATTTGTTTAGAATATCAAGTCCCGCAGACGTATGAAATTTTCAACCTACACGGAAGAAGGATATTCAATATAGGCCTAAATATGGTCAAACATTGTTCGACTTGGACGAAACTCACTATGCAGGGGTTTTCTGGGCCAGGGAACTCGAATCTGAGGTCGCGTTTACCAGTTGACGCTATCTAATCGTGGTATGTAGTCCACGTGATTTTGGTGTTAATAAATATAATGATTTAACTATTATGCTCTTAATTTTTAATTTTTGAAATAATTATCGCGTGCGAAGCCGCAGGCACACGCTAGTTTTTTATAATTATTTCAAATTCATTTTATGAGATATCCCGTGTTTTGAAGACTGGAACCATTTCCCAATGCAGTCATTTTAGGAATAACATAAACTAGGAGTAACAAATTGTATCTTTAAAAGAAGAGGACACCTTGGAGACAATGGAAATAAATGTTACCATACTTTGATCATTATTGTTGTTATTATTGGTTATATCTATGAAAATAGTTAATTCCAAGGTTGCAATCTCTGTTACACATACCTGAGGTATCTCAGTGGCCAACTCACTGACTGACTCACTGACATTAATCTTGACCCACTTCCAGATGAGCTACAAACTTCAAATTTGGCACACTTGCAGCTTTCAGCCTGTGACTGACAAGACTATCCCCAAAAGTTCGATTTTTTATTTTTTACCTCTAAAAGACGTTCAAAATGGCAGATGCAGCTTTAAAGTCTCTGCTCAGTTTTCATAACAATGATGTTTGCAGTGTTCACATAGGGCTTTGGAAGTTGCAATACACTAGGCTTTGACATATAATTAGACATGCTAACGATAGAAATAATATCCGCAAATCAACAATGGAGAGTGAAATAAATATTGGGTGTGATGTATCACATACCTTTCTCTACCCTAGGCATGGACAATATCATTTTCTCACCTGACTCACTGTACTGACAGTCATGTTTACCCACTTCCAGATCTAGAAACCTTATACTTTGGTAAACTTATACCTTTTAGCTTGTGACCAGTGGAAAAATTCCAGAAAATTCAAATTTTATTTGTTTACCTTGAAAAAACCTTAAAGTTGGCCTGCACTATTCAGGTTTATTATGGCTAAACGGTGATATGCTGTAAGGCAGTCTAAATACATGGACTCTATCTCCGATACATTGTCAGTTCATAAAAGGACCTTTCTCGAGAACTTAAGTGCGGCAGTGCCCCCAACGAGCGAACAATAGTGTGACATTAACAAAAGAAAAACCCTCAATTTTTACAGATATTACTTTCAGTATTAAGGAAGATTCTACTAACGTTAACAATTTATTAGGAACATGTGAAAATCGGTACTTTCAGCTGCTTGTCACCTTTTGTTGCACTATTCTGATTTGCCTAAGCATATTTCACTGTAGATTGCATTTTCTTCAGCAAGTATTCACTATTTTTTGGTTAGAATGAGAATCTTTGCAGGAAATGTAAGTGAAATTACATTGAACAAGAAGTCCGTGTCTGATAGATCCTCTAGTCAAGCTATTTCTTTCCTGACTTGGCATAAACGAAAACACTCGTTCCACCTTTGTGTTGTGAGCAGGGCCGTATTTCTAAATAGGCTAAGTAGGCTGCAGCCTAGAGCGGCAGATTTTCAGGGGCGGCAGTTTGGCAATTTATTCAAAAGTTAAAATTAAGTATTTCGGCCATGAATAATATTTTCCGTACGAATTTAAGAATACTTGTTACTTAAAAATATGTTTTAGTCCTTCTACATAGCCTACTTTATAAAACTATAACATAATACAAATTCACAGCACGTAATCTCGTGTAATTTCATTTCGTAGAACAACTTAATTCAAATTGAACACAGTACAGTAATTACATAAAAGATAGCTTTTAGCAATAAAATATAAAAATATGTTTAAAATAGTGATCACTGATCTCCAAGAACAAATTAATTAATTAATTAATTTCGAAACCCATTTCATTTTTAACGGATCTTAAAAGAAGTAAGTAAAAAAGAAGTTGATAACTAATTTGATTATATAATTTATTACATAATTGTAGTTTTATCTAAACTAAATGAACTTTATGTTTAAAAAAGATAAAAACACCAATGAACTCTATCCTTTTGTTGTATAAAACAAATGTATTAAGCAAATATGAACTAAAGAGGGGGCGGCAAATGGACTTCAGCCTATAGGCGACATACTCTTAAATCCGGCCCTGGTTGTGAGGAGTATAACTTACTGGAAACAAATATTGTACCATCTTCAATAGTTAAGAACAACAATCAAGACTGAGTTTCTGCAAACATTGGGTGCCTTATAACTACCCTCACAGAATTTTTGCCAAAAAAAAAAAGAAAAAAAGTTACAAATAAAAGTGTTACTTCTTAGTATAAAGCACCTCATGACGAAATTTATACAAAATCATTAGAGCAGAAAATTGCAGAAAATGATATTTTCTTCATAAAAAGTCGCATTAAAAGCCAGAGAAAGTCATTGCCAATTTTCATGTCACATCCCCATAAGATACCTAGGCCTAAACCAAATACAAAATTTTGTTTCCATACAGTTTTTTCATTCTGGATCTAGGCTGTTCACACACAAACAGACATGTTTTATAAAATAATAATTCTGGATTCAGGGGACCTCAATTTGTGTATCTATGTTAAAAACTCAAGTTTGAATTTTGGGGGTCATACACAGTACTTCCTCTACCTATGGTATGGGCAGAGGAAGTAATAAAGGAAGAATTAAAGCAAAAAAGAGTGAAATAAAACAGGTAATGAAAGTCGCCGAAGGTGAGATGATCAATATATTAGAGGTCAAAGCCATTCAATGAGTGTTTTATTCATCCATGATTTTAATTATTCATTAAATGCTGAGTATTTGCTAAATAGATACAAGAAATATAACTTGAGGTCTCAATTCTGTCAAGATAAATTCACTAACAACTTTGTTGCTTGTGAAGTTATACAGTGTGTCCCACGCAAGAGTTGGCCAATGACGCGGGTTCGTGCGGCGCGGCGGGCACAGCTCCAACTCCCGAGCGATCGGGTGAAATATCTACGCTAATAATGCCGCGATGGGTGAAACGATTCAGGTTCTCACATTTATAGTTAAAACTACAATGAAAATAACCACGTACCTCATCACAAGAGATGTTGGAAATGTTCTCCTCTTGCATCCACACAATACTGGCACCTTTTTAGCAAATTTTCTTTCACGCGGATAAGTTCAGCTTCCGAGACAAGAGTTAATTTCTCTTGTGATATTGTCTTTAAGTTCTTCTAACAGTATGTGAATATTATTTACGGGGAAACTTGAAAAATAAAGTGTATAGGTCAATTTCCCATACATTAGAAGAACTTAAAGACAATATCACAAGAGAAATTAACTTTATCTCGGAAGCTGAACTTATGCGCGTGAAAGAAAATTTCCTAAAATGCAAGAGGAGAACATTTCCAACATCTCATGTGATGAGGTATGTGTTTATTTTCTTTGTAATTTTAACTGTAAATATGAGAACCTGAATCGTTACACTCATCGCGGCATTATTAGCGTAGATATTTCACCCGATCGCTCGGGAGTTGGAGCTGTGCCCGCCGTGCCGCAGGAAGCCGCGTCATTGGCCAACTCTTGCGTGGGACACACTGTAGATAAAATTCAGACTGCATTCTTGGTTTAAAGAAGAATTTGATAATATGGCTTCCCCTGCTAGTTCATTAGACACATATGAAAAACATTTTGTAGTTTCACGATATGCTGGCCAAAACTAAAAATATTTTAATTACAAAATAAAATAAAATCTTTCCAGGAATGGTAGGCCTATACCTAAAATACTGATCAGGATTCACCACTGCCAGACAGATAATAAAATGGACAAGTAGTACTATAAAAAAAATGAATAAAGAGCTTTTTTTATTTATTTATTTATTTATTTTTAATTCAGCTTTGTTTATACTCCTTTTAGCTTAGAGGCCATATCAGGAGTTCGGGATCTGTGTCTCTACAGTAGGGTAGGCCATGGAACTATTGATTGTCAATTGTTTCTCTTATTGGTGTATTTTTATGGAGTAAATTTCAACTGATATTAATTTAAATGGATATGATGCAGCATGAAATGGTGAGGATGATTCATGGTATGTAAATATCCAATTTAGGATTTGCTTTCACAACTGGGGAAACCATGAAAAACCCATGTCAAATTGCCCAGCCATGGGATTTGAACCTGGGACCCCCTGAATGCGAGTCCAAAGTAAAAGAATTATTGAATGAAGTAAGGGACATACAAAATGATAGAATATTCTCAAATAATGGAAGAATAATAATTCCTTTATTACAACCAAATGGTCATATTATGGAGAATGGTGCAATGATGGAAAGAAGTATGGCAGGGAAACACGAGCACCCCCCACATGGATCCACCAAAAATAGATCCTGGGTCCCAGCAGTGGAAGGCGAGTATCTAACCAGTCACAGGGGCAGCCAATAAAATGAATGGATTAAGGAAGTAGTATAGTCTAAAAATTTTGGTAGTATACTCTTAATTTTCGAAAATTTATTTTAACTTTTGGACTATACAGAACTGATTATTATGACTAGGGACCGGATTTTTAGGTTTTTAAAAACACTGTTTTAGGTTTTCCATTAGGTGTAATAGTTTTTTTTAGGTTTTTGTCCAAAATATCGTTTTCGGGTAGAACAATTGGTTTAATGAATTTGAATGTGCTACATAGGATTCAATACATAATACTTGTAAAGTTTAACTTAACAAAACGACTTAAATTTGTGTAAACTTGCTTTAGGACAATATTATACAATTGAAGAAAGAAAGCATAAACAATCAAAAGAAGCCGTGAAAATATGATTGTCTCACGTTTCCTGGTTACAGTATATCACTAAATATCTTTCAAGATTCTCAACTGTGAAGTTCTTCCTGTTATCTCTTAGAATACATTTGAAGGCAGAAAATGTACTTTCAACCTCACATGACGTCAGCAATAGTTGTTCGTATGAATATTTTAAAAGGAATACGTTGGTACACTTCCTCTCTTGATACTGTCATCCTAGACGACATCGGATTGAACGAAACGCTGGTGCTATTAATTTCAACTCAACAAAAATTGTCTCTCTGCAAAATATCGATTTATCAACTGACAAACAAAAAAGACAAAAAAGTAGCCTAAATTAGATATTTTAGGTTTTATATCCCGTTTAGGTACATTTAGGTTTTTATACCCCATTTAGGTATTTTTAGGTGCCACAGAATTAATGTGGGTGAATCCTATGGACATGATTCGAAAAAGTGTATAATCGCTTTTTGTTTTGGAAGTAAGGAAAAAAATAGGTAAAAACCTAAGAATCCAGTCCCTAATTATGGCACATTTATTTAATTTCCACAATAAATTTAGTAAAGCATTTAGCTGATTTCAAAGTGAAGCATTAACGAATTTATAGGCTATTTGGAAGAGAAGAGACATATTATAACAGCCAAGCCGTTTTATGATGTTAAAAGATGAAATACATTTTAACGATCACATTGAGTGCAAAAGGACTACACAATTTTGATTCGACAGTAAAATCTTCTTCAAAATCAGGTTCATGTTGTGTAATAAAAAAATATTTTTGTTTTGCCACTCGTGAACTGGTTTGTCAAGTCAATGGCAGAATTGCCACATATGTAAAAAAAAGTAAAGAAATAGATAAATAGGTAAGTAAATATACAGGAAATTAGACAGATACACAGGTTTACGCATAAAAGTATAAGACATAAGCTAATAAGAAGCTTAAGCAGAGGATATATGCCGTATAGGCCTACCTGCTTATACCCTCAACTACACCACTGGTTAAGGAGGAAAGAAACAAAGAAAGAACGAGTGAAAAAACTCCAGATTCCCGGAGCCAGTGGCGTAGCCAGAAAATAATTTCGGGAAGGGTCAAAATTGCCGGAGGGTTTGAAGGGTATTCCATACTCCCCAACAGAAGGAACCCTCGGAAAATTTTTAAACATTGAACTAATGAAAATAACATTTTACACTATTTTAGCACTGAAAAAGTAGTTGGCAAATTTGTTTACCATACTCTAAGACAAGCCATTTTAAACAAGCAATTGTTACCTAAGTTATAACTAGGGGGCAGATTTCTATGACATGTCATATTTTCCCCCTTTGCATTATTTCAGGTTTCAGACTAATTTAAACACGATTCCAAGCATCCTGGTGAAAATGGAACGGCTTTTATTATGCATATAACTGCATATTTTGGAAATTTTCAACTATTGTAGCATATTTAGTATGAATATGCATATTTAGATCATATTTTTGTGCATATTAAAGAAATTTTGAAGTCTCATATCATGTTTTGTAAATTTTCCATTATAACGATACTTTTTGAGAATTTACAGATATTTTAAATAATTAACACTATATTTTAATAAAATGTATTGTAATGAAACTTAAAGAAATATACACATAGTGTAAGTGTCAAAGTCATATTTTAAATTTTATTGGTCATATTTTAATGTTTTTTAGGTCATAAATGCATGCATATATCCTATTTTTAGGTCATAGAAATCCGCCCCCTAGTTATAACACTTATTACTATTTAAAAGAAAAGTTAAATAACATATGCAACAGTGCAAATAACAGGTTTACATTTACAAATTCAGTATTTCATTAATGAATAAAATAATAAAATGGAGCTTAAATAAAATCAGGTAAACTGATGTAAAAAAGTGCCAGTATGTTTTTGTTTAATCAGTTATGACTGCAATTATGATATGCAGAATATGTTTTTTTTTTTTTTTAAATTGATTTCCAAGTTAAGCTCCAGATTTATTCATTAAGCAGGGCTTACGGAAGAAGAAAGGTCTACCATCTCGGGCACCTGGGTCATTTTAACGGTCTAGTTGGATAAGCGCATGTAAAACAATAGTGTTTTTGTCATAGCTACCTGTATTTTAATTTCCAAGGCCTTATAAGATCACAGTAAAACAATAGGCTATGTTGTCAAGATAACTGATTTTCATTTTTTTTATAAATTCTTTCGAATACGTATATTGCCATAAAATAGGGACTAAATTGAGCATTACTCCGAAACAGATCAACCGATTTTATCCATTATAAATAGACGTCTTCCCATGGACATTATAAATGCGTATACGAAGTTTCATAAATAAGTTATACGATAAAGCGTATTTGAGTTATTGCGCCTTTAAAGTAGGCACTAAATTGGGGTTTACTCCGGTACCGGTCAACAGATTAGGTTCAAATACAATAGGGCACTTCTCATGAACGTCATAAATGAGTATACCAAGTTTCATGGAAATCCGATACAGCATATTTGAGTTATAGCGCCTTTCTATTAGAAAGCAGCCATAATCTATTAAAATAGGCACTAAATTGGGCATTACTCCGGTACCGGTAAACCGATTTGGTTCATTATCAATAGGGTTCTTCCCATCGACAATATGAATGTTTATACCAAGTTTCATGAAAATCCGAAAAAGCGTACTTGAGTTATGGTGCGTACAGACGCACGGACAGACGGACTGACATTTTTTCGTCCCCCACACAATCTCATAAAGTACCATACTGGCACTTAATAAAATCAGGTAAACTGATGTAAAAAAGTGCCAGTATGTTTTTTTAATCAGTTATGACTGCAATTATGATATGCAGAATATGTTTTTTTTAATTGATTTAAAAGTTAAGCTCCAGATTTATTCATTAAGCAGGGCTTAGGGAAGAACAAAGGTCTAGTTTTCTTTTTAATCAGATTAAAATCTTCCAGCATCAGCTGAACTGTAGAGATTTTTGATATCTTGACAATCGCACACTCGCATAAAAATACGAAAAAGAAAGTGAAATTGGCTGGTTTCGGGATTTGAACCATGGAACTCCATAACGTGAGGCCAAAACGTTACCATCTCGGTCACCTGGGTCAGTTTAACGGTCTAGTTGTAAGTTATAAGCGCATGTAAAACAACTAGGATGTGCCCGCGGCTTCGCCCACGATAATTAATTGAAAAATTAGAAATTAATAGTATAATAATTATTAAAGCATTATATTTATTAACACTTGCACGCGAATCATTCTTAAACTAAACCATTAATAATTAATGAAACAGCTAAAATTCCGGCTTTAGAGTACATTCCACGATTAGAAATTGCCACCTGGGAAAACGATCTCAGATTCGATTATGTAGTTCCAAAGATAACTGTGATCCACTGCCTTCTAAACTGTATAGGCTAATTCTCGTGCGTAATTCTCGAGACGGCGGTGGATAATGGCGTTTTTCAACTGTTTGTTGACAGATGAATGAGGTGTGAATTTTATTTGATAAATTCAGTGTAATTTTAAGAAATTATATAATTTTTCAAGAGAAGGAGTGATTGATTTGGATTATTATTATCAGCGATATTTCAAGAGTTAAATCATCAATATTTTACTGCTGGTGCCCCCGGCTTCGCCCGCCACTATTCATTGACTCCAGGATTTTTAAGAAATTTACACTGGTAGATTATTAAAAATGTTTGTGGTTCAGAGCTATGAAAATTGTAAGTAAAAATAAAATTAGAATATTTGTTCATTGAGTTCATTTCACTTAGGCCTTATATAATAAAGAGACGGTTTTCCTAATCTTGTAGTCGTCATGAAAGTTTAGACTGAGAGATACGAACATCGCCGAGTATACCCGATGTCTCACGAAGCGGGCGAGCAAGCACGCTATTTAGGGCCGTTGAATTGTATAAGAGTAGATAGTGTTTTTGGTCATAGCTATCTCTATTTTAATTTCCAAAGCCGTAAAATATCACAGTAAAACAATTGACTATGTTGTCATGATAAATGATTTGCTTTTTTTTTATATAAATTCTTTCGAATACGTATATTATCATAAAATAGGCACCAAATTGAGCATTACTCCGAAACAGGTGAACCGATTTCATCCAGTATCAGTAGACCTCTTCCCATGAACACTATAAATGTGTATACCAAATTCCATAAAAATCCGGTAAAGCGTATTTGAGTTACCGCGTTTTTAAAATAGACACTAAATTGGGTTTTACTCCGGTACCGGACAACCGATTTGGTCCAATATCGGTAGACGTCTTCCCATGTACATTATAAATGGGTATACAAAGTTTCAGGAAAATCCAATAAAGCATATTTGAGTTATCGTGACTTCTCATATATTAACATAAAAGGCAATAAATTGGGCATTATTCCGGTACTGGCCAACCGATTTGGTTGAACATCAACAGACGTCTTTCCATGGATAGTATAAATGCGTATACGAAGTTTCATAAATATCCGATAAGGCGTATTTGAGCTATTGCGCCTTTAAAATATACACTAAATTGGGTTTTACTCCGGTACCGGTCAACAGATTAGGTTCAAATTTAACAAAGTACTTTTCATGGATGTCATAAATGCGTATACCAAGTTTAATGGAAATCCGATACAGCGTATTTGAATTATGGCGCCTTTCTATTAGAAAGGCGCCATAATCTATTAAAATAGGCACTAAATTGGGCATTACTCCGGTACCGGTGAACCGATTTGGTTCAATATCAATAGGGTTCTTCCCATTGACATTATAAATGTGTTTTCCAAGTTTCATGAAAATCCGAAAAAGCGTATTTGAGTTAGAGCGCGTACAGACACACGGACGGACAGACAGACAGACAGACAGACGGAGAGACATTTTTCGTCCCCCACACAATCTCATAAAGTACCATACTGGCACTTAATAACTACAGCAACAATCTAATACAAAAATATAACTTTAGGTTTTGATTTCGGGGGGGGGGGGGGTCCGCCACTGCCTGTAGCGTAATTCTGGCAATTATTACACACATCCTCAACAGAAGCGATATTGACACACTATGTTTACCATTAGACTCATCACACGTATGATTCACACCATGGAGAATTTACATAAGACTTTAATTGGAATTCGTAACGTGGGATGTAAAATAAATCTCATAGTAGTCTTCAGGGAACAATTCATAAAACCGTTATCTTATCGAATGTTGACGATTGGAAAGAATACGCACGTCACTCAGGTACAGTAGTGACTATACACCAGTAACAAATCAGATCTGTGGTGGAAAATACATCAAATATGGCTACATCAACCGCTCTGTGGATACTGATTGCAATTTCATACTGTTTCCAAGTGACTCTACAGGCAGGTAAGTGTGTTTATTACACCTAGTTGCCGGTTTTTCCGGACACGTCCTTCTTTTCAAACAAAATCGTTAGAGGCGTTTTCGAGAAAATAGCGAGAAACGAATTTTTTACTTGTGGTTTTCCGGGTGTTGAGAACATAGGCGTAACCAGGCCGACCATATGGGGGGGGGGTTATAACATCCGCGGAGTCTGGGGAGTATGGAATACACCCCAGGGAGAGGGGGGTCCGGGGGTCCTCCCCCGGAAAATTTTAAAAATTAAGACGCACAATAACGAGTTTTAAGCTTCCGGGGGTCCACCCCCGGACAATTTTTAAAATTAAGACGCACAATAACGAGTTTTAAGCTTCCCACGCTTAATTTATAAGCAGACTTAAAAAAAATATATACAATTTTCCTTTTTTTAATCAATGGAGGGGGGTTCAAAACCCCCCCTCGTTACGCCTCTGGTTGAGAATGTATTATTATTTCTCGGGCTTCCAACCGGATGAGTTGGAACCAAACCTCTAACTCACCCGGCTGAAGCTCGAGAAACAAAAATACGAAAAACTATTTTTTGCACGACGTAACTAATTAGTGGTACTTACGAATATTGTTGCCGTGGATCGTAACTTCACATTCCCGCACGCAATCTGGTTGCTATGAAAACAGAAGAAATCTCCGTGCGGTATAAATTACAAAAAGCACGAGTGCCGTAAGTAAAACCATCATAATACAAGCCTTTATGGAGGCCCCCCATTTTGTGGCAACTTGAACAGGACAAATATTCGGTTCCCATAACAACAAACACATGCGAATCACTTTCTGGAATATAACATCCATCTTCAATAGTGTATAAACATAATATTTTCAGCTAATAGTCAATTAATATAAATAAATTGATATAAATAATCATCGTGCAAAAAATAACATGCAATACTCGTGCCGTAAGCGCATAACGGATCTCGGAAATTCCTCGATCCGTATGCACCGCTTATGGCACTTGTATCGCAATATACTATTTTTTTGTCATATGAAGTGCCATTAAAAGTAAGAGAAAGTCGTCGCCAATCTTTGTAATATATCTAAGGTGACCGTATTTTTACTTCCTCTGCCCGTACCATAGGTACTATAGGTAGAGGAAGTATTGTTTTCGACCCTAAAATTCGAAGTTGAGTTTTTAGCATAAAACACGTTTCAAGGCCCCCTGAATCCAAAAATACTATTTTTGGAAACATGTCTCTGTGTGTGTCTGTGTGTGTGTCTGTCTGTGTGTGTGTCTGTCTGTGTGGAAGTTTGTGAACAGGCTACCTCCGAAACGGAGAATCGTATGAAAACAAAATTTCGTATTTGGGTCAGGTACCTTCTGAAGATGTGATTCGAAGATTGGCGACAAATTTCCCTTATTTTTAAGGGGACTTTACATGAAGAAATTTTCGTTTTTCGCGATTTTCTCGAAAACGGCTCTAACGATTTTCTTTAAATTTTGCGCATGGATTGCTTGTACCAAGAGCTAAAACTTTTATTTGAAACATTTTTTCGAACAAATTCTCTGAAGGGTAGTTATAAGCTACCCACTGTGAATACGTGGTTTTTGCAATACGGCTTCTTGTAAATCGTACGAAAACAAAATTTTGTATTTGGGTTAGGTACCTTCTGAGGCTGTGAAGATTGACTACAACCTTTTCTTATATTTAAGGGGACTTTACATGAAGAATATTTTGTTGTTTGCTATTTTCTCATAAACGGCTCTAAAAATTTCCTTTAAATTTTGTACATGGATTGCTTATACCATTTCAAAAACATTCTCTGAAGGGTGGTTGTAACCTACCAACTTGCCTGGTGAACAACTCAATACGCGGATATTTAAGGCATTTTATTCTATATAAGCACGTGAAGAGAGAAAAATGTACTGGTGGCCCTGCTTACAGTAAAGAAATGTCTGAGGGGAATATTTGATAAATTTCGGAAATTATTCTTAACAGCAGAAAGTTCAATAAACGTTTGCAGTCACTTGTTCTTTTTCCCCATAGCCTGCGTTTTTAGTTGCAACATTCAAAGAAGGGGCTATAAGATATTTATAGCATAATTAGCGTAAATGCTGCAAACTTTTATTTGGGCAGAGGAAGTTATGTGACTTTCACATCAGATTTTTATGAATAAAATTCGGGACATGTAATGATATCATAGGTCTACTGCCTTGACGTGCTTTATTTCCCAGAATTCATTGTCTTATTATTATAAAGTAAAGTGATCCCTATGCAGGCCGTGGAGGCCCAGAGGGTTCCAGGAGGTTGAGGCTCCCAGATTTTGGACATTCGGCACATGAAGGTGATAAGATTGTCAGCCTTACGCATCGGCCGCCTTTACCCCCAGGATTGCTCCTGGAACTCATTTCTTTAGAGGCTGAGTCGACCCCAGGGCCATAGTGCTACCAGAAGGATTAGGCCAATTGAAAAATCTCAACGACCTCATCGAGGATTGAACCCACGACCTTCCGGTTTGTAGCGCAGCGCCTCAACCACTATGCTACGGCTTACCCCGTCTTATTAATATTATTATTATTATTACAGTTATTCTTTTATTCTTATTTTTCAGCAAATGATCAGTTTTAAATTCTAACGTGTTTCAATAATACAATTTTTACTTTATTAAGAATAGACGTACTTTAACATTAAGTATTTCTTGCAGCTCCTTAAAAACGCGAATGATGGTATATCACATCTTGATAAACCAATTATTAGGGCAAGGCATTTGATGATTTTGCATCTTTTTTATATGAAGGTTAAAATATAGCTCGAATATATATATATATACACACACATATATACATGTGTATAAGGAAATAAGTAATTTTAATAAGGGCAATTTGTTTTTGCATTTTTTGCTTTATTTTGCAATGTTCGTTATTTTCAAGAGAGAGGTCATTTTTTGACAATTTTAGGTCATTTTCGGCATTTTTAGGTCATGTTTCAGTGGAGGTAGAGAGAAGCTTTTCCATGTACAAATTGTTACTTTCACACAACAGACAATAGTTTTTATTTGAAAATCTCCGCCAAGTGTTCATAGTTCATTTTAATTTAGGTTTGCTGTAAACACCGTAACAGTTTGTCTTGTAGCAATAAAGATTTTTTCTTTCTTTCTTTCTTTCTGTCTAAATAAATATTTGCTAGGGGTAATTTGATGGGCATGCCCATTCGGAAAGAACTTTTTTTTCTAAGGGTGTCCAAGTAGTAGGCTATACATTTGCTTACTTCTTTAGTAACAAAATAACTGTACCATCATTTGTAAATCACTGTCATTAATATTGTTTAAATATTTCGTTATTCATTACTGATAATTTTATGTAAATGTTCAGTCGTGATTAGACTCTGACGAGTCAAAGCGACTAAAAACAAATCATATTTTTAAAAAAGTGTGTTTTTCATTTTAAATTCATATATAAACGCACTGCCATCCATTAAATTGCTTTTAGCGATTAATAATTTAAAAAATAATTATAATTAATAGTGGTAAATTTACTGGCCATTTTTTATTTTTGTGTCTTTTTCACTATTTTTAGGTCTCAAATGCGTTTTTTATTTTGCATTTTCACTATTTTATGGTCATTAAATGCCTTGCACTACTAACTATATTAAAATTAACCAGGATATTACAGACGTTCACTTCTCAAGCTGCAGTGCCCGGAGATATGGCAACCCAAGTCCCAGAGTAAAAAAGTTTTGAGACATGGCTATATCACATATTGTTCCAGGCATTGGAGAGGCATGCAAAGAAGATGAGGAGTGTGTTGTACCGTTCGATAGCAGTCAGAGAACAATTTGGTGCCACAACAAGATCTGCTCGTGTCGGAATGGATTCGGCGCAGTTGGAGGGCGATGTGGTAAGCATGAAGTTAGTTTACTTCTCGTATGAATAACATGAGTGGTCATATAACAAACAATATATGAGTGGCTTAATATCAAAGGCGGACATCTGTCGGAAAAATTGAAACTGAGTTAGAAGTGGATTCCTATAGGATTTTGTCTCCTCTTTCCAATGGTGAAATCGGTTTTAGTCAGAAACGGGCGCAAGCATGTAATTTTTTAGATATATAAGCTTTCATGAACCACAGATTATTGTCTCTGTTGGACATTACATGAGAATGTTATAGGAGAAAAATTCCTCCGACACTGGGACTTGAACCCAGGACCTTTGGCTATTCGCGCCAATGCTCTACCAACTGAGCTAAGCCGGAGTTCAATTCACAGCGCCGGATGGAACCTCTCTCCTATGACTGATTGTCCTAATGGTCTACCTCACAGACAGACAAGTCATGTCATATGCAGTACTGTGAGGCACACTAATTAGTGATTTTTGTGACCGGGCTCCCACTGTTATTGTACAGTTGACATTCAAGATAGATATATAAGCTTTCATGAACCACAGATTATTGTCTCTGTTGGACATTACATGAGAATGTTATAGGAGAAAAATTCCTCCGACACTGGGACTTGAACCCAGGACCTTTGGCTATTCGCGCCAATGCTCTACCAACTGAGCTAAGCCGGAGTTCAATTCACAGCGCCGGATGGAACCTCTCTCCTATGACTGATTGTCCTAATGGTCTACCTCACAGACAGACAAGTCATGTCATATGCAGTACTGTGAGGCACACTAATTAGTGATTTTTGTGACCGGGCTCCCACTGTTATTGTACAGTTGACATTCAAGATAGATATATAAGCTTTCATGAACCACAGATTATTGTCTCTGTTGGACATTACATGAGAATGTTATAGGAGAAAAATTCCTCCGACACTGGGACTTGAACCCAGGACCTTTGGCTATTCGCGCCAATGCTCTACCAACTGAGCTAAGCCGGAGTTCAATTCACAGCGCCGGATGGAACCTCTCTCCTATGACTGATTGGTTCAAGTCCCAGTGTCGGAGGAATTTTTCTCCTATAACATTCTCATGTAATGTCCAACAGAGACAATAATCTGTGGTTCATGAAAGCTTATATATCTATCTTGAATGTCAACTGTACAATAACAGTGGGAGCCCGGTCACAAAAATCACTAATTAGTGTGCCTCACAGTACTGCATATGACATGACTTGTCTGTCTGTGAGGTAGACCATTAGGACAATCAGTCATAGGAGAGAGGTTCCATCCGGCGCTGTGAATTGAACTCCGGCTTAGCTCAGTTGGTAGAGCATTGGCGCGAATAGCCAAAGATCCTGGGTTCAAGTCCCAGTGTCGGAGGAATTTTTCTCCTATAACATTCTCACGTAATTTTTTGCTTCAAAGTTGAAGGTTCGTTTCAAATTCGGACTCCTGCTGTGCAAGTTGTTTTCAACATCGGACATCTACCAAACAGCCAATGCGGGAGCTAGAATCTGATCACATGACTTCCGATTTACCAATGGTTGCTGCTGTTCCCAATGTGCAATCTGTTTTGCTCATGTTGCGTGCTTGTAATATTATTTTGACCTTGTAATAATATTATTAAAGGTATTATTGAAAAGAGAAAGTGTTCCCATGGAGAATAATATTTCAGTTAGTGAAGGGAACACAAGAAGAAGGAAAAGCAATTCATAAAAGTGGACAAGAAATGTAGAGAAGCGTAAGGATGACTTCACATTTTGGATATGCTAATTTGATATGTCAAACCAAATAATCTATAGTGTGGTGAAAATTTGATGTCAGAAATGTTAGAATTATTCATAACGAATATTGTAACGCGGTAAAACTTCGTTAACAGGGCATAGAGTAATAATGAATGCTAGCTGTTGCAATCGCGAGAATCGTGCAGTATTTATAAAATAAAATCTTGTTTAAGGAATTTTGACAGTGTATTGGTATTTAATTTGTACTGTATTTCAGTTTTCACCTCCTTATCTTTCTTAGCAATATTAGGGTTGGTCTGATATGGATTTTCTTAGGTGAGTCATTTGGAACAAAAACGGACACCACCATCATGTTTGTATCCAAAGCGGACATCTGTCTATTTTTGTTTCAAAACAGGACATCTGTATTTTCAAAGCTAATTTTCACTGACTTTCTTCATGATATTGATATCAGAAACAGAACAAAGTTTATTTGGGACTTCTAAGCGGAAATATGAAAAAGAAGCCATAAAAAATACATAAATAGGCTACAACTTGTATATAAGGAACTGGCATTTTTCAGACATTATGAATTCGTCAGATGTCCGCCTTTGATATCAAGCCACTCATATGTCACTGATCTTTTCGTTTATAAAGGGTGGGGGTATTAGTGGAAATGCAGTGTTCGCTTTCTTAAAAAAAAGTGTGCATGCAACGCCACTTGACAGAAGTGAAACTTGTTTTAATTTGTTTATTTCTTCATTTTTGGATTATTAGATTTTTTAATATTGGGTTTTTGGACTTTTTAAATTTTGGATTTTTGGATTTACTAATTTTTCATCTTTTAACTTTTTAATTTTGGAATTTTGGATTTTTTAAATTTTGGATCTTTGAATTTTTTTAATTTTTAACTTTTAATTTTTGGATTTTTAAAATTTTGGATTTTTGGATTTTTAAATTTTGGATAAGCCTAATCATTGAGTTGATTGTTTTCTGTACAGTCCGTTCCGCCACAGCCCCACTAATTTCGTGACGATTTTGTTCGTAACGCAAGTTTGGGTTAGCGCGGCTAAAAAAGTTTCACTTCAAAAATCCCACTCATTTTTGTAGCTAGGGCTTTCTTAATATTGGCATTGTTCACTCTTCCTAATAAAAAATAGTGCAATAAATATATTTTTTTAATACAGCTTTATTTATAAACCTTTGAGCATCGAGGCCATATTAGTTCAGGTTCTGTGTGTATACCAGTAGGCCATGTATTTATAGATGCTCAACATTTTCTATTGTTGGTGTGTTTTAATGGCGTCAGTAAATTTCAACTGATATTAATTTCAGAGGTGTCGACTTTAAAATATTGTTCTGGAGCGAGAATTGGATTTATGGTAGTTTTACATAAGGTAAAGTCTTATAAGGTAAAAACGTAAAAGTTTGGGGGGGGGGCAGAAAGTACCTTGCCTACTCTCCCCAAAAGTCGGTGCCTATGGTTAATTTCAATGCTTATGATACAGGATGAAATGGCGGGGATGAGTCACGGTAAGTAAATATCCAATTCGGCATTTGCCTTTCCGACTGGGGCAGTCGGACGATATGAAAGCATAATATGCTAAGCTGATATCCGTGAAAAACATTTTAAACACACTGTAATTTTCGGTTGTAAAATTTTGTACATAGCATATTCTGCCATTTACTCAAGGAAACCTAGAACTAAAAGGAAAAGGAATTGGTCCCGTCTGATAAGCAGTAATACAGCGCGTCCAGATATCGAAAGAATTTTCATTATTCCTTTTCACAATCTATTTTGACGACCCCACGACACCACCCTTAAAGAGCCACAACTCTTAATGGAATATAGGCCTAACGTAACTTGCATCACCATTGAAACCCCTGTTAGCATGCAACCAACAATACCGCCGCGCCTTGAGCATTTATGACATAGATTCAAGAAATAGTCGGAAACATCCGGTGTCTTTTTCTCTGCAAACAGTGCGAAGATCCCAGTAATATTATAGGAGAAAAATTCTTCTGACATGTAGCCTAATTATGTAATTCCTGCAATTCATGTAAAAACGATGTCAGTGTTAATAAATATAATGTTTTAATTATTTTCTGTTAAATGATTTAAACAAAACATCTAGCAGTTGAGTAAATAAAAGTGAGCACCTGCTAGTGCATTTATATGAAGTAAAACTTTCAATAAATTAAAAAAAAAATACAGTATTGTTGTTCGATATCGATACCTCTCGAGTATCGAGAACCCATTCTTAGGCTGAATACAAATTATACTTAATTAATTTATTAATAAAGTTGCCTACCTTGTTGTGATTTTCCAGAAGTGGGTGGAGACTGCACTGATGACAGCAACTGCACCCTCATAGCCAACTCGTACTGTAACACATTACAAAGGTCTAAGACATACTGTGCTTGCAAACGTGGCTACTACAAGGGGAACAATAACACTGAATGTATACCAGGTAAGTCCAACAAAGCACTGCAATAGTTATGATTAGGGACCGGATTCTTAGGTTTTTACCTATTTTTTCCTTACTTTCAAAACAAAAAGCGCTCATACACTTTTTCGAATCATGTCCATAGGATTCACCCACATTAATTCTGTGGCACCTAAAAATACCTAAATGGGGTATAAAAACCTAAATACTCGTATACCTAAACGGGATATAAAACCTAAAATAACTAATTTAGGCTCCTTTTTTGTTTGTCAGTTGAGAAATCGATATTTTGTGGGAAAAGAATAATTTTTGTCGGGTAGAAATTAATACCACCAGCGTTTCATTCAACCCATTGTCGTTTAGTTTGGACAGTATCAAGAGAGGAAAAGAGTACCGGCGTATTCCTTTTAAAATATTCGTACGAACAACCATTGTTGCCGTGTATAAACAAGCATATAGATTTCTGTGTTTTAAAGCGCTTGTTTTTTGTTTGCCTTTAGTACCTCCCTGTTATTCATACTGAGTGGTCACACTGTGAGTTTTAAGAAGACGTGTTAATTATGCCGAAACAAATGAAATCGAATTTATTACGGCAGTGGATTGGCGACGATCTGTGAATTTCACTACAGATGGCAAATTAATATCGTATTTTGTCAATCCTGCCAAAACACGTATTATTTACCTTTCTAGAAAAGGGGAAGTTTTCGTCCCTAGTTGATCTGTTGTGCGGTTAGCATGCGTAACAACCTAAAAAAAGGAAAATAATCAATTTCACATTATCCACATCCAACCATAAAGTATTTTACTCACTAAATTAGAAGCATCGGATTCGAATCCTGAGAAGGGTAGTGTCTAGATACAGTATTAACTATTAACTAAGAGATAACAGGAAGAACTTCATAGTTGAGAATCTTGAAAGATAAAGTGATATACTGTAACCAGGAAATGTGAGGCAATCTTATTTTCACTGCTTCTTTTGATTGTTTATGCTTTCTTTCTTCAATTGTATAATATTGTCTCAAAGCAAGTTTACACAAATTTAAGTCAATTTTGTTAAGTTAAACTTCACAAGTATTATGTATTCAATCCTACGTAGCACATTCAAATTCATTAAACCAATTATTCTACCCGAAAACGATATTTTGGACAAAAAACCTAAAAAAAACTATTTCACCTAATGGAAAACCTAAAACAGTGTTTTTAAAAACCTAAAAATCCGGCCCCTACTTATGATTAGGGTTCGGATGTTTATGACATGTCATAGTTTTATCCTGACCTCCGTTTTCGCCGCAAACACTAATTAAACACAAATTGCACGCTTCTTATCTTAATTGAACCTTTTTTATTTCGCATATAACGGCATATTTTGCGGTCTTCGTCATATTTTGGTCATATTTGTAATTTAACGTCATATTTCAGTTATAAATTCGGTCAAGGAGCACAATTATACAGTATATTCACTACATGGTCGAGTTAAATTTGAAATTAATTTCATTAGTTTAATGTTTATCCCAAATTCATAAGTAACTTAAATTTTAAAATGAATGCAATTGTTCATATTTTATAGCGACACTCAAGGCCTACAAAATATTAAGAGTATTTGGAGCTGATGAAGCGAGCAAACAGAGCAAATTCTTAAAAATACAAGTTAATTACAAGTAAAACTGTAAAACCAAAATTGTTAAAAAGTGATTATATGATTGAATTCATGTGATGCCTCTAAACGTTTGAAATTCGAACATTTATTTTTTTGAAAAGACTTAATTTTATTGGGTCATAATTAGGGTTTTTGGGTCATTTTTAGTAATTTTTAAGGTCATATTTCCAGTCATATTTTCCACCTTTTTAGGTCATAAACATCCGAACCCTAGTTATGATTTATTAAAATAACATAAGCTATCTGGTTCCTTAGGGGAGAGGATGACATTTTTTAGAAATATTTTCTATTTGGTGTAAAATATTATTTTCTTATAAACAGGGCGTAATGATAACTCAGGGGAGACAATCCTTGCATATAGTTAGAAATGGTGCAGAGAAAAGCTGCAAGATTTGTCATGAACAAGCACCAACAAACTGACACCGATACAATTATGTTAAAAACACTAGGATGGAAATCTTTAGAATCTAGAAGGAAAATAAATTGATTAAAATATGTGTATTATGTCTACACGAAACAACCGGCATGGAAAGAGCTTCACAGCAAAATTAAAGAACCAGATTACAAAAGTAGGAAGGATCAGGGATAGACCTCAGAGAACAAATATTGCCAAATTTTCTTTTTTAAATAGAGGAATTCCGGATTGGAATGACTTACCTGCAGAAACCTTCGAAACGTTTCCTGCTAACGCCAAAATGTTTAAATATATATTGAATATGGTATGTGATAAGAATATATAATATTATGTAGTTATGTTTGTAAATATTTTTATGTGCTATAGTTTCGAATGGACAAAGATTTTTTAAATTATTAATATTTATATTGATAATGCATTGGTATGTAGACAGCTTATTGTGATATTTAATGTGCATAATTGTATGTATAGTGTTTGTATATTTGTATCGCTGGTATTAATTGCAACATTGCCACCGGGTTGTTGATCCACTTGCGGTGTAACAAAATAAAAAATCTCTATATATACATAAAAGGCTTTGTCCTGACTGACTGACTTAATGAGAGAGAATCAACGTAGAGCCTAAACTATAATAGGTAGAGACTTGGAATTTTGACAGTACCTTCGTTTCATAATGTAAGTGCTCAATAAGAAAGGATTTTGCAAAATTTTTATTTTAAATTACAAAAATCAAATGTTTTTTTAGAATACTTAATCCCTTTTTACACAGGATTATCAAATCCAAATCACAGTTCACATGACAACATATTATTGTTGCCAGTGGTCTCAGACGGGTTTGGAAATAAATGAAATAGGACTTCGACAAATTAGAGAAGCTATCAATATAATTCATGTTACCGTAAATATTAAAGAATGAAGCCCACGAAAATAATGCAGTTACATAACTTTCTCTACTTTGGAAATAGAGTAAACAATATGAGGTATGGTAATATATTTTGGGGAGAGAAGTATGAAAGTGATATTGCATTTCTGTTTAATTTCATCCCCAAAACGGTTTTGTGGTAACATGAGAGTGAGAAATAAATATTCCGCAAAGACAATACAATTTTATGTTACCGGAATTTCTGTTTCTTCTTATTTGAACCCCTACTAGGCTTGGTATGTAGAAGCAATGGGGTGCAAAATTCTAGATCCTCTATGAGCCATAAAAAGCTATATCAAGCGTTTTCTGAGGGAATAATTTGAGTGTGATAAGTTGTTCTTCCTATTTCAGATTATAAATACCTATATAAGGACCTAGAATTTAAAAATCGAAAGTCCTTCATAAGTTAATTTCCAATTACAAAATAAAAAACCCGGGCGACGCCGGGCCTTTTAAGCTAGTTATATATATATAGGGTGAAATTGTGTTTTATGTAGGTATATGAAAAACGCTTTATTTCCAAATTATCCATACATTTTCTATGTACTTTATTCAAAATGTATTTATTGTAATTCACATAGCATCAAACGGCAACAATAGTCGGGTTGAAATTTAAGTCGAGTGGTTGTTTTTTTTTACAAAATGTGAAAACATGCTTAAATTTTATCAGAACAAAAGATTGTATTTTCATTTCGTACTAGCATGTGCCCGCGGCTTCGCCCGCGATAATTATTTCAAAAATTAAAAATTAAGAGCATAATAGTTAAATCATTATATTAAATTAACACCTAAATCACGTGGACTACATACCACGATTAGATAGCGTCGCCTGGTAAAAGCGACCTCAGATTCGAGTTTCTTGGCCCAGAATACCCCTGTACAGTGAGTTTCGTCCAAATCGAACAATGTTTGACCATATTTAGGCCTATATTGATTATCCCTCTTCCGTGTAGGTTGAAAATTTCATATGTCTTAGGGCCTTGATATTCTAAACAAATGAATCGACCAGGATGGACTTACAAAATCAAGCGATCGCCCGCGATAATTATTTCAAGAATTAAAAATTAAGAGCATAATAGTTAAATCATTATATATATTAACACCTAAATCACGTGGACTACATGTCATGATTAGATAGCGTCGCCTGGTAAAAGCGATCTCAGATTCGAGTTCCTTGGCCCAGAAAATCCCTGTATAGTGAGTTTCGTCCAAATCGAACGATGTTTAACCATATTTAGGTCTACGTTGATTATCCCTCTTCCGTGTAGGTTGAAAATTTCATATGTCTACGGGCCTTGACATTCTAAACAAATGAATCGACCAGCGTGGGCTTACAACATTCTAGCGATCGCGATGCTTTTATTACCACGGTATGACAAAAATAGCCAAAGCCAACTGCAATTGATTTGACATTGAAATGTATTACTGAAATCTGATGCTTCGACAGCGCTAAAATCACGTTTTCTGCCAGTTTTTCACTCACAACTCGCGAACGAAAGCTAAAATTAAAAATCCGGCTTCGATGCGCATTCGCCCACCTTTCAGCCCATCTATGTTTAAAATTTCAGATCTCTGCGTTCAGTAGATTTCGCTGGGCATCGTGGACAGACAGACAGACAGACAAACACGTCCTTTTATTATTTTAAGATAGCATGTGCCCGCGGCTTCGCCCGCGATAATTATTTCAAAAATTAAAAATTAAGAGCATAATAGTTAAATCATTAGGCCTATATTAACACCTAAATCATGTGGACTACATATCACGATTAGATAGCGTCACCTGGTAAAAGCGACCTCAGATTCGAGTTCCTTGGCCCAGAAAACCCCTGTATAGTGAGTTTCGTTCAAATCGAACAACGTTTGACCATATTTAGGCTAATATTGATTATCCCAATAATAATAATAATAATAATAATAATAATAATAATAATAATAATAATAATAATAATAATAATAATAATAATAATCCTCTTCGGTGTAGGTTGAAAATTTCATATTATGTTTGCGTGCCTTGACATTAAAAACAAATGAATCGACCAGCGTGAGCTACAACATTCAAGAGATCGCGATGCTTTTATGTCGAAGGTATGACAAAAATAGCCAAAGCCTAGTGTAATTGATTTGAATTAGGCCTACTGAAAACTCATGCTTCGAAAATGCAATAAATACACGTTTTCTGCCCGTTTTTCACTCATAACTCACGAACGAAAGCGAAAATTAAAATTCCGGCTTCGAGGTGCACATTCCGACCCTTTAGTCCGCCTATGTATAAAATTTCAGATCTCTGCGTTGAGTAGATTTCGCTGGGCATCGCGGACAGACGGAGGACAGACACTTCCTTTTATTAATATAGACTAGCATGTGCCCGCGGCTTCGCCCGCGATAATTATTTCAAAAATTAAAAATTAAGAGCATAATAGTTAAATCATTATATTTATTAACACCTAAATCACGTGGACTACATACCACGATTAGATAGCGTCGCCTGGTAAAAGCGACCTCAGATTCGAGTTCCTTGGCCCAGAATACCCCTGTACAGTGAGTTTCGTCCAAATCGAACAATGTTTGACCATATTTAGGCCTATATTGATTATCCCTCTTCCGTGTAGGTTGAAAATTTCATATGTCTTCGGGCCTTGATATTCTAAACAAATGAATCGTCCAGGATGGACTTACAAAATCAAGCGATCGCCCGCGATAATTATTTCAAGAATTAAAAATTAAGAGCATAATAGTTAAATCATTATATTTATTAACACCTAAATCACGTGGACTACATGTCACGATTAGATAGCGTCGCCTGGTAAAAGCGATCTCAGATTCGAGTTCCTTGGCCCAGAAAATCTCTGTATAGTGAGCTTCGTCCAAATCGAACGATGTTTAACCATATTTAGGTCTATGTTGATTATCCCTCTTCCGTGTAGGTTGAAAAAGTCATATGTCTACGGGCCTTGACATTCTAAACAAATGAATCGACCAGCGTGGGCTTACTACATTCTAGCGATCGCGATTCTTTTATTACCACGGTATGACAAAAATAGCCAAAGCCAACTGCAATTGATTTAACATTGAAATGTATTACTGAAATCTGATGCTTCGACAGCGCTAAAATCACGTTTTCTGCCAGTTTTTCACTTACAACTCGCGAACGAAAGCTAAAATTAATAATTCGGCTTCGATGCGCATTCGCCCACCTTTCAGCCCATCTATGTTTAAAATTTCAGATCTCTGCGTTCAGTAGATTTCGCTTGGCATCGTGGACAGACAGACAAACACGTTCTTTTATTATTTTAAGATAGCATGTGCCCGCGGCTTCGCCCGCGATAATTATTTAAAAAAATTAAATTAAGAGCATAATAGTTAAATCATTATATTTATTAACACCTAAATCACGTGGACTACAAACCACGATTAGATAGCGTCGCCTGGCAAAAGCGATCTCATATTCGAGTTCCTTGACCCAGAAAATCCCTGTATAGTGAGTTTCGTCCAAATCGAACAATGTTTAATCATATTTAGGTCTATGTTGATTATCCCTCTTCCGTGTAGGTTGAAGATTTCGTATGTCTACGGGCCTTGGCATTCTAAACAAATGCATCAGCGTGGGCTTACAACATTCAAGCGATCGCGATGCTTTTATTTCCACGGTATGACAAAAATACCCAAAGCCAAATGCAATTGATTTGACATTGAAATGTAGGCCTATTACTGAAATCTGATGCTTCGACAGCGCTAAAATCACGTTTTCTGCCAGTTTTTCACTCATAACTCGCGAACGAAAGCTAAAATTAAAAACCCGGCTTCGAGGTGCATTCGCCCACCTTTCAGTCCATCTATGTTTAAAATTTCAGATGTCTGCGTTCAGTAGATTTCGCTGGGCATCGCGGACAGACAGACAAACACGTCCTTTTATTATTATGCCCGCGGCTTCCCCCGCGATAATTATTTCTAAACTTAAGTGCATAATAGTTAAATCATTATATTTATTAACACCTAAAGCACGTGGAGTGTATTCCACGATTAGGTAGCGTCCCCTGGTAGGAAAAGCGACCTCAGGTTCCAGTTCCTTGGCTCAGAAAACCCCTGTATAGTGAGTTTCGTTGAAATCGAACAATGTTTGACCATAATTAAGCCTATGTTGATATCCTTCTTACGTGTAGGTTGAAAATTTCATATATCTGCGGGCCTTGACACTCTAAACAAATGAATCGTTCATGATGGACTTAAAAAATCAAGCGATCGCGATGCTTTTATTTCCAAGGTAGGCTATGAGGTATGATGACAAAAGTAGCCAAAGCCAGCTGTAATTGATTTAACATTGAAATATATTACTGAAACTGATGCTTCGAAATCGCAAAAAATACACGTTTTCTGCCCGATTTTCACTCATAACTCACGAACTAAAGCGAAAATTAAAATTCCGGCTTCGAGGTGCACATTCCGACCCTTTAGTCCGCCTATGTATAAAATTTCAGATCTCTGCGTTGAGTAGATTTCGCTGGGCATCGCGGACAGACAGACAGACGGAAGACAGACAGACGGAGGACAGACACTTCCTTTTATTAATATAGATTATCAAGACGAGTTGACCCTTAGTGAAAGTTGAGTTTGACATGCCTGTTCTGAAGAATTTGTAAACCTAAAAGATATATTAAACCTAAACATTGTGCTGTGCCTAATCTCCCACAGCAACCGCCGTGACGTATTTGTGTGGCGGGAATCACAGGAGGAAAACGTAGGCTAATTTGAGATGGCGGATATTTCTGATGCTGCACCTAATTCCTTATCTGGAATGACAACAGTAAGTACTCTCATATCCGTTCTGAGGTGCGAAACAGTTCTCCGTTCGAGGAAAACTCTTTCAAAGCGCTTTGTAACATTCCAATCTCTTATTTTTATAATAATCACTAGCTTAGAAGGCCCGGCGTCGCCCGGGTTTTGTATTTTGCTTACAATTCGATATTAATTTACGGAGGACTTTCGAGGACTTTCGATTTTATAGTATCAAGAGCTTGAAGCGGAGAAGAACTCAATTGTCAAATCGATTGCAGATGGCTTTGCCTACTTTTGTCATATCTTGGAAATAAATGCATCGCGATTGCTTGAATGTTGTAAGCCCACACTGATCGATTCATTTGTTTATAATGTCAAGGCACGCAGACATCTGAAATTTTTACCCTAGACGGAAGTAGGATAAATTGAATATAGGCCTAAATGGGCAAACATTGTTCGATTTGGACGAAACTCACTATGCCCGGGTTTTCTGGACCAGGGAATTCGAATCTGATGTTATTTTCCCCATGCTGGGCTTTCTAATCGTGAAATTCACTTCAAAGCCGGATTTATAGCTGTTTCATTAATTAGGCCTATCAATCGTTTAGTTTAGACCTATGAATGTTTCGCGTGCAAAGTGTTAATAAATATATTTTAATTAT
Organism: Ectobius pallidus; assembly: GCA_964059195.1. Lineage (NCBI taxonomy): Eukaryota > Metazoa > Arthropoda > Insecta > Blattodea > Ectobiidae > Ectobius > Ectobius pallidus. The sequence goes on from CAXKWD010000006.1 coordinate 167,576,489, forward strand.
TTTGCTCTTAATTTTTAATCTTCCAATTAATTATCGTGGGCTAAGCCGCGGGGATCTGCTATAAGCTATAAAAAGCCATATCTAGCGTTTTCTGAGGGAATAGTTTGAGTGTGATAAGTTGTTCTTCCTAATTTAAAATTCTAAACACCTATATATAAAGACCTAGAGTTTTAAAATCGAAAGTCCTTCATAAGTTTATTTTCGAATATACAAAATACAAAACCCGATGCGACGGCGGCCCTTTTAAGCTAGTACATTACAAGTTTAACATTAGTCATTATATCGCTCTGATGGGTGATTCTGGAACTAACTTGTCCATTGGATAATTTACCAATATGCATTTCGCGAGTTTGTAGAAACCGGGCATGAAACGATTTAAAATACTGATAAATGGTATAAGGTTTTATATAATTTCTGATCCTGAAATTACTTTAAAAATCCTCCAATATAACCCTTTAGGCCTACACACCGAGTGTAGTATAGATTCATTTGTCGCAAATTTCTTTGAATTCCTTATCTTATAATAATAGAAGCAATGTTGATAAAGGAACTCTCAGAATAAGAAGTTAAGAACCGATACTTGCATGGACATTATCATCACAGGAAATGAGTGTACCAACCGGATGTTTGTATCTGCAATCCATTGGGATGCTCATACGACAATAATGATAAGCACATGGCTTTCTCTACTTTAAGCACGGATCCTACAACTTTCTCGCTTCGCATTCTTCCAAAGAATAAGCATGATATTCCGCTGTTCCCCATTTTAGCAACGCTGTGTTCTTTTAGCAAAGCAAACGTTAAAAACAAAAAAAACACACACAGAGTGTTAATGAATAACACCGAAATATTTTATCTATGTGTAGAGGGGACATAGACAAGCAACTTTTATTAGGAGAATTTTGCTCACAGACGTAAAATGTGTATGCTACAGGGCATTAAAGTCATTACAATGTGGTGCTCCTCGTAAGTCAGTAATGAAGCGAAATAGGGTTAAAATTTTCGTTAAATTGACTTCGTGATCAGTAAAATCATGGTCCTTAATAAATCATCAACAGCTGTATCATAATTTAGCGTTTCCATAATCTGCAAAATTTACAGATCTAATCATATGACTGGCCGCCACTGCATTAGTGTTTTATTCATTATTCCAGTGTTAACAACGAAGTTCCTTTGTTTTGTATTTTCTTCAAATGTTTGAAGTCAGTAGTGGCACTGCCTTAAGAATAAAGAAGGCACTGGTAGTGGCCATGCCCTGGGAGATTTTATGCTGTAACATGAAAAATCGAGTCTGTAGAGCAAACATCTCCTAATAAAAGTTGCTTGTCTATGTTGCCTCTATACACAAGTAACAATATTCGTAAGTACCACTAATTAATTACGTCGTGAAAAAAATATTGTAACAGTGCTGTGGAAATAAATTGTATTTTGTCTCTCTTAAAACTTTGGTATTTTGACTTATTCGCTTTTTCCCCTGTCACTCTAGAATTTATAAACAATTGCCTTGGTAAATCCACGCTTAAAATCATACGATCTAGGTTTTCGCGTTCACTGATTCTTCGTCATATCCTCCAACGGAAACGCGATACGTGATGGATCAGGTAAACATAATAATCTTATCTGTGAACTAGTCACTTCGGCCGGTGAGGTTCTGTGAATCGGATTGGAGTGCGGGGTATTTAGATATCAGTGCTCATAGCCTCATTCTCAGTCAAAGGGGGACTTGTATGGAAGTAATGGCATCGTTAAAAGAGGTTCTTGTTCTATTTTCTGTGGTGAGTTTACACTGCGTTCTTGCACAACAACCTCGGGGTGACGTTCCTATTGGACCAGAAGCAAGTATGAAATCTTCATATCACTATTTTTTATTATTGTTATTTATTATTATTATCATCATCATCATCATCATCATGATCACAGACATAAGGATTTCACTATTAATTTTTTGAATAAGGGACGTATTTTGTTCAACCCTGAAATTACGTTCAGATTTCAACATAAATAGGCAACACGTTTTGAGGTACAATGCATTAAAAAATAAAATTTTCGAGAATATCTTTGTGTATTTGTCTGTAAAAAGTTTAACTAAAAAAATCGTTAATCGTATAAAAACTAAATTTTATATTTCGATCAATACACCTTGGAATTAAGACCAGAAAAGGCTGTAGTTCCAAGCAATCGGCAGAAAGCTGGAAATTGTTTAAAATGCTTTGTTTCGCTTCTAAACTGAAGAATTCAGGTTTGCTCCAATATTGTAGAAATAAAGTGCTCGAAAGCTGTTTTAAAAAACAACCTTGTTGTCATATTGGTGTGAAATTCTTAAACGAGAAAGGAACATACGGTCATCAAATCCTCCTCGATCATTGCTCAAACTACAATCATGTTTTCTGCAATCGGGCGTAAGAATATTGGTTGTTGTTGTTGTTGTGTGTGTTACTTTTAAATCCAGTCCACCACTGTGGCTGTTAGCTCATCTCACGCAGCGGGTGAGACAAATATCGGGTATCTTCAATGTCTTGTGGTTCCCGGATATCATCTGACCGCCATTATCATCTTCATTCCATCCTCGCCTTGTTCAGAGTAAATGTGTGTGTGTGTGTCGTCCTATATGTTGGTTGGAGGTGGCCCCGGCATTGGGCTTATCATCATCCGGGCAAGCCCTTCTCCGTCTGGTCAAAGAAGGTATTTGATCCAATAGATAATCCCTCTTCCGACAGGTCTGTAAGGTCGGGCGACGTTGGGTCGCTTAAACATCTCTAAAACGGAGTAGTAAAACTAAGGAAAAGAAGAAGAAGAATATTTAAATCAAGTATGATCCCCAACATTTTTAATTTCAATTCTGAACATTGTAGATACTTCTCCCACAATTTCAATTTATGACTTAAATGCAGTTTAAGGCATTGTAAGAGGAAAAATATGCAAATGATGTAAGAGAGCAATAAGAGGTAGCAAGGTGATTAATTTGGTACCAATGACATACGTAATAAATAATTTAATCTAATCAGTTACACGCGAGATTATGCAAGTCGGGAGGAGCGTAGGCTAATCAGTGAGATGTTGCAACACATTTCTCGTTGTGAAGAGTACTTATCGGCAAGTTTACACACAATCGCGAAAATCTCGAAGAGCGTTCTCTATTCAGTATAAAAAGTGGAATAACTCTATTGAGGCGGTAGTTTCTACGATGCGCGTTCGTAAAGTAAGTTTCCTTAGGCCGTTTACACAAACATAAAAAAATTCTCGGAAATATTTATTGCAACAGATATAGCAAGTGTTCAGCTATTTTTCAACATATTCGCCACAGAAATTGAGACATTTGTCATACCGTGGGACCAACTTTTGGACACTTGTGTCGTAGACGTCTGCCACCTAGGATTTGAACCACAGTGGGGCAACCATCTCCACTTCTCTGTCATTCTGTCATTTATTGAGTTGTAGGAAAAGATGGAAATCACTGGGGGCGAGGTCCGGGCTGTAGGGTGGATGTTGAAACATCTCCTAGTCGAACTTTTGCAGGAGACTTGCAGGGAGGTGTTAAAGTCTCCACCCTACAGCTCGGACCGCGCACGCAGAGATTTTCATCTTTTCCTACCCCTCAAGAAATGACAGTGAATGACAGAGAAAGGAGGAATTAGGTTATCACACAATGGTTCATATCTCAGGCGGCAGACTTCTACAACACAAGTGTTCAAAAGTTGGTACCACGGTATGACAAATGTCTCAATTCCTATGGCGAATATGTTGAAAAATAGCTGAACATTTGCAATATCTGTTGTAATAAATATTTCCACGAAATTTTGTTTTGTTTCTGTAAACGGCCCTAGGGAAACTTACTTTATGGACGCACCTCGTAGATTCATTTGTGCAGACTTGAAGGGTTTAACAAGTATCCCTACCCCCCAAAATGAAAGATTTTACAGTCGTGAAAGTATAAAATAGCAAATTTCTCTTGCAATTTTGAAACATATACTAAATTATTTCTAAGTATGTTCATATTATGTTAATACAGTATTTTTAAAAATCGCTAAGTAAAGTACAACCTTTCTAGGTTTTCTGCCCTGGGCAAATGCCCAGTCTGCCCATTTATAGATCAGGGCTTGGTTTGAGTTTGAGGTCCTATGGATGGCTACTCCTGAGCAGAAATCCGGCAAGAATATGAAACAAGAAACAGAATGAGACCTACATCCCCCCCCCATTCATTCAAAATCTGCAATTCCGTATCATAGCGAAGGATTTTTCCATATTAGTTCTTTATTTTCCTATTCTATAACTTGAAGATAGATATTATAAATAAATATTATATACGAATAGATCACAATTTAGTATTTTCAGTAAATGTAGAAGCTATGCTCATTTGATTTCATGTCATTTGTTTCCCAACAAATTGTTGCCAACCAGAAAAGACTAAATTCTGCTACATAAGAAATTACCAAAAAGTTTGTTGGTTACATTTGAAGCACAAGCAAGCTGAAATTATTTTCTTTTTAAAACGTACAATTCAAAATAACATAAAACGTCGTACAATGTTCGGCCAATATAAGAACTTAGCAGGCAAGCACGAATAACAAAACAAGCTCGTTTTGTTAACCTCGTGTGTGCCTGTTAAGTTATTTATAACGGTCTTACATCGTAAATAACTATAAAATTGTTATAAATTATTAATTTAACATACGAGTACATTGTCTATTAAATTTGCATACTGTATGGTCATTTATGACTTATGAGCTGTCAATTTGAGGGCCAAAAAAAATCCAGCTTTTAGTTTTCGTCCTGCGGGTCCAAAGTATGGTCAAGATCCTTCAATAGCTATATTATCATGCAAGCAAGATTTTGTTTCGCCAAAGAGGTTATAAATTAATGGCAATCTAAATGAAAGTAGAGCTGGTGGAGAAAATCTGTTTACATATTTGGAATAAGCACACTAAGTATAGCCAAAATCTGGTAAAACATCGAAGACACCAAACAAAAAGATATTTTTTGTTGGGCTGTGTTATCAAGGCATATCATCTAATATAATCTAAAACCTTTTAGGACCTTATGTCTTGGGGTTTTTACAAAGCAGACTTTTAGAAAGACTCTTATAGTATGTAAAAGGGTGCTTGTTCCACATGACTGATCTGTTTTTCTTTTCAATATTCCAGGTGTAGGAACACCCTGTAAATTTCCACAGGACTGCCGTAACAGCAATACTCAGGACCTGGTATGTAGAAACAACTTTTGTACCTGCTCCGACAACACAGTTGCTGTTGAGGACTACAGACAATGCATACCAAGTAAGTGCAGTAAAAAACACCCTTCCCACTGCCGTAAAGCAACCAACATGAAAGCCCAGAGCATAAATATAACTAAACTACTAACTAAACTAAACTAAAAAACTAAACTACTGCAACTAAAAAACTGCATAGGGTGTCTCTTAATTTTCGTACAGAATTTTACTTCCTAATACCCAAAAAAATACCAAAAAACTTCTATGACGTCCATTTTTTGTGTAAGTGAAGTGGTTATATTTATTTTTCATAAAACTTATGGTTTATTGAAAATCCGGTATTTTATATTACAAATTCTCATAAACAATTGATTTTTACATTAATTTATTCAATTATAGCTTATCTATACAATATATAATGTTAACTGTTAGGGGTGAGTGGTGGAGGGGGGCGGCACAAGTCAAAGAAGTTCAGTATCGCACATGAAAGTAGAGCCGCCATCAGTAGACACATCGCTTTCAAACTGAACAGTGCTGTTGTTTCTATTTCGTAATCATGGCTCCAAGAGGTTGTGTTATGTCTCGTGATAGCTTTTGTTTTATTTGTGGTGAATACACTGTGAAACGTCAACAGAGAAACATTAATGATTTTGTGAAGAATGTTTATTTTTCTTACTTCAAATTAAAACTTGGGGATCAAGACAAACCATGGGCCCCTCACAAGGTGTGTAGAAGATGTGAGGAAGATCTTCGTTTGTGGTTTAAGGGTAAGAAAAACTAATTTCGTTTTGGAATTCCTATGATATGGCGTGAGCAGAAAAATCATAGAACCGATTGCTATTTCTGTTCAGTATATGTAAAGGGATTTAATACAAAAAATAGAAAGAACATATCTTATCCTAATCTTGACTCAGCTATTCGTCCAGTGCCCCATAGCTCTGAAATACCAATCCCACAGCCACCTTCCAGTTTAGATGAATACTTGAGTGAGTCAGAGGACGAAGACACATTACCTCCCCAGGACGAATCTAGCTCAGATTTTTCTGTTGACGAGGGGCCTGAACTATTTTCTCAGAGTGAGCTCAATGACCTAGTAAGAGATTTAGGTCTATCAAAAGATGCAGCCGAATTGCTAGGTTCGAGACTAAAAAAAAAAAAAAACCTTCTGTCATCTGGTACCTCATTTTCGTGGTATAGGCACCGAGAGAAAGAATTTACTCAGTTTTTCTCCAAAGAGGGACATCTAGTTTTTTGTAATGATGTACAAGGGCTCATGAAGTGCTTTGATGTAGAATATGATTCATCTGAATGGCGCCTATTCATTGATTCGTCCAAAGCTAGTCTTAAAGCAGTCTTGCTGCACAATGGAAATACTTTTGCATCCCTCCCTATGGGACACTCGGTGCATATGGAAGAAAACTATAACGATTTGGCCATTATTCTAGAAAAAATCAAATATCAAGACCATCAATGGATGGTTTGTGGGGACTTCAAAATACTAACCATGCTTTTGGGTCAGCAGTCAGGTTATACAAAGTACCCATGTTTTCTATGCTTGTGGGATAGTAGAGCCAGAGAGCAGCATTGGACCAAAAGTGACTGGTCACTGCGAGAAACCCTAAAACCCGGCGAGAAAAACGTCATCAATACGACTCTGGTTCCACCAGAAAAGGTTTTATTGCCCCCTCTTCACATTAAATTGGGGCTTATGAAACAGTTTGTAAAATCACTGCAAAAGGATGGGAATTGTTTTAGATATCTGTGTTCTAAATTCCCGAAGCTGTCTGAAGCCAAGTTGAAAGAGGGAGTTTTCACTGGTCCCGACATAAGAAAACTTTTATCTGACTCCCTCTTTGTGGAAAGTTTGAATGAGAAGGAAAAAGAAGCTTGGGAATCGTTCAAGGGTGTAGTGTTAAGATTTTTGGGAAATACTAAGGATCCTGACTACAAAACCATTGTGAATCGTATGATGGCAGCGTACAAAGCTCAAGGATGCAAGATGAGCTTAAAGGTTCATTTTTTACACTCCCATATAGACTATTTTCCTGAAAACTTGGGAGCTTATAGTGAAGAAATGGGTGAACGGTTTCACCAGGATGTCTGTGATATCGAGAGACGGTACCAAGGAAGATGGGATGTCAATATGCTTGTGGACTACTGTTGGATGCTGAAGCGGGAAACCAAAGATGGAAATCGGAAATGAGTCCGGCGAAGCATCAAAGACAAGAAGAAAAGGTTTCACAAAAAAGATGAATAAACATAATATTGTGAATAAATGTCACAAAATGATGTTTCATTTGTTGTAAAAATTAATATGTTTGATTCATCTTAAAACATGAGTGCTTTTTGCCAATACTGTGTATCTTTTAGTTTTGCAAAAAAACCTTACGTGATAGGGGAAAATGGATGCCATTTTTGGAATCAGTGCATTTTAAAACATATAATTTAGTAAAAATATCTCATGCAGCTGAAAAAAAAAAATTTTTTGCAGACCTGTGTAATTTATACCTCAAACAAAGAACAGTGCCCTTGTTGTTGTTTTCAGTGAAACCGGGGACACTTTGAAAATTCTTTTGACAGAAATGCACAATTTAATTACACTCCATTTTCTACAGTATGTAAGAAATTTGTGTCTTTAACATAAATGAAATAATTAATAGACCTACTGAACATATTTTTGTTTTAAATCAACGCTAATGTATGCAATTTTCTTCCAGTTTTTGTTTAAATATAGTAATATCAAATAAATATCACTGATCATCAGGGCCCGGATTTTGATGACATGTCATCTTTTAACTGGTACATCATGGGCATTGCTCACTAGTGCAGATATTCTGACCATGACTTCTAGATTATAAAAAGGGTAATTTTGGGGGTAGTTCTTTGGCCATTTTCCCCCATTTTTATTTTTATGACTTTTTTCTTTTAGAATTTCATGTCATTATTTGGGAAATTTTTGGCCATTTTACGGTCTTCTTCTGAACGTCATATTTTTAGGCATTTTTTAAAAATATAATAATAATAATAATAATAATGTTTTATTTTCCCTGGCAGAGTTAATGCCATAGGGCCTTATCTTCCACTCAACCAGGATAAATACAGAATACATTAAAAGAAATCTTCAAAAACAAATACAATAGATATCATACATAATAATACAAAATGCTAAAAAGCTAAAAATAGAATAATAATACAATATTGATCTGCCTATATTAAAATGTAAGACAATATGCGTCCAATAATATGCAGAGAAAACAAAGTGAATTAAAGAATTTAATATAATAAAATAGGCAGTAATTATAATATTATACCACAATATTCACTAAAATTGAGACTTAAAACTAAGAAATTAACAAATTGAAGCAATATAGGCTAAGTGCTATGAAAATAGTGTACAATATAAATTAACCTAGGCTAGATAATGAGACATTCATTCTAGTTAGAAGCGAGATACTTGAATGACTTTGACCTAAAAATCTGTAAGCTCAGACTATCCCTGATGTCCAGCAGAAGGGAGTTCCAGGTGCGGGTGATTGCTATATTGAATGGGGCAGAGTACAGAGATGTTTGATGGTGTGGAATTGACATTATTATTTTCTCATTTTGTGTTGTTTATCGCATTATATAGACTTTTTGTGCATATACTTACATTGAATATTATTTATCGGAACTCTAAATAAGCATAAATAAATAAATCTTGTTATAGTTATAATTTGGGTACAGAAAGACCATGTTTGTGGTTTGCATTTAACCGTGTGTACCAATGAAGTAATCACAAGCCTAGAATTGAACAACAACATAAATCTAAACAGACACAAATCTGATGAATAAACTAATTTAATTTATTTTAATTTATTTATTTAATTTATTTAACCTGATAGAGATAAGGCCATTATGTCTTCTCTTCCCCTCTACCAGGATTCCAAAACTACAATTACAATATAACTATAAAAATACAAGAAAAATGCAGTAAGAAAAAATAAAAAGTACTAGCATTAAAGATACTAAAGGACAATAATAATAATAATAATAATAATAATAATAATAATAATAATAATAATAATAATAATAATAATAATAATAATAATAATAATAATAATAATAATAATAATAATAATAATAATAATAATAATAATAATAATAATAATAATAATAATAATAATAATACCATACCGCTACATACTGTGCAGCACTTACCGCAGTTAGATTAAACAATGGGAAACCAATCCTGCTGAGCAAAAAACCTATCAAGAAGAAAATCAGAGAACCACCTTGGGAAAAACGCCTGAAAGCACACATCATCCAAATCCCCAGGACGTTAATCGCTTGCAGCAATATAAGAATGGAGTAAGAGGGAAACGTCTAAACAACAAAGTCATCAGAATTTTGAAAATCAGCACAAGGCAAAGTATGGAGGAATCTGGAAATACAGTACTACAAGAAACTCTTGAAACATTGAAGCAAAAACTAGCTGCACTATCCAAGCGTCTCAAAAGGTATCAAAACACCACAGAGAGAAAAATACAGAATGCTATGTTTACAAGAAATGAAAGACAGTTTTACAGTAAACTTGAGGAGAAAAAGCATAATACAATACAGGAAAGAAATACACCCAAAGAGGAAGAAATTTACAACTACTGGTCAGGAATATGGTCGAACCCAATAAAGCACAATGATGAAGCCCACTGGATTAGAGAAATGAAAGATACAACTAATGAAGTTAATCAGATGGCATCCAAGGATGTTGAAATAGAAGAGGTACAACAGAGCATCAAGAAATTACAGAATTGGAAGGCCCCAGGTGTAGACCGCATACACAACTATTACTATAAGAAATTTACATGTACTCACTTCCTCCTGGCTCAACATTTCCAGAAATTTCTAGATGACCCAGCATCGTTTCCAGATTACTTATGTACTGGTATTACATACTTGAAACCTAAAAGTGAAGACCTGCAAAATCCAGCTAAATATCGACCCATAACATGTTTATCTACAATATATAAAATATTTACATCTGTAATAGCAAATAGAATTCTGACACATTGTGAGAAAAACTACATCATTGCTGAGGAGCAAAAGGGTTGTAAAAAGAATACCAAGGGATGCAAGGAGCAATTGACAATTGACAATGTGGTGCTAGAACAAGCCCATCAAAAATCCAGGAACCTATTCACATGTTTCATAGACTATAAAAAGGCTTTTGATTCAGTACCCCACACTTGGCTCATACATGTCATGGAACTATATAAAGTTGATTTCTCGATCATCAACTTCTTGAAGACTGTGATGACAAGCTGGAACACCTCACTTCAACTTTGTCAGGGCAACATAAATGTTACAACGAGACCCATACCAATCCGACGAGGCATATTCCAAGGGGATTCGTTAAGTCCATTATGGTTTTGCATGGCATTAAATCCATTATCTACACTACTGAACACAAGTGAGTATGGATTTAATATTAAGAGCAAGCAAGAAGAACCATACAAAATCAGCCATCTACTTTATATGGATGACATTAAGCTTTATGCCTCTACCAAACCCCACCTCCAACACCTCATTTCAATCACGAATACCTTTTCTTCCGATATAGGTATGGAGTTTGGATTGGACAAATGTAGAACCCAAACTGTCATTAGAGGATCTTACTCAGCACAAGGGACAAGTTTAAAAGATGAACCCATACAACCATTAGAGGAGGAAGAAATGTACAAGTATCTTGGATTCAAGCAGAGCACTCGTATGAAACATGCAGAGATCAAGAGAAATGTTACACAGCAATACCTAGCACGCCTTGCCAAAGTACTATCATCAAAACTGACAGCTAAAAACCTTACCAAAGCAGTCAATACATATGCCATACCACTACTTACATACTCTTTTGGTGTCATAAAATGGTCCCAAACAGAACTTCAACAACTACAAACAAAAACAGCAGTTTCACTTACCCGACACCGCATGCATCATCCAAAATCTGCAACAGAGCGTCTAACTCTTCCGAGATCAGAGGGTGGTCGGGGCTTTTTATCCATTGTAAATCTACACAACAAGCAGATATCAAGTCTACGAGAATACTTCCACTCCAGAGCTGATGCGTCATGTCTTCACCATGCGGTATGCACAGCTGACATAAAATATACACCCCTCAATCTATCGTCACTGGAAATGCCAGTCCCTGTTCCAACTACAAAGGAGACAAAGGTAGCAGCATGGAAGCAAAAATCTCTCCATGGGAAATATCCATACGAGCTGGATCAGCCTCATATCGACAAGTCTGCATCGCACGCTTGGCTGACCTATCCTGGTCTTTTCCCAGAAACGGAAGGATTTGTTTTGGCCATCCAGGATCAAGTGATAGCCACACGGAACTATCGAAGATTCATCATGAATGATCAAACAGTTGTCACAGACAAATGCAGACGTTGTTCCAGAGCTACAGAAAGCATACAGCACATTATATCTGGCTGCCCACACTTGGCTAACTCTGATTACAAGCACCGACATGACCAAGTAGCTAAAATTATTTACCAGAAACTTTCTGTAAAATGTGGATTTGTTCAGACACCACCAACTGCATATTGGAAATACACACCCCTACCAGTTCTAGAAAACTCTTCTTACAAGCTACTATGGGACCGGGATGTTATAACCGATGTCATGTGCAGCAACAACAGGCCGGATATAATTTTCATCGATAAAGAAAAAAAATCTGCATTTCTCATAGAAATTGCTTGTCCAAACACTTCCAATCTGCAAACAACAATAGCTACAAAGATATCAAAATACACAGAACTAGCGATAGAAATACAACACATGTGGAAGCTAGAATCAGTTACCACAGTCCCAATAGTGATATCATGCACAGGAGTCATTCCAAAAAGCTTACACAGCTCCCTGGCAGCACTGAACCTGCACCACCACATGTTCGTTGAATTGCAGAAAGCTACTCTTCTCAGCACATGCCACACTGTCAGAAAGTTTCTAGGAGCAACTTTCATACTACATGAAACTGTACAACATGAAGATCCAAGCCTCAGTTCTGGTGGTACTGAAGGACAGAACCCGAAAGAAGTAGATGAAGAAACAATGACATAATTTGTGTAAATGTAAATATTTATTGTATGTGTCCTGTAATTCATAATGTTGTAAATATTTGTAGATGTTGGCAATCTTATAGTTAAGAGGGGGACTCCTTGCTTAGGCCGAGTCTGCCCAATATGTTACCGGCGTAAGCCGAGCCTACCTAAGTGTCAATAAAAACAATAATAATAATAATAATAATAATGCTAATAATTAAAATTATAGTAAAACACAATACAATAATATAAAATCATAAAAAGAAATCTTGCATCTTGTAACTTTCTATGTACAAAGCAATATGCCTGAGTGAGTAAGGTTTTCAAACAGTTTTCGTTTGAATTTTCTGGGATTTTGACAGTCCCTGACATTCACGGGCAGAGAGTTCCATAATCGTGTTGCAGAAATGGTGAACGAAGACGAGTAAAGAGCTGTGCGATGGGATGGTACTGATAGTGTTTGTCATGTCGTGAACGGGTGAGGAAATTATAAGCGTGATGATAGGTAGAAAGGTGTTTAGGATAGAAGGATATGGAAAAGAAGTAGTAGGGAGTGGTAATCATGGCGTTATAATCATATGCTAACACTGCGAATTTAATTCTGTTTCTTAGCGGATTCTCACCTGCACAAGTCTGTGGAGTGACTCAGTAGTGAAATTATTTACAATAACCTGGATTAAATGTCAAGTATGGATTAACTTGAGTCCTAGGAAATATAGATTTTTGGAATAATTCCTTTCAGAAAAATGGTTTCACAAAAGTGATCTACGAGGGTCATTTCAAAAATTCTGCACACTGTAAGATAAAATTGAAGAAAATAATTTCTTTTACAAAATACCTTTACAGGCTTTCAATATAATCTTCATTCTTACTTATGACAGGTTCCCAACGTTTTGGCAAATATTGTAATCTGGTTAGGGCACCTTCATTGTTGAGCTGTCTGATTACTCAGGTTACCTCACTGGAAGATTCATCAATTGTAACAATACGTTTTCCACGTCTATGGATGGAAAGACTTCCCCACCCACCATACAGTCCTGATTTGAGCCCATCAAACTTGATTTGTTTCCCAAATTGAAGGAACCAGAACGTGAAAAACGTTTTGTTACAATTGATGAAGCTTCCAGAGAGGTGACCCGAGTAATCAGACAGATCAATAATGAACGTGCCCTATATGGAATACAGAATTTGCCAAAACGTTGGGAAGCTGTCATAAGCAAGAATAAAGATTATATTGAATGCCTGTAAAGGTATTTTGTAAAATAAATTATTTTCTTTAATTTTATCTTACAGTGTGCAGAACTTTTGAAATGACCCTCATACAATCTCTTAATTAATGTGATGTTTCTTTTCCCGCAGAGGTTCCTCACAATGGCAAATGCAGTGAAGGCATCCAATGCAACTATTCCAGCAAAGCTACTTGCATTGGTGCCAGATGTCAGTGCCTAACTGGATATGAATACAATGGACAAGTCTGTACTGGAAAACTCAGTAAGTAGGCCTACATATATTCATCATCGTCATTATCTTTGAATACAGATATACAGAGTTAGTTAAAAGAGTCCTGCACCATCTAAATAACTTTTGAAGCATGTGCTTCAGTGACATGAAACTCAGTTTGTTGGGATAGCCATACATGGAGGATTCAAAAACGTTATTACCGAATTCTGTGGACTTCCAGTTTAACCAGAACAGTGCTCATTTAGAGCTTTTCAGAAAGTACCCACATGAAATACTTCTGAGTAAATTCATTGCTGTTAAACCAAGAAAACAGAAAACAAACAATACCAGTAAAATGCTTCTTTTGTTTAATGTGATTAGACCATGGAATAATAATTTCGACTTTTTAACATAAAGCTCTATATAGGAATATTTAAGAAAATTTTCCTCTATATGGGAATATTTAAGAAAATTTTCCTCTATATGGGAATATTTAAGAAAATTTTCCTCCATATGGAAATATTTAAGAAAATTTTCCTCGCTGTCATGGCCACAGCAGAGTTAAACTCGCATGTTAGAAGGTAAAAGTGACCTAGTTTTGTTTTGTCTTTTTGTTAAAATCTAACTTCCTTAGTATTATTTGTTTTATGTTTTCTTGACTTAGCAACAATAAATTTGCACAGAGTTACCTCGCATGGGTACTTTCTGAAAAGCATTCGATGATCACTATCCGAAAATACAAAAATATAAAAATATGATCAGCACTAGACGAAATAAAACTAGTACATTAGTAGAACCCAAATGTTTCACTTCTGCTGGTCTATCACATCTTGTCTGTATAATTCCAAATTCACATTACATCCAGTTTTAGCCAAATGTAGTTATGGAGTCTTTAAATCTAAAATTTAAAAAACTCATATACCGGTAACTCAGATTTTTATCCCTTTAAAAATAGGTTTATCTTGAAATATCTACTATATTTTGTCTATTTAGTTTTAAGGTAATTTTAGGTTAAGATTATATTTAAATAATGTAAAAACATGTACATATAAGCTTGGAACTGCCCCTGAGCACGAGCTCCTGCTCTTTCGGGGTTTCAGGACCTTATATATTATCTATGTATTCATGTAATTTTAAAAAAAATTAAATAAAAAAGAAAAAAGATTGGTTGATCCATTTAAAGTAATAGAGTAGGAGCTACTTTCGGTTGAACCAGAAGTCTGCAAAATTCGGTAATTACTTTTTGAGTTCTCCATACACATCTATCCCAACACATCAAGTTTCATGTCACTGAACGACATGCTTGAAAGTTATTCAGGTGGTGTGGGACTTTTAACTAACCCTTTATATTCTTGAATCCAGGATCGGACTGGTCATACGATTTTGTACTGGTGCCTCAGTTCCCCCACTGCAACCACTCATAATCCCTCACTCATTCCAGTCTAACATTACTATAGATCCCGTACAAAATCTGTGCCGATTGCCTAAGTCATTGCTTTACGTTTTCGTGGGGACTGTAGCGTCAGTTGGCCTGCTACCTATCCCTCTCGCACAACAGTACCTCCCTTTCTATTTGTAAAGGCCAAGCTACCTCTTTCTCTCGCACAAGAGCATGTCTCTCTAGAGAGAGTAACGGTCTCATCGGCACAGATTTCGTGCGAGATCTTTACTACCCTACTTCTTTTGACTTGTCACAAAATGATGAAGTAAGTTTTTTAAAATGGTTGTCGATTTATGCTTTCAACCATATTAAGCTGACTATAAGAAAAAATATACATGGCAATTTGTACTTATTTGAGTACTATTCGTAGTAGAATTTCTTAAATACAACCACGACGAACTTCACTATTTACTTAATTAAAAAGCAATACATGTTTCATAGATATTTACCTACATCATTTGATATCAACAAAAGACCATTGTTTGGAGTGTCTTGATGTGCCCTCTGTTGGATGTTTAATGTACTTTGTAATTAAATTTACCTCTTGAGGTATTTCAACATTCATCCGTCTGTTTCCAAACAATCTGTATTATATTGATGTGAGAGTTGAAAATAGGGATTGGAGAAAACTGCATAACAACGAGCTTCATAACCTGTACTCATCACTGGATATAGTAAGGGTAATCATGGAGAATGAAATGGGCTGGACATGTTGCGCAAACGGGGGAGGAAAGACATACCTCAAAAGTACTGACTGGGAGACCCGAAGGGAAAAGACTACCTGGAAGACCTAGACGTAGGTGGGAGGACAGTATTAGGATAGATTTAAGGGAAGTAGGATTTGCGATGGATGATTGAATGTTGTTGGCATAGAATAGGGTTGAATGGCAGGCTCAGTAAGAGCAGCAATGAACCTTTGGGTTCCAAAAAATAGATAATATTCCTTTAGCTTGCTGAGGAATTGTCTATTGCCATTGATTAAGTAAGTAAGTAAGTAAGTAAGTAAGATTCCAAACAATCACATATAAATCTTTTTCCCACACTTTCAAATCTTTGAATTAGTTTATTGACTATTGTCATCCGTACAAAATAGAGAAATCGGCTATAGCAGCTAACTGTTGGAACAGTAATAATGAAATCTACTTAATCAAGTAAATAGTGAAATTTTATCATAGGTAATCCCACGTCAGATTACAAATTTACCTTATGAAAGTCGTAATTTTAAGTGGAATTTGTTAGAACTATTCCATGAATAAAATGTAACCAGTGAGTTATCAGATTGTAACCAACCAATGCCACCAATAGTGTGTATGAGAAATAGTTAACCTAATTCAGATAAGTAACATCAGAACAGAATAAAAGCACACAAACTGGCTTGTACCGAATCAAAATAAGTTATGTTGAATAAAATAATGTGTTTTTATTCTATTCACTGGCAGTGTGTGACGAATTAAACGCTGCATATTGATACCTACATTTCAAGTAACTAGCTGACATTTTATCAGATAAAATTGCATCCTTATGTTCGAAGAAAGCATATCATAAAATAAATGACTGTCATTGGTAGATTTCCGAGGAATTGCTTAACGTTAATATCAAATATGCATAATATGAATGGAATAGTCAATTTAATTGCTTCACGGTAAGAAGTAGTACTATTAAAATAATGATTAAATATTTAATTTGCAGATCTTGGAGAAGAATGTGAGCAAGACAGCGAGTGTGTTGTAGAGAATGACTTCACCCAGAGAACTGTCTGGTGTTTCAACAAGAGATGTTCTTGTCGGTCTGGATTCGCCAGTCAAAGTAACAAGTGTGGTAAGTGATAAAGAAGGTGAGAGGACATAACTTTGTTACTGTTTCCAAATAATCCTTTCATGATTACAGTTAACTTGGTCAAATCTACAGGCATTGGACTATTACATTTACACAAGCAAAAATACTATCACCCTGGGCTGGGCAGTGTGTGGTTTGTGATTTTACCAGAGGGGGGATACCTAATAGATTTACTACCAGAATTAACATTTTAAATAAGTATACCATGGCTTCCTGGAAATTGGCCTGACTGACAGGTAAATGAAACAAATAGTGTATGTCTAATATATGATACTAGCAGATCCCCGTGACTTCACCCAAGATAATTAATTGGAAGATTAAAAATTAAGAGAAAAATAAATAAAACATTATATTTAACAACACTTGCACATTCATAGGCCTAAACTAAACGATTAATAATAAATGAAACAGCTAAAAATCCGGTTTTGAAGTAAATTCCATGATTAGAAAGAGCCACCTGAGAAAATCGACCTCAGATTAGAGTTCTCTGGCCCAGAAAACCCCTGCATGGTGGGTTCTGCCCTAATCGATCAATCTTTGTCCATTTAGGCCTACACAGTGGCGTAGGAAGGGGGGTGCGGGGGGTGCGGGCCGCTCCGGGTGCCATCACCCGGGGGTGACAAAATAAAAATGTGTCTTTGTAAGTAACAAATCATTCAAGGGAATTTAAAGAAAATAATAATATTATTTAAAACAATTAAATAAGCTTAACAACTTTCTACAAGTCAACATGCGTATCATCTTTTAGTTTTAAATTCAGTCAACAAAGGCAATAAAACGCGGCTGAACTGGCATATTTAGTATGAATATTCATATTTAGGTCATATTTTTCGCATATTTGTGTGCATATTAAAGGAATAAGTATCATATCATATTTTGTAAATGTTGCATTAGAATTATATTTTTTTTGAGAATTTACAGATATTTTAAATAATTAACACTATATTAAATAAGATGTACTGTAATGAAACTTTTAAAAAATGACACAATGTGTAAGTGGTAAAATCATATTTTAAATTTTATTGGTCATATTTTAATGTTTTTAGGTCATAAATGCATGCATATATCCTATTTGTTAGGTCATAGAAATCCGCCCCTGCTTATAACTACCCTTCAGAGAATTATTTCGAAAAAGTGTTTCAAGTACAAGTATAACCAACCCATGTGCAAAATTTAAAGAAAATCGTTAGAGCCGTTTTCGAGAAAACTTTCTTTATGTAAAAATAAGGAAAACGTGTCTCCAATCTTCGGTTCACATCTTGAAAGGTATCTGACATAAATACAAAATTTTGTCCTTTTGTCAAAATTCATCTTTCAAAATTCGAGATTTCGCTTGGAAAACAAAATATAAAAATATAAAAAAATCACTCAAAAAATAAAAATTTGCACAATTTCGGGAGTATATTTTGGCCTAGATGTTCGCTTTAGTAACGGTAACACCCACAGTCTGTCGCTCACGAAAACAATGTATATCTTTCTATCTATAACGCACTTTAGATTAATTATAATAATATAATTTATTGTCGTTTAACAGTACAACGTACAATGTACAGCATAATGTACTTGATATGTATCTCTTTCCTTAATCCTAACAAAATTGACTGAATTAGGTTAACTATTATGTCTTATATGCACCATTGGTAGCACTGGTTACAACATGGCGACAACATGGTAACTCAAATCGCTTTATGGATGGTTGGTTCATAGTATATAATGATTTCGGAGCTTAGTTTTGTTTTTATATAACAAAGTAATTATTACTAATTTTGCATAATCCGTTGAGTTTACGAGTTACATTAGATAAATTCGTTGCAAGTGCATATATCGATAAACTCTTAAACTCTCGTAGGATTAAGTTTGACTATCCAAAAAATAACACTTGGAACTGTTCCATCTTTTAATAATTTAAATATGGGGGTGACAAGAAATTTTCCGCACCGGGTACCACCTAAGCTTGCTACGCCACTGGGCCTACATTCATTATCCCTCTTCCGATGTCTGCGAGCCTTGGCATTATAAACAAAGGAATCATTCAGGGTGGGCTTACTAAATGAAGCAATTCTTTTACTTCCAAATTATGACAAAAATGGCAAAGCCACCTGCAACTGATTTGACAAATGAAATGTATTACTGAAAACTGATGCTTGGATAGCAAAAAAAAAAAAAAGAAAGAAAAAAAAAAGACGTTTTCTGCCAGTCTTTCACTTATAACCCGCGAACGAAAGCGAAAATAAAAAAAATCCGGCTTCGAGTTGCATTCACCCCCCCCCCCCCCCTTCAGTTCATCTACATTTAAAGTTTCAGATTTCTGCGCTCAGTAGATTTCACTGGGCATCGCACACAGACAAACAGAAAGACAGACAGAAAAACAAACACTTCCTTTTATTATTATAGATTACCATTTTCCTGTAAAAGAAATCCTAACAGAAGGTTTTCCATGGAAGCAAGAATTAGGGGAAGTCTGTCTTTAATTAAGTTTCAGAGCATAAAGTAAAAAGCATTAATTGACATGAAAAATGACAAGTTTCTTCCTATTCAATGTGGTTACAGATGCTCTCAGCTTGGTAGGTTATTCGACAGGACCCTCAATACTGTCAGGTTTATAATTAACACATTTTCAGTGTCTTCTGACCAAATGAACTGCATCAAATAAGAGGCACAAGTTTTATGCAGTGTGAGCAGAGCAATCAGCGATGTACTATCTTATGTGCATGGTGCATTCTTCACAGTTTGGCACTTCAAACAAGAGCACTACAAGCACAGCCAACTGCAGAAAATACAGGGTGGCGCAGGGAAACGGGAAATTATGAAGTAACGTAATTTGCACAAATACACACAGGCAAAATTATTTCTATTGACGAAAGCACATGTTTACAGTATGCCATTTATGTTTTTATTACAAACTGTCACATATTGTCACTTTACTTCTTAAAGGTGACATCGGAAAGATGTGCTCCATTTAGGGAGTTCACATTGTAATAACCTGTTATGGAAACTCTCGAATGCTCACTCTAGCTAGCATGTCTCTGGGAATGGCAGTGAATAAGTCTTCAATGTTCTGTTTCAGTTCGTGGATAGTTCCAGGACGTGAGTGGTACACTACTTTTGAGATCTCCCCACAGGTAGAAGTCACAAAAACTAAGCTCTGATGAGTTTGCAGGCCATGGAATGTCGCCTTCTTAATCGTATTATATTGAACTGTCATTATTTACAATTATAATGTTGCATGATTACTAAATGGCAACTCGTTTACAACGATTACGCATCGGTTCCGGAAACCTGCCGGCACTACAGTGTTGATAACATAACTTTCAAAATTTCTCATTTCCCTGCGCCACCCTGTATAACAGACATATATCTAGAGGAAATAAAGACAGACCAAAATCATTTTAGTTTCAGCAAAACTAAGATTTGCTTCTAACTATAAGAATATGAATTAAATAGGCTATTTATATAAATTTAACATAACCAGTGGGTGGGAAATAATTATATCTGGCAGGGATATATTATCATCCATAGGTTAGGATGGTTCAAACTAGTGAGGGAAATCCCCCGTCCCCCCAACAAGTTGCACACTTTGGCTGGGAACAAACCTATCGATAATAGTTTTACATATCATGTGAACAAATTCTAGTATTCTTTATTAAGTGCCAGGATGGTACTTTATAAGATTGTATGGGGGATGGAAAAATGTCTATCTGTCTGTTCATCTATCCATCGGTCCATCCATCTGTCTGTCCGTGTGTCTGTACACGATATAACTTCAAATATGCTTTATCAGATTTTTATGAAACTTGGTATACGCATTTATAACATCCATGGGAAGAGAAGCCTATTGATGTTGAACCAAATCGGTTGACCGGTACTGGAGTAAACCCCAATTTGGTGGCTATTATATGGTAATATATTAGAAAGAATTTATCAAATGCAAATCAGTTATTATGACAAACATAATGTTTTAGTAGCTATGACAAATAACAGTAATCCTTCACATATGCTTATCAAACTAGACTGATAAACTGAGCGAGGTGGCCGAGATGGTAACATCTTGGATTCGCATTCTGGAGGTCTCTGGTTCAAACCCTGTAGCCAGCCAATTTGACATAGTTTTTTTGTTGTATTTTTATGTGAGTGTGCAATTGTCAAGATATCACAAATCTCTATAGCTCTGCTGATGCTGGACGATGTTAATCTGATTTTTTTTTAAACCAAGTCTTCCATTCTTCTGTAACTCCTGCTTAATGAATCAATTTGAAGCTTAACTTGGAAATCAAATTTAAAAAAAGAAAAGAAGGGGGGGGGAAAAAAACTTCATTTTCTGTATATCATAATTGCAATTATAACTGATTAAGCAAAAGCATTCTGGCACTTTGTTACATCAGTTTACCTGATTTTATTTTAATTCAATTTACTTTACTAAATTGTTTCAAACTATAAACCGGTCCAGTAGTGCTAACATGGACCCTTTGTCACTGATCCCTACAGTCTACAGACCTCAGTAACAAGGGAAATAAAAAGAGAAGATACAACTTGTTACTTTTTTGTTCCAGTTATTGGAGGAGATTGTGAAGAAGACAGTCACTGCCGAGCTCTTGAGAATTCCTACTGCGACATACTGAAGCGAGACCGACACAGCTGTGCTTGTATTGAAAGTTTTGTTCCTGCTGGGAACAACACCAAGTGCCTTCGCAGTGAGTAGCCTAATGTAATCTGTGCCTGCCTTGAAGGAGGGGGGAATATATTTTCTTTCATTGAGATATGGAAGATTGCATTTGAAGTTTTCATTTTTTTGTCAATATGATTGTCTGGGGTCATTCCAGGGAAACAAATTCGATTTTACTTCTCCAAAAAAAGGCCCTGAGGATAATGGCAAACAAAAGTCAGAGAGAAAGCTGTAGACCTCTTTTTACTGAAATGAATATTATGACAGTTTTTAACTTATATGTATTTTATTGTATCTTATTTGTCAAGAATAATCTAGAGAGTTATACTGATATAGAAATGCATAATTATAATACAAGACATAGGGCAGATTTAAATTTACCGAAGTGTCGTTTAAATAGTTCTTATAACACTTGTTTTTATAATGGAATTAATTTATTCAACAAACTGCCTTTAAGCGTCCGTTGCTTACCCATAAATAGTTTTAAAAGTTATGTATATGCATGGCTAATAAGGAGACCATTTTACTCTGTACACGAATTCCTTACTGCTGACTTTGTCTTATAAGAACTGTTATTATGTATATTGACGATGCCTCACCTGTATGGACATAGGCTAATAAACATTATTATTATTATTATTATTATTACAATGACAAATGAAATGCACGAATCAAACATATTGGGTTGATTGTAGAAATGTTTACCTGTTTTAAGCCTAAGGACCTGTATTACCACCTGCCGACAATTCCTTCCGATACACAGTGAAGGAAGTGGGGAAAAACCAGAGGCGGTATGCTATCTCAACATTTTTCCTATTATATCTCAATTTGAACCTCAAATTCCCTCTCCCTTACAACACAGTTATTACGTGATATGTAGGAAATTGGTTTATACACTCAGTGGTGATTTTAATTAACTTTCTCCATGAGGATCTAATCCTGTTGTTGTACAGATGATCGCCAAGCAGGAGTGCTAAAGTCATGGACATCTTGTACTGTTGATTAACATATCTTTATTTATTTCAAAAGGGATATTTTAAAAGTATACAATATCTATTTAAACATTAAGACGTCAACATAGGCCATCACAAGTTACTGGTCACATCTTTCTATACTGGTAATGGCTACCGGTTAGAGCATGCCAGTGGATGAATGACCTGGAAAAGTATAATGACTCAAACAGGCCTAATAATAGGGCCTACTCTTTACTGCAAAGGAACTTTTTATTTTATTTCCAATGCCCGTATACTATTTGACGATTGATACCTTTGCTGTTATGCCATTGAACCTTTGAAACCAGTGCCGGTGTGGGACTGGCACATACCACTTCACTTCCCTCACTGCGGATACAGATAGCTTCCAGATAGATTAACTAGAAGATATCTTGTAATACCACCGTTGAACTGCTATCGGGAAGAATGCAGTAAAATTTTGTAGAATGATCCTTAGCTTGTTAAGTGAAGAGTTATCTTGTTATCTTGTTATCTTGTAGCTATTTATTATTTAAATAATACATCTTTTTCATACACTATGATCCTTAGCTTATTAAGTGAAGAGGTGTGTTTGTTTTAATTCGGTAGGCCTCGGCTAGGTGTGGCAGTTTGAATTTGTATTTGTACAGTTAAACAACATAAGAACATATCATTTTAAGCACATTAATTGATTTGTGCAATTCTATTTCATTCATATGTGAGCCTAAAACGGCATTATTGTGTAAGTTCCAGCATCTTAGACTGTGTAGCTAAACAACATCTAAGTTATATAGGCCTACTAATTTCCGTTGCTTATAAAAAATTGGTTCAGTTAAATCAGCTTCGTAATTTTACGTTCAGAAGTCGTTCTCATGGCCACTATGTACTTAACATAGCATCACAATGGACAGTGGTTGGAAAATGCAGTCGTGATGTCTACAGCACATACACTTGATTCTAACCAACGTATAATATGAATTTTCACCATCAAACTGACATATTTCCTGCACTTCATCACTTTATCTGAATAAGACGTAGATAATGTACATTTAGAACTTATCTTGTTACAAGTTAAACACCCCACAGTAGAGAGAAAAAAATGAACAACTTTGTGTTGTTTATTTCAAAACGAAAACTGGTTTCAACTTTATGTTTAGTACCTCTGTTGTAAGGGCATGCCATGACATGGCTATTTGGGACACTATGCAACAAACCAGATTCCTGATTCCTCATGAGGTCATTGAGATTTTTTTTCAAATTGATCTAATCTTTCTGGTGGCTCTATGGCCTTGGGGTTGACTCAGCTCTTAACAGAAATGAGTATTAGGAACAATCCTGGGGTAAAGGTGGTTGGTACGTAAAGCTGAACCTTATCACCTTCATGTGCTGAATGTCTAAAAATCTGGGAGCATCAACCTCCTGGAAACCCAAGGGCCTTCTCGACCTGTATAGGGATCACTTTACTTTACCTTTGTTGTTAGAGATAGTGGTTAGAGACATAACAGATTAGATTACCCTTCATTGCACATCTGCTACAGAAAACGTCAAATACAAGAATAGCACATTATTTCCAACTCATTAGGTCAATAAGAGGTTTAAATGCCTACAAAATCATCATAATTGACAACTCAAGGAGTGCTGGGGACATAAAAGCAGATCAAATACCACTTTAAAAGATAATTGGTGCATATACAATGCATCTAGAGTAGTGATGGGAACCATTCGAATGAATTCATTCGAAATATTTGATTGTTAAAATCATTCGAAATGTTTGAGATGTTAAAAAAATCATTTGAATGATTTTGCTCTGCTCCAGACTAGCATTAGAGCGCTTCGCTTACTGAACTGAAGTGTGAAAGCGAATGAATTCATTTGAATGCTTCTTCAACCTCTCGGAATCTGGCATCTCGGCTCGTTCTCTCGTTCATTCGATTGTTTTCGTGTTCCATCGTGTCCCCGTTAGCAAAGCGTTCGGTAACTTCCGTCTCTCCCATTCCAAGCGGGGATGGCATGATGCAGAGCTAGAGCGAAGATTTATTTTCATGAGTTTCAACCCCAGGCTACAAAATATATTTTGACAATAAAATAGCCGTTCTCTCGAATATTAAAAAGTTCAATTTTTCAAAGATTGGTAATGTTTTACATCCATCATTAGCTTCTACATGAAACATATGCATTTTCAAATGGATTATTTATTTGATTAATTACCGTATATTATGAATTATGATATTAAATGCAGCCATTCAAATTTTTATATTTGATACATTTATAAGATTAAGCAATTTATATTTGTAGGACTTCAAGAAATTTCATGTTAGGCCTAATTTACTGTATTTACTACAGCACTTGTTCAGGACTACATGACTAAAATAATAAACATCTCTGGAGGTCGCGTTTGTTGTAAGCTGGCCGCATTGTTCTCTGCCGGAAATGTGCACACTAAATTTAAATCTACCCGCTTTCGAATGCCAATGAAGTGAAGTGAGAACGGAAGATTTCATTCGAAGAATATTGAAGCTAGCGAACGAACATCTCGTAGTTGCAAGTCCCTCTATGAATAAAACACTTCGAATGATTTCATTCGGAATGTTTAGTTCTGTATTCAAATGATCATTCAATTGTTAAAATCATTCGATTTTCCCATCACTAATCTAGAGATTGATTTGTAGCCTAGGCAGGCGGTCTTGGACTAGGCAAGGTTTCCATTGAGTTCACTTCCACTTGCCAGCTGTTCACATGTAAATCTTACGCTAGACATGGCAATCCTATCCGTTCAAGTGAGGACTCATTCTACTAAGAACCTTTATATAAGTAGATTGTTTTATTGCATCAATTTTGTTTCAGCCATTTACGAGTTGGGCCAAGGATGCGATGAAACAGAACAGTGCACAGCAAAGCTGGGAAAAGCTCACTGTCACCAAAACCAGTGTCAATGTCTGCCGGGAGTGCAGCTTAGCAAGGACAAGACAACATGTGGCGGTAAGTTATTAGAGCTTATGAAGCCCTGAGTTTGTCATTTGCAGATGACGTTGCAATTTTAATGGAAAATAAAAGAGATTTAGAACTTTTTATTAGTAAATTGGAAAATACATTTAGAAATAATTATCTCTTAAATATTAATAAATCGAAAAAAAAAGTTTTAACTTGCCAGAAAAAAGGAATTAATAAAACTAGATTGAACAGAAAATTATTGGATGAAACTGAAGAATTTCAATACCTAGGCAGCAAAATAACATCTGATGTAAGAAGTAAAAAAGAAATTACTAATAGAATACAAGGGCGCCCATACCCGGGGGCAGGGGGGGGGCCGCGGCCCCCCCCCCTAGCTCTCAGGGAAAGGAAAAAATTCTATATTAATAATTATAGTCTGTTTTTTTCTTTTAAGACAATTATTTGAAAGTCAGTAGAGACATAAGTTTGCAGAAGTTTTACCATATCGACACCATGGAAGCAGAATCCACACTGGATTAGAAAAGGGGATCCTGGGGGTTTGGACCCCCAAAAATCAAAACCTAAAATTCTATTTTTGTATTTAAAAAAAAATTAATAAATTAAACAATTTTTGTGGGTGTGTCAAATATGATATAGCAGTTATTTTGTTTCCATAACATAATGAGTAGGCCTGTTATTTCCATTGTTCCTTGTGATATTTAACTTTTCTTATAAATAGTAATGAGTATTATAACTTACGTTTGTTTACGTTCGCATGTCTTAGAGTATGGTAAACAAATTTCCTACCTAGTTTTTCAGAGCTAAAATAGAGTGAAATGTGATTTTCATTAGTTCAATATTTAAAAATCTACCAGGGGTGACCCCCGGCTTAGGTAACAATTTCTTATTTAAGTTGGCATATCTTAGAGTATGGTAAACAAATTTCCTACCTAGTTTTTCAGAGCTAAAATAGAGTGAAATGTGATTTTCATTAGTTCAGTATTTAAAAATTTTCCGGGGGTAACCCCCGACTTAGGTAACAATTTCTTGTTTAAGTTGGCATATCTTAGAGTATGGTAAATAAATTTCCTACCTAGTTTTTGAGAGCTAAAATAGAGTGAAATGTGATTTTCATTAGTTCAGTATTTGAAAATTTTCCAGGGGTTACTTAGGTAACAATTTCTTGTTTAAGTTGGCATATCTTAAAGTATGGTAAACAAATTTAATAACTTGTTTTTCAGAGCTAAAATAGCGTAAAATGTGATTTCAACTAGTTTATTATTTAAAAATTTTCCAGGGGTGGACCCCGACTTAGGTAACGATTTCTTGTTTACATTGGCACGTAAACAAATTTCCTAACTAGTTTTTCAGTGCTAAAATAGCGTAAAAAGTTATTTTAATTAGTTGAATATTTTAAAATTTTCTGGGGATGGACCCACGACCCCCTTGCTTGGGGGGTATTCCGAATCCCCTGCCACTTCCAATCCTCCCCGAAATTATTTTCTGGCTACTTCATTGTTGCACTTACATTATTATATTATTAATGTAATGTTACAAACTAACCCAAGAAGTTAAAGGGACAAAAAATAAATTAAGTAAACATTTTGCCCCCCCCCTTAGAAAATATCATATGGGCGCCCTTGATAGAATATATCAAGTAAAACTTGCCTTTAGTAAGATAAATCAATTATTCACATCCAGTAATATTAGTTTAGAAATAAGGAAGAATTTGATGAAAACATATATATGGATCATAATGTTGTATGGATGTTAAACTTGGTCAATCCTGAAATCAGAAAAAAGAAGAATAGAAGCATTTGAAACATGGTGCTACAGAAAAATGCTGAAAATTAGCTGGATCGATAAAATTACCAATGAGGAAGTTTATGAGAGAGCAAAAGCAGAGAAAGAATTTGTTGCATCATCTTCAGTTCCGTCTTGCAGAGATACAATACTGATCAGTATATCATTAGACAGAATGACTATTGTATCTCTGCAAGACAGAAGTGAAGATGATGCAATATGCATCGAAATGCATCTTCGAATAATGAAGGACACATCTGGGACCAATAAGAAGATTTTAATACTGTGACAACATTGTTTTTAATGAGTGATTGTATCTTCTGTGTTATTTTATATAAGTGGTCCCAGATAAGTGCTACGACAAGGGTTCAAGGTGGACACTCTGTCAATTTGTAACTATTTTAACCCTGTCTGAAAATGAAATTCATTAATAATAATTAGGGACCATGTTAAATTTGCATTGCGACTTATGGATGGATTTCTGAAAGTTCAGACCTCTTTTCAAACTTAAAATACTATGGTTGGGAATGCTGTCTTTATGATCAAAGAATGTGGTAGATGAATGAAACCAATAGATGGTGTCAAAATCTAAAAATCGGTAATTTACATCCTGACTTCAGTTTTCTACTGTTACACAGAAACGTGTTTACCACTTATGGTTGGGTTTCCCTGACACTGTCACATATGAGAAAATTTGTGCAAGATGTTTTGAAACATTATTTTTTTATATTTGTGAGGAATAACTTGTTTTTTTCTGTTTACAGGTGCTTCAGCAAATGTGATCTCCTTTGCCTGCCTTGCAGTTCTCGCACTACTCAAGTTCACATAGAGTATACATCACTCAAATCATCCAATGGTTTTATCTATTTTTGTAGAGTGTTTATTGTAATAAATCATGTATTTTTTAAGTGGCAATGAAATGGTATCATATTTTGAAAAACCATGCATATGCGATGCTGGGCATTGGGCATCTGATCTCTGTGACAATTTTTAGTTCCCCCAAAGTCGGCATATATGCCAGTTCATACACTACGTATATATCGATGCACCTGTTACAGAATGGCCACCCCATAGACTAACAATAACTTTTAAATTGGAAGATACATCTGGAATGCTTCTCTAAAAATGCTATAACCTGTTTCTTTGCACTTTCAAAGATCATACTAATAGCAAATGGTTACGTTATGTTTAGTTAAAGCTAGAAGGCAGGACAGTTGCATATTGTGAAAATTTGTACCGATGGCAATAATACAAAAATTCGTTCAGATAGAAAACGAAATAATTGCAGGACAAAAGAACTCCCGTGTGGGACATTTACAAAATACTCGTGAGACGGTTGGTCACCCTAGGTGCCAAGCTTAATCAGACTTATTTTCTAGCACAGACGACATCACTCTGGCATTTGATCAATATTTGATAATACGTCAAATAATGTAGCCTACTCATACTCTAACCTTTAAAGTCATGCTACAGCTATAATCTACATCAGGGCTGTCCAACATGAGGCTCGCATGCGGCCCGCGACCTCACTTTTTGTGGCATGCAGAGCGGGCCTCTAAATGTATAAATTACCCTCAAATACGAAATTTATAAAGTCAAAACATAGATGTTCCCTCTCTAATAAGTCACTTACTCAGTTGCTTCGTTTATCAACAACAAATATTAAAGATAATATTGATGCATTAGTTAGTGAAAACCAACATCCTCATTTTCCCTATTAGTTTTTTTTTTTTTTTTTAATTTGATATTTGTTTAATAAATTAAAATAATAATACAAAGGCGTTTTTTCTTTGTACACCATACCTATTAAAACTCACTGATAAAGTTGCATACAAAGTATTTTATAATGCGGCCCTCCAAACCGCATTCTTTTTAAAGTGGCCCTTGATCTACATGCTCAGTGAATCGTACACAAGCATCATTAAATATCAGTGCTTTCTGTGTAATCAGCATTATATTTTGAAGCATTTCTTATGGGATTCTTATAAATGACTGTATAAGGCTGAAAAAGACCTTGAAGAGCTTATAACAAAAGTAAAGACAGAAGGAGATAAAGCGGGGCTTAAGTTAAATGTCAAGAAGACTAAAATTCTATCTCCCAAAAGAAGTCACATCAACATAGGTGGTGAATTAATAACAACTGTGGACAGATTTAACTACCTCGGGACAACAGTGACGTTAGAAGGAAGTAATAAAGAGGAAATTAAAAGAAGAATCGTTTTAGGCAAAATAGAAATGAAAAAATTAGAAAAGGTTTTTAAGGATCCAGATATCTCTAGAAGAACAAAAGTTAAACTTATTAAAGTGATGATATTCCCAGTGGTACTGTATGCCAGCGAAACTTGGACATTAAGAACGGAGGAGAAAAGACGACTTGATTCCTTTGAAATGTGGGTCTGGAGAAAGCTACTAAAAGTATCATGGATCAAGAAAAGGACTAACTTATCCATAATAAAGGAAGTCAAGCCAGACATGTCACTAGAGGCAACAGCAACTAAGAATAAATTAATATATTTTGGTCAAATAATGAGAAAATCTAGCTCCTTGGAAAAAGACATTATGCTTGGTATAGTGGACGGCAAGCGTGGTAGGGGTAGGAGAAGAACAAGATGGCATACAGAGATTAGTAAAGCAACTAACCTAGGTTGGGAAGAAATTTTAAATGTAGTGAAGGACCGGGTTCGATGGAAGAAGTTGGTGAACATGAATGTCAAAAACAGGAAAAGACATTTCGAATAGACACGGCTGGCAACCTCACTGCTTTGGAAATCCTTTCGGATCACCAGGGGTCGTCCTCGACCTGATGGACTACTACTACTACTACTACTACTACTACTACTACTACTACTATAAGGCTGTACTTAAATACTTCAGTTTTCCTGGCATTTATCAGAAGTGTGAAAGTTTTGCACAGGCTTGCCTGTTACACTATATACCGGTACGTAATTTTTGGATAGCAAAAATTAAAATTAGAGCTTCTAACAAAAGACAAATGAAGTTGCATATTATTGCACAATTTAAAAGTAATACAACTTTGGTTTTACTCAATGGAAAATACTCTTTAAGTTAATACTTTACATAGACTCAGTCTGATAAAAATTTAAAACAATAAAATTCATTATGCCTTTTTTTAAATTTCTCACAAGGGTTGCAAAAATCATCTACTTGATGGGTGAAAAGCAACTCCATTCCTTGGCAGCCGTACACCAGAAACTCAATATCATCAGTATGCGCATATGCATGTGTATATGTGGCGGTAGATGACAGGGCAGCTTGAGGATCCAATATGGTTCCAGGGGACGTATTCATTAGAACAAATTTAATATCTATTATTATTTCAAATACTAATATTAATGACTGATACACATGGTAATAAAATAAAATATCTCTCTATTACGACTTGTATCATAAATAACTATTTTACACATCTTGAATTAAAAGTAAAGTAAAGTTACACAAAGGAGGAAGTAACACTAGTGTTAAAAGAGACCATTGTAACCAAGTTTGGATTCAGTCTCAAGGGAAATACTCTATCAGTTAAGAATATATATATACGATTATCAAATATACTCAGTTCGATAAAAATAGAAAATATTAAAATTCATTAAACCTTTCTACATGATAAATTTCTCATGATGGCCACAAAAATAGCTATACTTGGTGGTTGAAAAGTGTTGTCGACTCCATTCCCTATGTTGGCAGCCATGCACCAGAAAACTAGTAACATATGCCTGCGCATAGATAGCAGCGCAACTCAACGTTCCAATATGCCTGCCTGTTATATAGATCACTAGAATAATTCTATTATTAATATTATTATTATTATTATTATTATTATTATTATTATTATTATTATTATTATAGTACTATCGGTTCTCTAAAAATACTGTATGATACACATGGGTAAAATTATTTTATTTTGCTTGTGTCTACATTACTTATTATTTTATTACTTGTATCATACTTTAAATTTAAACTACAGTTTTTTGCAATTCATCTTTTCACATTTCATATTCAAATCTACCATATAAAAACCAAACTTCGTTATAAATGTCACGAACGCACAGCCAACGCCACCTATTAACAAAACGGTAATAAATTGTGAGATTAATTCCCATAGCAACCGGGAAAAAAGGAGCATTGAATGACTTTGGACTAAACTCACTATGTGGTCTTTTGGGGAGGGGGGGAGGGGCTAGGGAACTCGAATCTGAGGTCGCTTTTTTCCCCACGGGCATAGCACTTTAATCGTGAAATGCAAGTCGAAACCGTGATTTTAGTTTTTTAATTATCAATTATTTTAATTGTTTAGCATGATTTGGGTAAGGTTCATGAGTCTGTGGTACGTTAAATTTGTATGCCCATACAATAGCACAACATTCATTCTGTCCGTTTAATGATTTATAGTCGTTATGGAAAAGCAATATAATTAAGAATATAATTAAGTAATTCTTGCGATTTATGTAAAAACGATATCTCTATCTGTATCTGTATCTGCTACCCTATGATCCCCAGGTGGGGCGAAGGGGCCTCCAATGGAGGTTTCATTACCTATACTAATGTTGATATGCTTATTTTCCGAGAGAGGGTAGAGGGACAGGTGGTAAGCCCATCGCCTCGCAACCCCCCTCTGGAAACTAAAGTATTTCTTGGACGTGAAAGGGCCGATAAATTTTGTCCAGAGGCTCTAATTTAGGCTTGGAGTTCTTTTACGTGCCGTAAATCTACGACACGGGACCCCCAGATAAAGTCCCTCCCGGAGGACTCCGTGCCCAGGATTTTTACGTCCTGAAAAATCCATCGACCGCGGCCGGGTTTGATCCCGCGCCTGCGGATCTACACCTTTTCAACCTCAATTTCGGAAAAAGTAATTTCAATTTCGGAAAAAGTAATTCCAATTTCGGAAAAAGTAATTTCAATTTCGGAAAAGGTAATTTCAAATTCGGAAAAAGTAACTTCAATTTCGGAAATACGAGGGCTATGAAGAGGGTATAGTAAAGTTGGTACCACGCTAGGACAAATTACTCAATCGGAGTGAGATTATGTAGAGAAGTAGCTGGAAGGTGTACCTAAATGTTCCAAATAAAACAGTTTGGATTTTCACTGTGGTTTTCATTTTATGCCCCATCGAATGTTTAAAAAAATAGCCCTCGTATTTCCGAAATTGAAGTTACTTTTTCCGAAATTGAGATTACTTTTTCCGAAATTGAAATTACTTTTTCCGAATTTGAAATTACTTTTTCCGAAATTGAAATTACTTTTTCCGAAATTGAGGTTGAAATGGTGTAGAGGCGGGCACGCTACCTCTAGACCGCCGCGGCCGACAAAAACGATATAATTGCTAATAAATATGATGTTATAAACTTATAATCTTTTTGTTAAATAACCTATTTAAATAAAACTTCTAGCAGTTAAGTAAATAATCGCGAGCGAACCCGCGGGCACCTGCTTGTGTTTTATAAAACTAATAGTTACCTATCTACGATAATTATAAGAGCCCCCTTGCAGTGGGCCAGAAAACTAAGTGAAAACGAACTACATCCTTTATCTAGGGCAGCAATAGACTAGTCTTGGGTGTATATATTAATTCCATGATACTAAGCTTTACAAATAGTGTCCACGGATTGATAACTGATCCTCACTTATGCTCCACAGCACGCTACCACCCTCACAACACGCTCAGATTTAGACTCAAGTGTTCAGTGCCCCCACACGTCGATACCCTGGTCACCTGAAGTGTAAGTCACAAGGTTATTCTTTAAAGAAAAACATGGGGCATAGACCTAAAAGAGTTCACTGAATTCTAATAACTTTATAACACCGTTATATATACTTACTCAATGGCAATAGACAATTCCTCAGCAAGAAAAAAAGGAATATTATCTATTTTATGGGACCCGAAGGTTCATTGCCGTGCTTACCTGAGCCCGCCATTCAACCCTATTCTGTGCTAACTCTATCCAATCATCCCTCGCAAATCCTACTTCCCTTAAATCTATCCTAATATTGTCCTCCCACCTAGGTCAAGGTCTTCCAGGTGGTCTTTTCCCTTCGGGTCTCCTAGTCAATACTTTTGAGATTTATGTCTTTCCTCCCCATCGCTTACTCTTCGGGAAGAACATAATCTGGGAGTGTTCGAAAACAGGGGGCTTAGGAAGATATTTGGGCCTAAGAGAGAAGAAAATGGGGACTGGAGAAAACTGCATAACGACGAACTACATGACCATTCATCAGATTTTACTATATATCACCAGATAAAGTAAGGGCAATTAAATCACGGAGGATGAAATGGGCAGGACATGTTGCGCGCATGGGGGAGGGAAAACATATCTCAAAAATATTGATTGGGAGACCAGAAGGGAAAAGACCACCTGGAAGACCTAGAAGTAGGTGGGAGGACAATATTAGGAAAGATTTAAGAGATGTAGGATTTGAGAGGGATGATTGGATGGAGTTAGCACAGAATAGGGTTGAATGGCGGGCTCAGGTAAGCGCGGCAATGAACCTTCGAGTTCCATAAAATAGATAATATTCCTTTAGCTCGCTTAGGAATTGTCTATTGCCATTGAGTAAGTAAGTAACTACAATAAACACTTTAAAAAGTATTAATCATTTTAATTTTTATTTACATTTCTATGGTTTTGAACCAAAAAACTTTAGGAATACTTTTTTGCTTAATTTTATAATCACCCCGTCACATCCGACTCCACCACATAAATTCAACAAGAACTTTTTCAATTAATCAACTTTTAGGATACTTCACTATCAGCATCTTGCTAGAGCAAACAATTTGAATAAACTGCAAGGCTTCTTAAGAATGCCTTTAATTTGCTTCTAAAGAAAACGAGGATTTCGGTTTACTAACGATTTCCTTTACGGGAAAATGAGATGCAAAATGTCAAAATTGCATATTGCGATGCTATGTTTTATTGTACTAATTTACTGGTAACAATGAGCAAAATTTAGTCAGATATTTAAAAAGTAATTTTTAGTATAAGAATAATAATGATATTAATTACTAGACTTCGGACTTTTAGGTCGCTAAAAATGCTGTTTTAGGTACCTAAAATAGGCTCTAAAAATTGGAAAATAGGTTGTAAAAATCGTAAAATAGTCTCTTATAAAATCGTTAAGTTGCCAATTTTCTGAAATATCTCAATTACAATGTAGAATATTATATTTATTGAAGTCACCATTAATCAATAATCATGATAAAACACAGATATAGGCCTATGGTACACGGAATTATATTGACTTCTTACTAGGGCCTGTATTACTACCACAACAGTGAAAACCGAATCCCTGCGCCCAGAAGCTACGCACGCTAGCATATACAACCCCTTGTACCCCTCAGTGATTCAGAGAACTACTTTTTGTTTTTGTTTGTTTGTTTGTTTGTTTTTTGTTTGTTTGTTACTGGATGTGGGAGTTGGGAGAAAAATACTATTTTTTCTTCGGAATTCCAAGGAATTTTTCTACTGAAGACGAAACATTCCTTACTATTTAACCACGTCATAAATGTGTCATGTACTGCACTTTCCGAGCTAAAAAATTAGTACAAAAAATAACTTATTTCGAACTTTAGAGGAAAAACAAGCAAAAAGGCAATATTAGGCTCTAACGTAAAAATAGGCTGTTTTAGGTCCTGTAAAAGTATCAGTTTTAGGCATAGTCACTTATGAAACATGCATATACAAGTTTTCGTCCATATATCACTTAAGGATTAAAATAGGTTTTTACCTAAAATCCGAAGTCTAATAATTACATATTATTAGTTTCTTAAGTATTTTATCGTATTTTAATGAATCACATAGTTTTAGCTGTTTTTAGTTTATAAGGTCTTATTTCGCCATTTTTATGTTTCATAAGATTGGACTATATGACTGTCATGACATCGAAACGGGTAACTATGTTAAAATATCACAATTAGCTACTGATTACATATAAGTGCCAACGTTGCTGAACTGTGGATGCATCTCCCGTAATATATTAAAATGCTGATTCTTGAACAGATATAAGCGTAATATTCCAGAATAAATCCAACCGTACCGCTGCCTAGAGATTCTCCGATATGATTAGAAGATAATCACTTGTTTAGGAGGTGATAAAGAAAATGTCGATAAAGACTAAGTGAATGAGGTCTGTGATTGGCTGATATCAGACTCAGTCTTATGTTATTGGTCCAAATCGAAAGAAAGACGTATGAGTTAAATAACTTAGTCCTTAAAATAAACTTCAACAGACTCATAGACTTTAGGAAATTTGTATGATACTAGGAGGTGCCTGCGGCTTCGCCCACGATAGTTAATTGTTAAAAATTAAGAGTATAATAATTATTAAAGCATTATATTTATTAACACTTGCACGCGAATCATTCATAAACTAAACCATTAGTAATTAATGAAACAGCTAAAATTCCGGCTTCAGAGTACATTCTACGATTAGAAAGCGCCCCCCTGGGAAAACTATATCAGAATCGATTATGCAGTTCCAAAGGAACCTGTGAACACATAATATGTATTGTTTCTCAACTGTTTTTTGACAGATGAATATGATGTGAATTTTATTTGATAAATTCGGTGTAATTTTCAGAAATTATATAATTTTTCAAGGGAACGGATGGTTTGTTTGGATGTATTATCATGCTCGTATTTTTTTCTTAAAGAAAATATAGAGTTTGTAATTTATTGTGCTCTTCGAGAAATTCTTTAACATATCTTGATAGCTGCGTTTTCTATTTGCGTGACCGGTATATTAATAGCTACTTATATATCCCGGGTTGTATGAATAAACACGAACTTACAGTTCAGAGAACTCGATTGGACTGAGTTTTTAATCGAGTTACAATCAAGGAAGTGCATAATATTCTTCTGATGAAATCAGCCAAAATAATTTAACCGAATCGTTTCAACAGAAGCTTGGCACATACACCATTGAGTGGAAAGAAAGAGAATAAAAATAAAAATAAAAATAATGTACAATAATAAAATAAAAATTCTTCATAACAGAATACTATCATTTGTTTAAATGTTACAAATCGAATATACAGGGTGTTAATGAATGACACCGAAATGTTTTACCTGTGTATAGAGGGGACATAGACAAGCAACTTTTATTAGGAGATTTTTGCTTTTTGGTTTCAATTTTTCCTGTTACAGCACAAAATCTCCCAGGGCATGGCCGCCAATGACTTCTAACATTAGAAAAAAATGCAAAACAAAGGAACTTCGTTGTTAACACTGTAGTCAGTAGTTATGAATAAAAAAAAAGACTAATGCAGTGGCGACCAGTCATGTGATTAGTCTGTAAATTTTGCAGATTATGGAAACACTAAATTATGATATAACTGTTCACGAATGATTAAGAGTCAGGTTTTTATCGATCACTAGGAAGGCATGAAGTCAATTTAATGAACATTTTAACCCTATTTCGCGTTATTATTTATTTATGAGCACCAAATTGTAATGACTGTAATGCCCTGTAACATACACATTTTACGCCATAGAGCAACAATCTCCTAATAAAAGTTGCTTGTCTAAGTCCCCTCTATATACAGGTAAAATATTTGGGTGTTATTTATTAACACCCTGTATTTCAAAAGCCCATTGGCACGGCACAACAAAATAAGATTATTACGGTTATAATTAAGCTTATTGACAAAATATGTATTTAAACACTTATAAACAAGTCCAACTAGAAAGAAAAAAAATATTTCGACTTATATATTATTCGTAAGTATTGATACAGTCGGTTTAGAAAATGGTAAGCTTATATATAATGACAACAGAAATGTATGAAATTCTATGAAACTATTTCATGCAAATAGTTGTAAGATTTCGCGTGAAAGCTGCAAGATAGATGATTAATTTCCGCCCTAGAAACATGGAGTATATCTGCTGGCCTACATGCATTGAGATGTGGGCCGTGCGTGGAGCCTAAGTTTGACCTCATTCGTGTTCCTAACATGGAAATAAGTTAGGTAGGAATCCTTAATAACCACATCACTGTATCTGCAGTGAAGACTGCGGTGCACAAATAGGCAAAATTATGTCGTTTCATAACGAAAATAACAGATTAGCGGGCTAATAGACGGTCAGAATCAACTTTGGGCTGTTAAATACATGCATAGGTACAGTGCTTTAGTTTGGTCGGTACTCACCGGTACTGAACTCAATATCAGTAGTTTTAGAACTGTCCGAAGAGAGTAGGCCTAATATTTATTTCTTTAACCTCGTAGTGATAAGACCATGAGGTCATCTCTTCCCCTCTACCAGGATTCCAGAACTATAATTACAATATAATTTTTTTTAAATGGTGAGCTATTACCAAGGCATACCAAATGTGAATAAAAAATTTCATAACTGTGACTGAAATACTTTAGGAGATATGAGGGATATACAATAAAAATACAGTAAAAAAAGATACTAAAGATACTAAATGACAATAATTATAACAATAATAATAATAATAATAATAATAATAATAATAATAATAATAATCTCATCAGGTGGCCTTGACTTGATCTGGTTTGGCTTCATAACAGTGGGAATATTTTTAATCGTGTTTAGTGTATTTGAGTAATTTCAAGGCGTAAGTTACATCAATTACAGTTCACTTTGTTATCTGGAGGTTATACAAGTGTTGGTGAGCTTAAGTGTTCGAGTAAATATTGGACAGTGCTTCATTTTGCATCATGCATTCTTTGGCTATGTTTTATCAGGTTGTTTATTCCACTTAGTTACCAATTTACGTCTGGATTCTGATTTAACATAATAGGCTAATTATAACATGTTGGCTGCATCTCCGAGGGAATCTTCTTCATCAGGTAGAGCACCTACTTTAGTTGAATGCAAGATATGTGGAAGACAATTTACTAGTAGGGGAATTAATATTCATTTGGCACGTAGCCACAGCTCTTCACAAGAGTCCCTTATTCATTATGATAATGGGCTAAGCGACAGTGATAATGATGACAACAGCAAAACCTCCCTTCTAGTTTCTCCTCAGGTTGAAATTATTGAAAATAATGAAATTCCACATTGCCCGATATGCCATAAGGTATGTACATCGAGTCATGGCTTGAACATTCACCTCGGGAAAGCTCATCCCAAAAACAAAAGAAACAAAATTGTGACACGACATTTTGTTCGTTCTGGAATACCTCAAACTTACAGGATACCTTCATCGTGTGAAAATACCATAGATGTAGGGCATAATCCAGTACTGCATTGGGAAGAAAGACTTAAGATACCAACAACTCAGTGGAAATGTGATTTTTTATCTACTCTCACTAAATGCAAAGGGAATATTAGAGTTCTAAGACGAATTCCTAAAGGTGCACGCTCCTTTGCAGCTGACAAATTAACTCAGCTGATTGAACAGAGCATTACTCTTAATACTGAAGATGCCTGGCAAGATCTAATACTTTTCGCATACATTGCTTTAAGAGTACCCGATAAGTCAGACTTAAAGAAGTCTATGGTGTCGAAAGTTAAAGACAACTTAAAGAGCTTCACATTAACAACCCCTTCCGAAAATAGGAAAAATAATACTTCCCTTATCCGCCGCATTGAAGCGAAAGTTGCTGATGGAGACATTCGAGGAGCAGTCCGCATCCTCTCTTCTGACTCCAGCATAGCTATTAACACTACTGACACCTTCACTGCATTGTCGGAAAAACATCCACCCCCTTCCAGAACTTTATCGTTTCCATCTCCTCCTGATCCAGGTGATGAGTTTTTATCAGTGTCTGAGGATGCTGTTTTGAAAGGTATTACTCAATTTCCTACCGGTTCCGCCTCTGGAATAGATGGTTTACGTCCTCAACACCTGAAGGATCTTGTATCCATTTCGGCTGGTGATTCTGGCAAAAGATTGTTGCTGTCAATAACCAAACTTTGCAACTTCATGCTGAGTGGTAAAGTAACTCCTGCCATCTGCCCACATATATACGGGGCTTCTTTACTTGCTCTTACAAAGAAAGATGGAGGAGTACGCCCTATTGCCATTGGCAATACCTTTCGAAGACTGGTAGGAAAACTTGCATGCACATCTGTCAAAGAAGATTTGAAGGAATACTTTTTCCCCCATCAACTCGGGTTTGCTTCTCCTAAAGGCTGTGAGACAATTATTCATACTGTTCGTACGTTTTTAAAAAGGAATTCAGGCAGTAACAACGTCTTACTTAAAATAGACTTTAAGAATGCCTTTAACTCTATTGAGAGAGATTCAATGCTGAAAGCAATAAAAGAAAAAGTTCCTTCAATTTTTCCATTCATGTGGCAAGCTTATAGTCAGCCTTCCCATCTTTACTACGGGTCCACAACTTTATCATCTCAGACTGGAGCCCAACAAGGAGATCCTGTTGGACCCATGGTTTTTAGCCTCACTTTACATCCAGTCATCCAGGATTTAAACAGTTCTCTTAATCTTTTCTACCTGGATGATGGTACATTGGGTGGTGACCCCAACACTGTTCTGCAGGATTTTGAAAAAATGATTTCTGCTAGTAAGGATATTGGTCTAGAAATCAATCCTCAAAAGTGCGAACTTTATTTCTGTTCCAGTCGAGATGAAGGAGTTGTCTCTGCCTTCCAACATATAGCGCCCAACATCAAGATAATCACCGACTCTACTCTATCAATTCTTGGCTCTCCGATCATGCTTGAAGCTGTTCAAACAACTATGGAACATAAAATACATTCAATGCAGAACCTTTTCCGGAGATTGTCTCTCATTCATCCACAAATAGCATATTTCTTATTAAAAAATTGCTTTGCCATTCCTAAACTTACGTATTTCATTAGAACTACGCCGCTTTGGTTATTTCCCTCGTTTCTTCAACAATTCGACGATCTTATGAAAAGTAATTTAGAGATAATACTGAATTCTGCATTAGAGGACAAAAACTGGATTCAATCTTGCCTTCCTGTCAATCTCGGAGGTCTCGGTATTCGTAAGTTATCTGATGTTTGTGTACCGGCTTTTTTAGCTTCAGCATATGGAGCCCTCGATTTTGTCAAATCCATGTTCCCCTTTTCTGGTGATGAAATCGAAGTGTGCTTCTTGTCTGAGGCTATGGTTAAGTGGAATACAATGACGGATAACATTAACCCTCCAGAAGAGTCTTCAGTTCAGAAATGTTGGGACATATTATACACCAAACTTATCCTTGATAATCTGTTGGCATCATCATCTTGTGATTCCGATCGAGCTCGTTATCTGGCCCTCCAGGAAAAAGAAGCAGGATCTTGGTTGAATGCCTTACCATCTTCAACAATAGGAACTTTGATGGACGCAACGACATTTAAGATCGCTGTCGCTTTACGCCTAGGATGCAAAATCTGCCGAGAACACAAATGCATATGCGGAGCAACAGCCGATTCTCATGGCCATCATGCTTTGAGTTGTGCTAAGAGTAAGGGCAGGTACTCACGCCACTCGGCAATAAATGACATCCTCCGCAGAGCTTTGATATCTATTCACGTTCCCACGGTATTGGAACCAACAGGCATCAGTCGTTCAGATGGTAAACGTCCAGATGGTATCACCATGGTCCCTTGGTTTAGAGGAAAATCCCTTATGTGGGACGCCACCTGTGTGGACACTTTTGCACCATCGCATATTTCAAAGACATCCCGCCTTGCAAGATCGGCTGCCGAGGCTGCAGTTAACCTGAAAAAACAAAAATATCGCGCTATCGCTGATAATTACTTTTTCGTCGTCTTTGCGGTGGATACCATGGGTTCATGGTGCAAAGATGCCTCAGCACTTGTTGCCGACATTGGCAGAAGGCTGTGTTCTCTAACTGGGGAACCTCGTTCAACCGAGTTTTTGAGGCAGCGAATTGGCATCGCCCTGCAGCGTGGAAATGCTGCCAGCATCAAGGGCACTTTCGCTGAATCTTCTGGCCTGGAGGAAGTGTATTTCCTTTGACTTTTCATCTTACTTGCACACAAGAAGATAGTTGTTTTTGGGAGACGTCATATGAAAAATGAGATGAACAAAGCTACTTCTAATGTTGAAGGTTAATATTATTAATGTATTACACCAACTATTGTAGCTATTATGTAAATAAAATACTGATTTTAGATTAAAAAAAAAATAATAATAATAATAATAATAATAATAATAATAATAATGCTAAATAATTAAAATTACAGTAAAACAAAATAAAATAATATAAAACCATAAAAAAGAAATCTTGCACATTATAACTTTCTATGTACAAGTAGGGGAAAAAAAGCGGACCTACTAAAATATCAAAGTTGCCGATATGAGCCACTGCGCATGCCTAGAACCCACTAGGCAAGCGCACTGGCTCAAATCGGCAACTTAGGTATTTTAGTAGGTCCGCTTTTTTCCCCCCTACCTGTACAAAGCAATATGCCTGAGTGAGTTAGGTATTCAAACAGTTTTCGTTTGAATTTTCTGGGCTTTTGACTGTCCCTTACATTCACGGGCAGAAAGTTCCATAATCGTGTTGCTGAAATGGTGAACGAAGACGAGTAAAGATCTGTGCGATGGGATGGTATTGATAGTGTTAAGTCATGTCGTGAACGGGTGAGGAAATTATGATGAGAGGCGAGCGTTATGCGCTTACGGAACGAGTATTGCATGCTATTTTTTGCACGATGATTATTTATATCAATTTAATTATATTAATTGAGATATTAGCTGAAAATATTATGTATATACGTTATTGAAGATAGATGTTATATTTTAGAAAGTGATTCGCATGTGTTGGTTGTTATGGGGACGGAATATTTGCCCTGTTAAAGTCACCACAAACTGGGGGCCTTGGTTCCGGCCTTCGATAAAGGCTTGTATTGCGATGGTTTTACTTACGGAACTAGTGCTTTTTGTAACTTTTACAGCATTGAGATTTCTTTTGTTTACATAGCAACCAGATTGCGTGTGGGAATGTCAAGTTACGATTCACGGCAACAATATTCGTAAGTACCACTAATTTGTTACATCGTGCAAAAACCAGTTTAACGCGTTCAGAGGTGGAGTGACATGGTCATATCTGCGCGTGTTACAAATAATTCGTACGCACACATTATGAGCACGCTGCAATATCATTTTTAGGTCGTACGTCAAGTTAGTCAATAATACGTCTGCATAGTCAAAATGAGGCATAATAGAAGTTCTGAAATATGGATTTGGTTTTGGTTTTAATTATTGAGGCATCCAAACCAGCAAAGGAAGATGCCCTGAAGATGGCGGAAATATGCCGAAAGGCCAAGGCAAATATTAAAATAAAATATTGTTGAGTTGCTGGTATTAAGTCTATTTTATTTTATTGATCGAGCTCAACGGTCCATAACAAGTATTTTAATACCTTTTCAGAAAAAAATGAGATATATAGCTGAAATTTGTAATTGTAATTTCTGTTCAGGTTTTAGTTAAGTGTCTCCTATTTCAAGTTTATAGCACAAACGTTTAGAAAATCACTCTAAAAACTTCGGTCATCCTTTTAACTAAAATGCACTGTCTAAGTTATACAATGCCTCTTCCACTCTGTATTAAGGTTGCCAAATAACAAACAGAATGTATACTTATACAATTCCTGGAATTTTAAAAATGGTATGGATTTCTTGAAATTTTCACATATCAATTACTTCTTTCTACACCAAAAGGGCGGAGAAGTTTAATGTAACCACAAACATTCTACCGATAACAAGTTTCAAATGACCAGGGTCAAAGTAATCTAGAGTTCGTGATGCAATTTTAGGCAATTTGTGTGGACTAACTTCCTATGCGTCACTTCCTTGGGTCTGTTAAAATCAATGCTGGGGTTTTTAAGTAGCAGTTGTTCTCATACGGTTTTTACATAGAATGTACCTGTAAGCTTTAGCGGGCTCATCCAGTATTTCAAATGAGGCGTAAGCTAAAGTCTTATTTTGCATACCTGAGGTATTTTCGGTTTCTTTGAATCCTGAAATATGTTTTCACAGTGTTGTCTCTATTTATATTTTTGTCACGATCACTATAATTTATCCACACTACGAACGCTATATGCGGGAAGATAAGCGAGTATGTTCTCCTTCATAATATCTAGCATTGTGAAAGACAGCTTACACTAATGCAGAAGGAATCCAGGTTCTTAAGCAATAACGCCATGGATGTTATTTTAACATTTTAGTGCCAGAAAGCACGAAAAGATCTTTGACCTCATCTGCATGGATTACATATTCATGCTTATTATTCTGTTTGCTTTCCACCGCCCTCTGAATCTTAAGTTCA
This sequence comes from Ectobius pallidus, assembly GCA_964059195.1. Classification (NCBI taxonomy): domain Eukaryota; kingdom Metazoa; phylum Arthropoda; class Insecta; order Blattodea; family Ectobiidae; genus Ectobius; species Ectobius pallidus. The sequence goes on from CAXKWD010000006.1 coordinate 167,620,107, forward strand.
CAAACCCCCGAGTCCAATACTCTCTATTTCTCACCTTATCTTATTATTTTTAATTAGCAAGCAGGGCCGCTGAGAGCAAGCACTGGGCCCGGGGCAGATTTATCAAATTTATCAATCTAATTTTACTGATATTTTAAGTAAGGTTTGACGTGATTTAACCTTAAATTAATTTTGGTAATATTTCTCCACTAAAAAGTATTAAAAATGAATATACAATTAATTTTATTATTATTATTTATTTATTTATTTTTATTATTATATTTTTACTGAACAGCAAACACAGCTCACAAAACCAATATATATATTTTACAGTATTTAGAGCTGTAAAAATAACGGTCTTTTACCTATAACACTGTTACTGGCGCTTTACGAGCGTTTCGTTTAGCAAACGTTTCAATCACACTGTCGTAAGTCTAGTTGCCTTGCCAGTTTAGATTCAATCGCCAAGGTCCCCAAATCTGTGAGGCATTCTTGATTGATAGTCGATCTAAGGCAATTTTTAACACAAGCCAGAGTGCTGAATGATCTTTCTGCTTCAGCTACAGTAATACAATAATAATATAACTTAATTGCAAAAGATCATACAACTGACTAAAAGACAAAATAAACACTAAACTAATACATTAAATCAAAATAAATTAATATAATGTCCAATACTATAATAAATTGTCGTCTAGACTAATGGGTAGGCTGAACCCTCAGGGTTAAATTTTCAAAATGTTATATACGAGATGCTTACATAAAGGGTTTGAACTTTGATTTGAATCTTTTCTTTTAAAAAAAATGTGGAGATTGCTTATAAGTCTGTCATCTTTTGTACAAATCAGGCTTAATATCTTATGTAGTGAACAGTGCAGTCGAGTATACGGAATCTTTCCGAGTGTGGTGGTTTATGTTTGTAAGGGAATAAGCAACCGGCCCCGCCAGGCCCATCACCACCCCTGCTCCCATCCTTTTTCGGGTTGGAGGTTACGCAGAGGTTAACCCTTCGTATAAAATTTGTCTTATTCCTCTCCCTCCTTCTCCCCTGAACCTGAAACCTGATTTATTTTCATAGGTTAATATTTTAGTGTCAGACTTTTGAACATCCAACCAATACGAGTCGGACTCATTCAAGGACTGGTGTGGACATTCTTTGTGAGGCACGCCCTCCAGTCACTCCACCCTCATTTCACCGCTCACCTAGGCCTGAGCATTGCTCATGCATGTGTTCGGAATTGAATTTAAATCAATAAGAGATTGGCTCACTTAGTGCTGGTGTGGAACACAGATGATGAGGAAATTCAATGCCAACATAATATAAAAGAAAACACTGGAAGAAAGCATCGGAAAGTTTCCGTGCACCGTGCACATAGTTCTATCAAGATGAAACAATTGAAGATGCTTCCTGCTACACGACCTCTTGTTTTATATCGGAATTATTTGACTCGAGAAAGTTGTATTGCCCATGGTTTATAGTCGTGTGAGTTTTTCATGTCACCCTGACGAACATGTAACAGAATCACAATAGTAATTAAGTGGCGGTGCTCGTAATAGAAAATCAATGGTGAGCGCAGGATCTGGAGTTGTTGAGAAGTGATGATTGGAATCGCGTGGAAGCTAACGGGTGTTTTGCATGTCACCTTCAAGAGAAATTCGTTCTTACTTCTTATGTTACTCTCATTTCCTCTGTGGCTTTTAAAGCAAGACTTAGAAGATAAGAAAAAATAATGGAAGACAAAGAGATAGAAAGAAACAAACAAAAAGAAATTAAGAATAAAATCTGGTAAACTGATATAACAAAGTGTCAGAATGCTTTTGTTTAATCAGTGGTAACTGCAATTATCATATACAGAAAATAAGCTATTTTTGTAATCGATTTCAGAGTTTAGCTCCAGATCGACTCATTAAGCAGGGCTTACGGAAGAACAAAGGTCTAGTTTGATAAGTATATGTAAACGAATATGTATCTCTGTATCTGGTACCCTATGATCCCCAGGTGGGGCGAAGGGGCCTCCAATGGAGGTTTCATTACCTATACTAATTTTGATATGCTTATTTTCCGAGAGAGGGTAGAGGGACAGGTGGTAAGCCCATCGCCTCGCAACCCCCCTCCGGAAACTAAGTATTTCTTGGACGTGAAAAGGCCGAGAAATTTTGTCCAGAGGCTCTAATTTAGGCTTGGAGTTCTTTTACGTGCCGTAAATCTACGACACGGGACCCCCAGCTTAAAGTCCCTCCCGGAGGACTCCGTGCCCAGGATTTTTACGTCCTGAAAAATCCATCGACCGCGGCCGGGTTTGATCCCGCGCCCTGCGGATCTAGAGGCCGGCACGCTACCTCTAGACCACCGCGGCCGACAAACGAATATGTGGGTAGTGTTATTTGTCAAAGCTACCTGCATTGCAACTTCCGGTCGTATATGAACACTGTAAAAAAATATGTTGTCATGAGAACAGATTTGCATTTGATAAATTATGTCTAATACTTTACCATAAAGTAGGCGCTAAATTGGGCATTACTCTGGTACCGGTCAACCGATTTGGTCCAAAATCAATAGACTTTTTCCTATAGACGTTATAAGTGCGTATACCAAGTTTCGTGAAAATCCGATAAAGCGTATTCGAGTTATCGCGCGTTCAGACACACGGACGAACGGACAGACATTTCCCGTCCACCACACAAACTCACAAAGTACCATTCTGGCACTTAATAAAAGCAAGAAAGAAATAGAAGAATGAAAATGAACTATAAGGAATGAAAGAAAGAGAGAAAGTAAAGGAAGAAAGAAGCAAATAAACAACAAAGAAAAGAAGATTGAAAGCAACGATGAAATTGAAGGAATCAAAAGGAAAAAGAAGGAATTATATAAAGAAAGAAGGAATTATATAAAGAAAGAAGGAATTATATAAAGAAAGAAGGAAACAGTGACATTCCATTGAACTTGATGAGCCGAGCAGGTAACTTACAGTAAAGAAATGCAATACACTGAAAATGAGAACGCCTTGCCGACTCTGTTTAGACTACACGCAACACACGGGAGAGTAAGAAGTTGCTGCAACCTCTGTGACAGGCGGAACAGAATATAGGTCGTTGGGACTGATTTATTATCAACGCATTATACACTGCCTATGTTATCTTTCACTACGAGGTCACTTTGACCATTTCCTGGTAACTTATATCTTTATGTTCAGTAGCACTAATAATGCACGAGGGAGAATCAAATGAAAACAACAATTAAATATTTTCCCACTATTTTACTGCAGGAAGAATGTTTGCTTGTACATTATTTCCTACATAGTCCCTTCCCAGTGCAATGTACTTAAGCCATTGGATAGGAAGAGCTTCGATACCGCACGAGAAAAATTATTTTAGTTGACAATTTGAACTTCTGCCGTCCAAGGAGATCCTTTAACGGACCAAAGATTTGGAAATCTGATGGTGACAAAGCGAATGGGTTGCTGAGAGCAGGTGTTTTGCTTCAACATGATAACGCCCGTTCTCATGCTGCTCGTACAACCATGAAAACCATCGACGACATATGCTTCAAGTGCCTCCCAAATCTGCCATACTTGCCAGGTTTGGCACCATCGGATTTCCTCATCTTTAGTCCATTAAAGGAGCTCCTCGGAAGGCAGAAGTTCAAGTCTGATGAAGACATCCAATCGGCGGTGCATGAGTGCCTACAGTGTCAACCAGAATAACTTTTCTCATCCAGTATCGAAGCACTTCCTATCTGATGGCATAAGTGCATTGAACTGGGAGGGGACTTTGTAGAAAAATAATGTACAAGCAAACATTCTTCCTGCAGAAAAATAGTGGAAAATAATTAACTGTGGTTATCATTTGATTCTCCCTCTATTATGTACAAATGTGAACCAAGGAAAAGCGTGTGACTTGAGTGAGGCATGGAGGGTGAGAAAAATATTTTTGAGATGGGCTAGGGTTATGTTATGGAACGATATTGAAGTTTTACCTCATGTGGAATAAAATTAATGAATTTTAAAATAATATGAACAGTTAATGTTAACTGGGATATGTTTAACTATGGTATTCATGTAAGGGCTGGAAGATACTTCAATTAAAACCACAAAAACTGTCCTTTCACTTTAAGGTCAAAAATGGTCAAAAATAACATTTTAAAAAATTGCATCATTTGATTCTGTTATGTTTCAAGAAAATTCTCTCAGAATTTTGGGGCCGAATTCCGTCTGTGAACACTTTTTAAAAATAAAATACCCAATTCATGTACTCTTCCGTACCCCTTTGAATATATAGCAAAAACAAAAATAAGTTAAACTTTAAACGCTTTTCCCCGTAAGTTACATTTTTCAGTGCTTATGTACCTTTTCCTCAGAAAATGTTTAAGAAAAATGCATGAAACTTTGTACTCTTATTGATACAAAATAAAGGAACATTTCCTTGGAATAGAATTTTATGTAGTCATTAGAAGAAATTAACGATAGTATCACAAGATAAATTAACTCTATTTCGGAAGCTGAACTTAAGCGCGTGAAAGAAAATTCCCTAAAAGAGTGCCAGAGTTGTGTGGATGCAAGAGGAGGACATTTCCAACATCTCTTGTGATGAGGTACGTGGTTATTTTCATTGCAAATTTAACTGTAATTGTGAGAACCTGAATCATTACACTGTTAGCAGTTTTATTTGCGTAGATATTTCAACCAATCGCTAGGGAGTTAGAGCTGTGGCCGCCGCAACGCAGAAACCCGCACGATTGGCCAACTCTTACGAGAAACGCACTGTAGAACGTCTCCATACAAAATTGTGGAAATATAACGAAACTCTCATCTTCCCCCGAATGACCTTATAATGCCATCTTCAGTCTGTTAGTGTATGTGTGTAACAGATTTGTTTTCCCTTGTAGAAAGCGGTAATAGGGTGGCAACAACACATGAATAAATATAGCAAACATCATTCTCATGCTAATAACCCGTGACTCGGACACCGCGGCGTCTATGACGTATGGCCGGAGTTGCATCCCCTCGCACTTCTTATCAAGTCGGCCTCCCACTCCAATGGAAAGGTTTGCATGTAAAACGCCAAGGTGTATAATTCCCCCACCCCCGTACCGTCCACAATTCCTTGGTCAGATCCGATCTAAGCTTCAGAGTTCAGTTCTTGTTTTGGGGTCAGGTCAGGTGTACAAACTGCTCACAATGATATCGAGTACGGTTCTCCCTTTGCTGGCGATAGCTTTTGTTTTAATAACTTCACATGGGGCCTTGGCTGAGGATATGACTACAGAAATGATGAGTAAGTACCAACAATATTATTGTTAATTTCTCTACCGGTAACATAGGTACTATAAGTAAAAAAATCAGATATTAATCACTTATCTTCCTCTGCCAATATTAAGGTTTAAGGTATAGTATATTATGTATGACGTTCTCTTCATGCAAATTGGTTGTAAAAATACCATATCATATCGCATGCCCGAAAGAAACATAACCCAAATAAAATCTCATTAATGCACTCATGTAACTTTCTTTACCCTAACAACCGAAATACACCTTTCTCATTTCACATTCTGATAAAGAATAAAATCAGGCAAACTGATATAACAAAGTGCCAGTATGCTTTTGTTTAATCAGTTATAATTGCAATTATGATATACAGAAAATAAGTAATTTTTGTTATCGATTTCCGAGGTAAGCTCCAGATTCATTCATTAAGTAGAGCTTCAGGGAGAACAAAGGTCCAGTTTTTTAATCAGCTTTAAGTCGTCCAGCATCAGCAGAACTATACAGATTTGTGATATCTTGACAATCGCACACTCACATAAAAATACAAAAAAGGTAATATGTCAAATTGGCCGGCTACGGAAATTGAACCAGGAACAACCAAAATGTTGTTCAACCAAAATGGGTGGCAACAACCAAAACAACCAAAATGTGAGTCCAAGACTCCTCGCTCAATTTAACAATCTACTTTCATAAGCGTATGTGAAGGAATAATGTTAATTGTCATAGCTAACTGTATTGCAATTTCCAAAGCCGTATATGAATACTGTAAAACAATATGTTGTCATGATAACTAATTTGCATTTCACAAATGCTTTCATAAAATAGGCACTAAATTGGGCTTTACTCTGGTACCGTTCAATCGATTTTGTCCAATATCAATAGGGTTCTTTCCATGGACGTTATAAACGCGTATACCAAGTGTCATTAATTAGTAATTAATTAATTAATGTATTATATTTAATCATTAATAAGTAATTAATTGGTAATTATATTTTAGAAATTAAGTGTAGTCAAAGCCCCCTTTATTCAAAAGCAAGTATGGTCAAAGCCCTCTTTATTTAATAGCAAATACAGTCGAAGTCTTCTTTATTCAATAGCAAGTGTAGTCAATGAAGTGTAGGCCTACGGCCCGGAGGCCGGTCCTGCCCTGGGACAGCGGTGGGAGGGAGGCCCACGGCCCGGCCTAGGGAAACTAGGCCACGTAGGGTGGCCAGTACATTTCGCGGAATGGGAATGAGTCCTGACCCAGGAAGAAAATTTTACATCTCTGAAAAATCCCCGACCCGGTCGGGAATCTAACCCGGGCCACCCAACTCACCAACGGCGGTGGACATCTTTATTCAATATAAAGTATATTCAAGGTCTTCTTTATTTTGATTATCAAGTTACTGAAAGCCCTCTTTATTCAATATCTTCGCTCGTTTCATAAATATACTCGTTGCATAATGTACTATTGTGGTTTTTATTATTAATGTTTTATCCTCCCGCTAAGATCAAGCAAATTATTAATAGTTTCATAGCGAAAAGGAGCAAGATGGGTCAAAGCCTGTCACTTATTCTTCACTTCCTTCTGGCGGAGATTGAATCAATTGTTACACTCAATAATTCATCATAATGAGTAACTTCTTTTAACGAATCTGGAAACAGTTCATTATTTTATTGCATTTTATTGTGGATCAAGAATAATTTTAAGGTACTGAATTATTTTTAATCATTGGCTTTCTGCCAGATCCAACATTCATTTTAGAGAGCCAGTTCAATTTCTTCTGGTTACTGCGAAGGCACTCGTAGTGGTAGAAGGCTCCTAAATGGTCTAAGTATGCTGGATATCCAACCAACATCCAACAAAAGTGAATTGAACTTCCTGTAATTCACCTTGGTTTATACAGGATGTTAATGAATTACGCCGAAATAGTTTACATGTGTGTAGAGATGTATATTAGGAGATGTTTGCTCTATGGCCTCAATTTTTTTTATTACAGCATAAAATCTCCAAATGCATGGCCGCCACTGACTTCTAACTTTTAAAAAAATGCAAACAAAGGAACTTCGTTGTTAATACTGGATATATGAATAAGAAAACTAATGCACTGGCGGCCAGTCATGTGATTATTCTGAAAATTTTGCAGATAATGGAAGCACTGAATTATGATATAGCTGTTGTTGAATGATTTAGAATCAGATTTTTATCGATTACTAAGAAGGCATAAAATCAATTTAACGAAAATTATAACCCTTTTTTGGTTGATTATTGCCTTATGAGCACCAAATTGTAATGACTCTAATGCCCTGTAACGTTCACATTTTACATCATAGAGCAAACAAACATCTCCTAAGTTACTTAAAATGATAGTGATTGATATCCGGCCTAACCCGGATATCAATCACTATCATTTTAAGTATAACTCTGGCCGTGGAAGCCTGCGAACTAAGTTAATACAATCTCCTAAGTTGCTTGTCTAAGTCCCCTCTATACACAGGTAAAATACTTCGGTGTTATTCATTAACACCCTGTAGATGTGTTGCCTCTATTAAACTTCCAACCCTCGTAATCGATAAGTATGTATGCATAAACAGAAACGATTAGGTTTTTTTCCACTTAAAATCCCCGGCAAGTAAGTTAAGAAAGAGACCATAGCATACAGGAAGTATACTAGGAATTTTCCTGTGTTCCACATAACGACATGCAAATTGCAACGTTATCCAAGTTGCATTGTTCTGTCTAGCTTATCACTGCTCGTAACTTTCTACTTTCGTGCCAGCAATCGCGGAAAACATTCATCAAAATCATGATTACAAAACGAAATACTCTACAATTGCGTCTTCTTCCTTGCATTCCAGCTCAGGAATGTATAAACGCCAGTTTTTAAACCCTCTCTTTAACTTTCTTTCTTTGTGTGTTAGTGGTGTAAACTCGATTTCAAATTTCACCACCATAGGGGTTACAGGAACGAGTCAGTCAGAGAGTCTTTGTGATGTTAAAATCCACCATAAATACAAGTAACTTTTGCATGGCTAGTCTACATTATTATATTATAACTAATTAGTTTTCTTCACAATCTATAAAACATAGGTCTAACCAGTCAAACAAACTGTCTTGATGATAGAGGTTATGTTATTCATGTAACCATAAGGTGGTACAGAAAATCATTCGTTTCAGAAATGAAGCTGTCTCCCCTATTAATCAGCTGGTTTGTGCTCTACGGTTGTCTACGGTATTATGCTACTGGCAGTACACTTATAGTAACACAAGCACGATGTCGCCAATATTCCATTATATCACAACCTCTAGTAATTGTCTTTATTTTCACATTGGTAAATCGCATTTTCAGTCACATGAGTTTTAAAATACGCTAAATTGAGTAATCCTAAAGAAATATATTCATTTTCACCTAAATTTTTATTTTAAAAGACCTGAATTAGAATGGGTAATATGGCAAACCTGTATATGACAAATGACGATCAGTTACTATACAGAATCATGGCCTCTTGTATTACAATTTTACCATGGACTCAGAACAATAAATTAGCTAATTGGCTTTAAACTAAAGCCACATTACAGTGGTGAAATGAATACAAACTAAACCGACTTTAATTTCTCTCTATAAACTAACCCACCATGAGTTAAAGATGCTTTATCATAATTTTGGTGAAATTCACCCAGAGTTTTTAGTTAAATTTGGACTAAGTACACTACAAGGAGCTAGAAGAGACGTTGGACATCCCTCGGGTGAGGACGTCTGTAAATAAAAGAAGAAGAAGAAGAATTCACTTCACTTTTATTTATCGACGTCATATCCGGGAATTTTGACGTCCGTACATGTAGTTGATTAAATAAAAATTATGTAGTTTGTATGTATTATCCAACTTTTACAGTTTCATTTTGCACTTATGTAGGAATCTTGATAATGCGCTTGCTGCTTTGTGTGGTTGATCCTCAGTAAATGCTGTTAGGTGCCAAGAGGAAGAATTAAGAAGGAAATTGCGAGACTTGATTTCTCACACAATATATAAACTCATGCCGGACTGCGAAGAAAACATTTTACTCAATAACCAGATCCTAGTTAATTGTTGTATCGTATTCTGTGATTTTACATGAAATTTAAATTTTAAATCTTCTTCTAAATTGTTTGCATCATTTTATTACAAATTTAAGACAAATGACTGTATCCCTAAAACTAACTCCGTGGTGCTAATATCCAGAAGGGACAAGGCCTACCACCCGACCGCTGCATCATCTACCATGGGCAGACGGCAGGATTGAGGGCATGCGGTCTGCATGCCGACACCCACGGCCGTTAATGGTATGACTGTATCCCATAGGATACAATATTAATTTAAGGGTGGACACCATGTGCTTACTTCTTATACATGGCCACTAACCAACTAACTTACTAAAAAGTATATGCATGTATATAATATAGGCACACAGGCATACGTGCAACGGAAGAAAACGAATCTCATAGTAACACCTGAATATAAGTAACATCGGAAGGAGGAAAAAAAAACCATCTCATTTCAAAATAAAATTAGGTAAACTAATGTAACAAAGTGCCAGAATGTTTATGTTTAATCAGTGATAATTGAAATTATGATATGCAGGAAATAGTTATTTTTGTAATCGATTTCCGAGTTAAGCTCCAGATCGATTCATTAAGCAGGGCTTACGGAAGAACAAAGGTCTAAAGTTTGATAAGCATATGTGAAGGAATGTATTAGTAGTGTTATTTGTCAAAGCTAACTGTATTGAAACTTCCAAAGCCGTGTATGAACACTGTAAAACAATATGTCATGAGAACTGACTTGCATTTGATAAATTCTTTCTAATATATTACCATAATATAGGCACTAAATTGGGCTTACTCCGGTACCGGTCAACCGATTTGGTCCAATATGAAAAGGCTTCTTTCCATGGACGTTATAAATGCGTATACTGAGTTTAATGAAAATCGGACAAAGCGTACCATTCTGGCACTTAATAAAAATTAAGGGCGTGTCCATTCACATTTTGACGGTATTGCAAGGAATGTCTCCAGAACAATTTTTTCTACTATACAGAAATGTGGTTATCTGTATCGAAATGAGAGTAAATAACTCGATATATACGAGGGATGGAACATAAGACATGGCAACTGTTTTCTTTCTCCAAGTACCATGATATGTATGTTGCGGGAGAGTGTGGCATCTCTAGTATATGGACACATCATTTGGTAGCATTGTGATGTACGGTTATACGAATTGAGGCGGTGGTAATTTAGTTGTGAGTCTACCGCCATGCAGAATGGATACCACAAGACGTGAACAGCTTTCTTAAGTCAAATTAGTCATTATCCGAGAGGGAAATGCTAGGAGCTGATATAGGCTATAGTTTACCTCATAACAACACCAGAGTATATATACGTAACATCAGACATTATGTACTCATATCTGGCCTTCTTTTTGCTGACGATCAAGTAATTGTTGCTGAAGATGGTTAAGGTGTTGATCATATATGTACAAAATTGCAAGAGGAATACACAAAGTGGGGAATAAAAATGATTTTAAAGAATACAGAGTACATGACATCAAGGATTCAAAATACAAGAAGTTTATGATTTCAAGTATCTGGCATCGATCGTACAACTGGATGGATAGTCAAAATTAGGAATAAATAAACGTATATGTCAAGAAAGATGGACAATTGGAATATTAAACTCATTATTATGGAGCAGTAATATCATGAATAAAAAGTATGTGCATATACAAATCAGTAGTGGAGAGCATATTGTTATAAGGAGCAGAAAGTGGACAGTAATGCAAAACTACAAGCCACAGAAATTGATTACTGGGGAAGATCAACAAGAAAATCGAGGAGGGAAAAAGTAAGGAATAAAGGAAGTCCGACTGATACATGGATGGATGATGTAAGGAGGAGCATGGTATTCAAAATGGGAAGGAAATTATGCATTTTGTATGTAATCATAGGACAGAAGTTTCCTCTGGCGCCTCAGCTGGTAGAGCACCTTCTCGGAAACCCGAAGGTCACGAGTTCAAGTCCCGGTGTGAAAGGAATTTTTCTGCTAAAATATTCTCATCAAATGTTCAACGGAAAAAAAATATTATTTTGATTTATGCATACATATCTACAGAAGTAGTCCTGTTGAATGGATTCTTCAGCGCCCATTTACGTACTTCCTGCTCTAATACAAATTAATGTGCCAAGGGCGGATGTTGACTTTTCTTCAATCAATACGTCAGTCAGGTATTCATCATAGCAATTCATTCTCGAGCACTAGTCAATAGAAATACTAATGAAGCTTGCTTTACTGTCATTCTAATCTAATCAAACATACTGTCAGGTAAATTAAAAAGTTAAAAATTACCACCCGCTATTCTTCCAAATTATTAATTTCTGAATTTAACGTATTTAGCATAGACCAAATTTACAAATACGTCGAATTAGGTTATTTTCATAAACATTTGACAATTTATTTATTTATCATACATTTCCCTCTGGTATAGTTAAGGCCTTCTCTTCCACTAACCAGAGGTGGATACATTCAATCCTTACCAAATAATAGAATTAAGAATTACAAAAAAGAGACATGATTACATTAAATAAATGTAAATTATGTTAGTGAAAACTATAATTAAAACTATATTAAAATATAATAATGAAAATTCAACATTGTAATTAGATCAAATTAGAGAAATAATAATAATAATAATAATAATAATAATAATAATAATAATAATAATAATAATAATAATAATAATAGGAAGAAAAAGAAAAAGTAAAATAAAAATAAATGAAAACAATACAAAAGAAACTATTTTTAACATGGAAGTAGTATATAATATGTGTTAATGGTTGATGGTCAAGTGGTCAACTAACTTCATCTTGAACTATATGTCAGAAGGTCATGAATATCACACGCGAAGGAATTAATTTAATTTATTAACTGAACCAAACAACTTAAACTGCTGGAGTTAAGCACTGTTCAAGTTTTGGCCAAAGGCCATACAATTCATTTATTAGAAACCATTCTGAATTAACTGGCTTAAACAACAAACAATTTAAGTCTGAAATTAGAAATGTTGCATAATTACTTTTATTTCCTCGCTTCTGTCATTACCACATTTCCAATATTAAACTTTAAATAAAATATAAATATAATTGTTTTGGCTTATCTTGAAATATGTTTAACAAAAAATATATATTAATGTATTTATTCGAACATTTCCATTGTAAATGTAACATGTTCTGCCCTTACTGTAAATAATATTAACTCATACTTTTCTATGTTTTGTAAATCAATTTTTTTAATTAGTACAAATAATTATTTTAATCTAAGTTACTTTATTGTATTGAACTGAACTGACCCCGAGCACAAGCTTTGCTTCTTTGGGTGGCGTTCGAAACCACATTTGTATACACTTATATTGTAATTTGTAGCAATAAATTTAAAAAAATGTACAAAGATACAAAAACGATTCTAGCAATAGCTGGTGGGTGTACAAGAGAGATTCTTACAAACATTCATTTAAGAAATTTGAAATATTCATCCTCCCTTGCGAATATATTGCAGGAATGGACATTCAGTAGTGTCTCAATTTTGTATAATTGGTCGAGAGTTATATTAAATTTGGCTGGGTATTTTCTATCCTATACCAAATACTATAGAGACAATACCGGACAATTACTTGTAGAGAAATGGGGGACAGATTTTGCAGCACTCCTGGTGGCACAACCTAGAAACTTGGGGCAAAATTAATATATTCAAAACATATTATATAAACTGTAATATGCTATTCTGAGCCATTAGGTAGATACCCCTTATACATAACATGCCGAGTCTGGTTATTTCGGCTCTTCTATTAAAAACTGTTTAACATATATGTATCTAGATACTGCAATTGTATTCAGTAGTAGCAGGTTGGGCCGCTAGATGGTGCTCAAAATATTGTCCCCCGATATATCGCAAAGTGTCCTGTATTGGTCTAGATTGTATTTGCCTATACTCTCAGTAGTAAAAAAAAAAAAGTATTTTACAATGATTTTAAATTCATTAATCTTGATAATTTTGTAAAAGTAAAGTGTTCCTTATTACAGGCCATGGCGGCCCAGAGGGTTCCAGGAGGTTGAGGCTCCCATATTTGTAGACATTCGGGCATGAAGGTGGCAAGGTTGTCAGCCATATGCACCTTCGCCTTTACCCCCAGGATTGATCCTGGTACTCATATATTTTAGAGGCTGAGTCGACCCCAGGGCCATGGTGCCACCAGAAGGATTAGGCCAATAGAAAAACTCAAACGACCTCATCGGGGAACGAACACGCGACCTTCCGGTTTGTAGCACAGCGCCTCAACCACTACGCTACGGCGTACCCCGATCATTTTATGGATGAAGTAAATTAATATTAACTGTTCTTAAGCGTTTACATTGACACTCACTGCTACTTTTGCTAATGTGAATTTCTTGTTGGAGAGCTTTCGACTGCATAGGAAGCCATCTTGAGCAAATGACTCCCATGTTGTCAACGTTGCGGTTACGGTTACGAAGATGCGGTAAGATTTTGTCGTGTAATTACATTGGAATAAAACCAAGAATGTCCTATTCCTGTTGGTATCTTGATTCGTGAGAGCTTCTTAATTTGTGTATTAAAATTATTTTACTAAATTTTTGGATATGCATTTCAGCCCAAAGTAGCTCTATGTAGATCATGTGGGTCTGTCTGGTTATTGTGGCACACTGACCAAAGAATACGCTAGAGTTAAAGAGGTCTTTTTTTTTAGTTTTTCATTTTTTTACTCCAGACTATCCCATGGATGGATTAACCTTAACTGATTTCATTTTTCTTGTTTCAGACGCAACGTCGACGACAAAGATGCCTATGATGAGTAAGTACCCTAGGCTACTATTAATATTCCAATGGTTCAGTGTCTGGTTTTCTTCGTCTTGCAAATATCCAAACCAAAGCAAACGACTTGCATAGTCATAGAGCAGAAGTAATAATAATAATAATAATAATAAATAAATTTGTTCCCTAAACATAATACATATTATGTAATAGAACTCGTCAGTATATAAAAGTATGAACATGATTCATTGAAGATTAATTTAAATATCTTCTCGTTGAGATTCTACAAATTCTTGAATTGAATAAAAAGGATTTAGCAATAACCACTTATGAAGTCTAGTTTTAAAAATCCTTAATGTAAGACTAGTGAAGGCCATTGGCAGCAGATTGTATAATCTGAGTCCCTCAATTTTATAAGATTTTGAGGTTATATGGAGTCGATGATATGGTATGTCAAATTTTTTTCCATGACGTGTTTGGTATTCGTGTACACTATTTCTGATAGGAAAATTTACTTCATTTTTCTTTATGAAGATAAGTACATCATAAATATACAAATTTATGACTGTCAAAATTCTCTCAGTTATAAATAAAGGTTTACAATGATCAAATTTTCTGGAATTTGTTAATATTCTTATTGCTTTTTTTTTGTATTAGTAAGACTTCATGCATACCCGTACCATTTCCCCAGAGCACCAACCCATATCTCATTACACTTTGAAAAAAAGCAAAGTATGAAATGCGTAGGTACTCAATTGGTACATGATTCTTTAGAGCTGCAAGTAAATAGATCACTCTAGATAACTTACTGCAAACGTAAGCAATTTGAGTTTTCCATGAGAGATGTTTATCTATATATATTCCTAACAATTTTACACTATCAGATACATCACCTAAAATATCATGTGTCGGTCTCAATGAGAAAAGAATACGTTGAGTTTTTTCAGTGTTTAAAAAGAATCCATTAATTATAAACCAGTTATGTATTTCTTTAGTAGAATTCTCCACAATGCTGTACAAACATTCTACATTCTTCTCTATGTTGAGAAAGGTGGTATCATCTGCATATACTACCATACAAGCTGGTGAATTATCTATTGTGCCTATGTCATTTATATGAATTAAAAAGAGAATTGGTCCCAATACCGAGCCCTGGGGGACACCAATGTTGATACATTTTTCATCGGAAAGTTGACCCTTTATATTAACTATCTGTCTTCTATTGTGTAAATAAGATTCAAAAATTTTTATTTGATGACCTCTGATTCCATATCTTTGCATTTTTTGTAACAGTATGTTGTGATTGACACAATCAAAAGCCTTGCTTAAATCGCATAGAGTCCCATGAGCATAAGCTCCTTCCTCAAAAGTATCATATATTTTATCAACTAATGTGTCTATGGCCATTATAGTTGATTTGTTTGTTCGATATCCAAACTGATTTTCTTTAAAAAGGTTATTACATTCAAAATAGTAATATAATTGCTTTTTAATTAGATATTCCATAACTTTACCTATTGTTGGAATTATTGAAATTGGCCTGTAGCTTCTAACATCATCAGGATTTCCTTTCTTATATATAGGAGTAACTTTGGAAAGTTTTAGACATCCTGGAAACACACCTTCATTGAGACATAAATTAATACAATAAGTTAATGGCACTAATATACAATCTAATATTTCTTTAAGTAAATTATTTGACATACCATAAACATCTTTCGAATTTGAGTTTTTAAAACAGTTTACGACATTTCTTATATCAGCACATGTGATTTCATTTATGATAAAGCCATTTCCTGGTACTTCAGTAGAGTTAAGATGGTCCAAAGCTGTATCAACGGATGGTAATACATTAGAAGATATTTTTATAACTGAGTCTACGCAAAAATTACTAAAGTCACTTGGTGTTATAGCATTACCAATGGTTGTTTTACTTCCACTTGTTTCTGACTTGATTACTTCCCAGGCAGCCTTACACTTATTGTCCGAAGTCTCAATAAAACGTTGATTAACATCTTTTTTGGCATTTTTTATACATCTTCGGTATTCTTTTCTAAGTCTCCTTATTTCATTTTGTAAACCCTCATTTGGATAGAATTTATATATGTCCCTTAATACAATTAGTTTATTTTTCATTGTTTCAAGTTCTGGTGTGTACCACTTCATTAATTTTTTATTTGTTTTTCTTAGATTAGGATTAATTGTTTTCTTTTTTACTGGACAACTATTATTAAATATATGTAAAAGAGAATCAAAAAAAGTATTGAAAGTATCTTCCGCTGATACTATTGAGGTAGCTTTATACAGGGAAGTTTGCCAGTTAACATTATTTAACTGTTGTTTGAAATCATATAAATTGTCAGAAGTAATGATTCTTGTCTCAATAATTTCATTTTTGTGATGACTATGAGTTATTTTCCTATTGTGTATATCAAATAAAAGAGCATCATGATCAGAGAACCACACAGGTAAAACACTAAGTTTCGAACTCATACAATAAAAGTTTGTAATAATATTGTCCAAACAAGCATTTTTACGTGTGGGAATATTGTTTATGAGATGATAATTCAGTTGTCTTAATAAGTTTTGAAATCGAATTAGTGTGTTACTTTGCGTAGTTACATCAAATTGAGCATTATAGTCTCCACATATAACAACATTAAAGTGAAACTGAGATACATACTTCAACAGCTCTTCAAATCTATCTAAAAATAGATTGACGTCACCAGTGGGTGATCTATACACACATAAAATTACTAAGTTGAAGGTTACTAGCACTACTCCTGTAGCCTCCAAATTTTTTTCTGAACAAAATTGATCTAAGTCTAGTTTCTTAAAATTGAGGGACTCAGTTAAATAAATTATTGCTCCCCCATTTTTATATTCTTTTCTAGAGAAATAATTCCCAATTTTATATCCTTCTATGTTTGTATACTCGACCTCAGAATCAACTAACCAGTGTTCGCTTAAACATAGTAAGTCACTTTTAAAATCATGTATATATGAACTAAGTTCTAAAGTTTTTTGTCTTAAACATTGAATATTCACATAAAAAATACTTAATATATTCTGACTCAGCGGTGTGTAAATAGAACATGTGGCCCACACCAGTTTCCCTTGCTTATGGGTCAAGGTTGAAATATTCAACACTTTTGGTCACAATTAGCATTTTTAAATTCAGTTGTGTTTATATTCCTTTTAGCTACGAGGCCATAAGTTATCAGGATTTTGGGATCTGTGTCTATACAGTAGGGTGGGCTACGGAACTATTAACTGTCAATTGTTTCTATTATTGGTGTATTTTTATGGAGTAAATTTCAACTGATGTTAATTTAAATGGATATGATACAGGATGAAATGGTGAGGATGATTCATGGTATGTAAATATACAATTCGGCATTTGCCTTTACGCCTGGGGAAACCATGAAGAAACCCTTGTCGAATTGGCCGGCCATGGGATTTGAACTTGGGACCTCCCAAATGCGAATGAAAGATTTTTGATAAAGAAATATAATATATCTTAATGTAAATATTGCATATGTTTCAGTGTCTTCAGGCACTTTTAATAAATTAAATATTGAATTAATTAAATATTGAAAAGGTTAAACTAAACTCCATGGTGCTGCATCCCTTTGAGGGATTAGGCCTACCATCCGATCACTGCGTCGGGCAGGATTGGGTGGCATGCCAACTTCCTTGGCCGTTATTGATGGCTTACTGAACATAAGCCCCTACCTATCAAGTAGCTTCTCAGTTTATGTCATGAGGCTAAGTGCACCCCATTCCAGACCTCCTTATCTCAGAATAATCCGAGAAGCAATCGTGGCTCGAACCCAGACCCTCGGGTCCGTAGTCAGAAACTACTAGACCACGCAGGAGGTCATTGAAAAGGCTACATTCGTTAAATGTTTAAATTTTAGTTATGTAAATAAATAATTTCTGAAAAAATAAACTGACTACCCTAAAGTAACAAAAAGTTAATACTGTAATCAAATTATTTTTCCTAAATATCAGAAACGCATGTAATAATAATTGTTTATCCTGTTGTAGTAAAGATACAAGAAAACTAATAAGCAATATTTTTTTAGTTATGCAATATTTTTCTAGTTATGTCATTGGTCCTATTTAAAAAATCAGATTACTAAAATATTCTGTGCTAAATTTTATTTTGAAATATGCAAATAGTTTCAATATTTTTAATAACAAAAAACTAATAAACTAACAGAAATTAAACTTTTCACAATATTACCTATTATACCACGAGTATGTGTACGAAAAATCAAGCGTGTAGCTTTAAAAATGTAGAAAATAGAAGTTTCATCCATTACCCCATTCAGTCTTAAGGAATTAGATCTATAGGCTATCTATAGACTATGGACTGTTCGAAGGTGTACCTAACTTCGTATGTTACTCCGAATATTGTGTCACGAAATAAGGTGGATTTACCCTATTGTTCTCCTGAATTTACTGTATTCTTATAACAAAATAACTTGAGCTTTTTAACTCAAAGAAATCTCCAAACCTTGAGAAGTCCATTATAAATCTGCGGGGTTTTGAGATATTTTAATTGCTCTTTGCAGTAAGACTGTTTAATATGTAGATTTTATTGACCTGTTGATAAGATAGAACATTTTTGTGCATCTGAAAGCTGTAAAATTATAACCAGAATAGAAAGGGAAAGGCAGACGTGGGGATTGGATTGCATAGCTTATAATATGTGGGATTGTAAAGTTATATTCAACCCAACACGCTATGCCAGGTTATACAGCATAGCCTATAATCACGCCAAGCTGTTCTTCTTCTTATGAGCATTGATCTTTCTTCAAACTGCGTGAATATCAAAGTTCATAGGTTTCTGGTATATTACTGGGGTTCTATTCCTGGGTCAGACAAGTGAGATGCGATATCCGAAACATTATCTCTCTGTGTTTCCTTTTGACTCAGAAGGGAAGAGTCAAATCTCTCACTCTTAACTCCACCTTGATATTCTAGCGACAGAAACAATTTATCATTACTAGAGATAGGATTTTTAAGACCTATACTAACTTGCTTACTTAATGGCAAAAGACAATTCTTAAGAAAGCTAAAGGAATATTATCTATTTGATGGAACCCGGAGGTTCATTGCCGCGCTTACCTGAGCCCGCTATTCAACCCTATACTGTGCTAACTCCATCCAACAATCCCTCGCAAAACCCACATCCCTTGAATCTATCCTAATGTTGTCCTCCCACCTACGTCTAGGTCTTTCAAGTGGTCTTTTCCCTTAGGGTATCCCAGTCAATATTTTTTAGATATGTCTTTCCTCCCCCATGCGCGCAACATGTCCATCCTATTTCATCCTCCGTGATTTAATTACCCTTGCTATATACAGTGAAGAGTACAGGTCATAAAGCTCGTCGTTATGCAGATTTCTCAAGTCCCCATTTTCACTCTCTTAGGCCCAAATATTTTCCTAAGTCCCCTGTTTTCGAACACTCTCAGATTATGTTTTTCCCGAAGAGTAAGCGACCATTTCACATCCATATAATCAGGACAACTGTGTCATAAATTTTTATTTTAGATTTCTGGACAGGAGACGAAAAGATAAGAGTTTCTGAATTGCATAAAAACAAGCATGTCCTGATTTCTCTATACCAAAAATTGCCTTATAAACAAAGCACTTATGACTTAAAAATCCTTCAAAAATGCCCTAAAAGTTAATAAAAATTACCTAAATAAATGTTATATTCTGAGTTGATTAACTTCATGTTGATATCTATGAGGTTAACTTATATGTAACAAAATTCAATTTTAAGTTTTCACCTTATGCCCTCGTGGTCACTTGAAGTTGAGTGACAAATATGTTTATGTCACCAACTTAATAAATATTGCACATGGATTATAAGAAAGCCACTAAGCTTATGTGTTTATTCATAACTTTTTACAGCGTAAAAATTATTATTTACAAAATTTATTGCTGGCTTGCTGCTATTTTGCAACAGATCATGCCTCTTATCATACCAAAATGAATTTTTTGCACGACGTAACTAATTAGTGGTACTTACGAATATTGTTGCCGTAGATCGTAACTTGACATTCCCGCACGCAATCTCGTTGCTATGAAAACAAAAGAAATCTCCGTGCGGTAAAAATTACAAAAAGCACAAGTGCTGTAAGTAAAATCATCATAATACAAGCCTTTATGGAAGACCGGAACCAAGGCCCCCCAGTTTGTCCCCATAACAACCAACAAATGCGAATCACTTTCTGAAATATAACATCCATCTTCAATAGTGTATAAACATAATATTTTCAGCTAATATCTCCATTAATATAATTAAATTGATATAAATAATCATCGTGCAAAAAATGGCATGCAATACACGTGCCGTAAGCGCATAACGGATCTCGGAAATTGAAAAAAACTCGGCGCAAGCGCCTCGTTTTTTCAAACTCTTTCCTCGATCCGTATGCACCGCTTACGGCACTTGTATCGCAATATACTATAAAAGTATGAATGGCAGGAATTTCGGGAATACGGGACATACGAGAGTCGCCCAGAAAGTAATGCACCACATTTTTTTCTTCAACAATTATTTATTGAACACAATGATACTTACACACAAAAAAGAGTAATGTTTCTTCTACACTCCCTATTTTTCCACTTAATCTCCGTCCCGCTCTATGACCTTCCTCCAGCGAGACACAAGGGCGTGTATGCCCTGTTGGTACCACTCCTTGTTCTGGTCACGAAGCCATTTCTGCACTGTGCGAATCACTTCTTCGTCAAACTCAAAATCTCTTGTCTTTTGTATCGGGCTCAAAATGGTGAAACCAGGTTTCATCACCTGACACAATCCTGGATAAGAACGCTCCTCCCCTCAGCTTCAAAACGTTTCAGCAAATCGGAAGATTTTTTTTCCCCTGAGAAATTTGTGGTCCACCGAAACAAAACACACGTTTTAAAGACTTTTTGAGGATGACGAACAGGTGATTCGCACAGTGCACAAATGGCTTCGTGACCAGAGCAAGGAGTGGTACCGACAGGACATACATGCCCTTGTGTCTCGCTGGAGGAAGGCCATAGAGATTACGTGGAAAAATAGGGAGTGTAGAAGAAACATCATTCTTTTATTGTGTGTAAGTTTCATTGTGTTCAATAAATAATTGTTGAAGAAAAAATGTGCATTACTTTCGAGGCTACCCTTGTAACTTGAAAAATGTGGGACCCGAGATTATCCCCCAAATTGATTGAAAATATGGGATTTCCCGTTGGCAATCCTATGCGAGATCCAAGTCAACACCAGAGTATCACTGCATACTGGAAGGAAATGTGGTAGATACGCTAGTAATAGTAAATTGTGTTTTTATTTGCAGATCCCATGAAACTAGGAGACAAGTGCAACATCAACGATGACTGCAAAAAGTTTGGAATGCACGTCAAATGCGACATGATGAAGTGCTCCTGTATGAGCGGCTACAAGGAGGATAAGAGCATGATGAAGTGCATGCCCAGTAAGTAATTGCTACGGATAAGGGATGACAGAAATGTTGATTTATCCACTTTGGTAAAAAAAATGCTACTTTTTTATTTTTGTGTAAGAAAATGAAGCATGTCCTCAAGTACAACTGTGCAAAATTTTATACTGTTTGGACGCATGGAACAGGTGCTGCTGACACCAGTTTTTAAACCTCAGTGCGCTTCCAACTTTAATAGCATGCAAACTTTAATAGCTTGCTTTCTCGGTTTCAATGTGCATGTTGTTTTGCCACATTAAAAATCAATCTTCTCTCACAGAAATAGAGATATAGACGTAAAAATGTTCACAATATACTTTACGAAGTGTGTAATAAAATCAGATCTTCTGCACAGGTCTTAGTTATTTATAACCATTTTTTATTAAACTTTTTATTTTTATGGGTGAAATATTTTTTCAAACAAGAAATAAACATTATTTTAAAAAACCATCAGAAAATATATAAAGCAAACATAAAAGAAATTGAACATAAAAAATCAGATTCCTATTTTAATATCTGTCGAAGGAGGTAGATTTCAATTTTGATTAAAACTCAATTTAATTAAATATTTCAAAAACAAATTGAGATATTAAAATTAAATTTGAAACTTAAAAATCTGTTTACGTCTTAATTAAATGTACAAATTAGTTTTTATAAAATCACCCTCAACACTTCGTCATCCCAAGGGCCGATATCAGTGAAGATAACTTAAACCTCTCTTAGGTAATATTCTTTCAAGTTGCAGTACTGAAGTCCAAACATTTTCGTAAGGTAGCCTATACTCTGATAATTTATTTAACAGAAAAATAATAACATTATACTCGCGAACACTTACATCTTTTTACATAAATTGCTTGAATTATATCATTTTATTCTTAATTATATTGTTTTTCCGTAACAAATATAAATAAATAAGCGAATAGAACGAATCTTGTGCTTCCGTATGGGCATAAAGATTTGAAATGAAACGATTAAAACGTACCACAGACTCATGAACCTTACCCAAATCATGAATACACAATTAAAACAATTGATAACATAAAAAATAAGATCCCGGTTTCGACGTGCATTTTACGATTAAAGTGCGATGCCCGGGGAAAAAGATGACCTCAGATTCGAGCTCCATAGCTCAAAAAACCCCAAGTCATTCCTTGTTCTTTTTTTTTCGGTTGCTATGGCATTTAATCTCACAATTGAATAATGTCTTGTTAATAGGTGGCGTTGACTGTGCCTTCATCCCACGTAGGGGCAGAGCAAAGCACCGCTTAATATAATAGATTCTGAGAAATGACAGGCATCGAAACAAAAGCAGGAAGGGGTTTATCTAACCTTTTCTGCAATTCGAATGCAAAAAAGAATACATAGGTGGCGATAATATTAATATTAGTGAACCTTATAACAAAATAACTTATAAGAAAGTGATAGAAAATAAAGACGGAACAACGCTAAAAGAACGCCTTCACAGAAGTATACAAAATTGGAAAAGAGAATCCAAGGTTGGTATTTAACTTACGATAAAAATCTTGGCAATTTAGATCAGTTGAATTTTCCCTTTTCGTTTTCTGATCAATCTAGGTCGTTTCTTGCGTAGAGATAGGGCATAATATTTATCTCCTTAATTATCTTTAATATATTCCATTAACATTCTAGCCACCATCTTAACTACACTTAAATCGCCAGCAAGTCAAATTCGAGCTCTAAATTTTAAGCGTTTATTTGCTCGCTGATCTGTCATTCAATGTGCAGTAAAATTGATAATTATTAACTAAGTCTTAATTAAAGCGACAGTCAAATGGACATCGTCCCTAATTTTATTTAATCGATTAATCGAGTAAATTAAAATGTCCCTGATGTGTTTACATGCTAATTTTAAGAATAAAATAGACAAAATAAAAAGAATATGTGTTTTTAATCTCTAAAAGCGGGGTCATCCGCCATTTTTATGAAAACGAGTTTTTGTTTTATTCAGTACTAGCAGGTGCCAGCGGCCTTTCCTTCGATTATTTAGGCCTACTCAACTGCTAGATGTTTTAATTAAATAAATTATTTAACATAAAAATAATTAACACCAGTATTACGTTTTCCTCCAGTCTAATGTCTTACTGAGGGAATGAGTTCTCTCTACCAGATATACTATATAACTTAAAATCACTTTAACATGACCACGTCTGATTGGTACTAACGGTTGGAAACTTACACAGACTTTACTGTACCGTACTTGTTTTCTTTCAACATTATTTATGGACCCTGATATTCAACTTTTTTCTTTTGCAGATGCAGCAGTCCAGATGTTTGTTTCAGTGACCTGCCTTGCTTTGGCGATTGTTACGAAGTTCATTCTATAATAAACATTTGAAATATTATATCCTGTACACTTGAAAATGAGAATCCATATTTGATCAGAAATTGAAAACGGTGGTTAAAGATAGAAGTTTTATGTGTTAACATCGATAATATTATAAAAATACAGTGCGGAGGTACGACCTTCACAGGAGATGACAAATTTATATAAGACTTCGGCATTTATTTTATTCATTTTACAGCACCGTAATACGTAATACGTAAGAAAAATTGCCAAATAGAGGGGTAAATGTGTTCAGTATTATTATTTAATATTGGTTTTAGACATGTTGGGTATCGCCATTTCTTTCTGGAACAAGAAATGTACGTTTAATTCATGTGGAAGCAAACGCCTATATGTCTATAATACGTACGCCATTAAAAATACTTTTCATTATATTGATAAATTAAGATGACTATTTGTAAACGTCTTGCAAAGATTGTAGTCTTTCCCCAACATTATTTTATTTATACACAGATAAGATCACAAAACCAAGCGATGTGGAAGTGCCGGGTTCACACCCCGTGGTCAGCCGATTTGACTTTCGTTTTTTCATGGTTTCCCCAGTCGTAAAGACGAGTGCCTAATTGGATATGTATTTGTCATGACTCGTCACTGCTATTTCATTCTGTATCAAAGTCGCTTTGAAGAAAATTGAATATCAGTTGAAATTAACAGACGCCATAAACAAACCCGCCAATAATATAAAAACAGAAGCGCATCAATAGTTTCATGTTGCATGGCCTATTAGGACACACAGAACACGAATCGAGACGAGTTCAAATTAGCCTGAATTTTTTTTTAAAAGCCATACCATTATGGAAGGGAAGGATGATTGGTGTGATTTGGCAAGGACGAAAATTTTCAGTGAATGTACCTTTATTTGCAGACGACTTAGCGATCTTACAAGAGACTGGAGACAGCCTAAAATCCTCTATCTGTCCTTAATAATATTTCTGGATAATATAATCGTAATTTATCTATTAAAAATATTAATATGGCATTCATAAGTAAATATCCATAAGTTAGATCCAGAATTACATTAAAGAATAGGCCTACCATATTAGAACAAATCTCTACTTTCACCTATCTGGGCTGTAAACTTTTATACAAACGGAATCTACATATTAATAGGAAAATCATGAAACATCACATTCTATTACTCGATAACCTTATAATCGATAGCATAACATTCGCAATAATGACTTGAACGAAGACATAGTATCAAAGGACATCAGTTTTATTATTAATTATCATTGCATAGCAAAGAACAGAGATGTCTGGAGAAGCCTACACACCGAGTTGCTGGAAGAAGTTTAGTGAAAGTGAAGTGTTCACCAAGCTCATATGGACCAGCTCACCATATGAGATTCTAACTGAGCTACCCCTCATCAGAGGGAGGCCCTAGCCCTAAATGGGACACATGTGGCTCATTCATTCATTCATTCAATATGGTTGGCGTCTTTTGAGCGTGTTATAAAAGGAATAGTTTCCAAATGGGTAGACATGCAAGATGGATTGGTTTCGAGTCTTAATCAATTCCTTGAACATTAAGTGAGCACACATTCAATCAAGTCTTCAGTTCCAGGAAGCAAAATTATGATGCTAAGTCACTGACTCTCTTTCCCACATTCTTGTTGAGTTACACAGTGTAATCCTATTATCCACATATGCTACACCCTCTTACTATAATCAATTTTAATAGCTCTGGGGTTAAGCCAAGTAAATTTTTTATTCAAGGTTTTGTCCATTTTACGACAATCTTTGCAACAACCTAGCCTATAGTTAACTCTTCTTCCGACCTCCTCAAATTCACAATAATAATATAGTATTAATAAATAATTATACATTTAAAAAAACATATTTGAATTGTAAATTCTTTCATTTTTATGTAACTTCCGACAAGAGGTTGCGGGAATGTTATGATACTGATCAGTTGGTATATGTATACTAGACATTTATCGCGTTTGTACACATTACCTGCGGTAATCTTTGAATATTTGGCATTTGTTTTGAGTTTATGAAAATAGGTTTACATAATAGCAACAGTATAAACAACGGAGGTTAATGAGATTTGTTATAATAATAAATAGACTGACCAGATGTCCAGATCTTTAGATGCTATACCACGAGAAAAAATATCTCCGGTTTTGTTCCCGGAAAACAATAATTGATTACACGTTAAAATTATTTATTCGCTCTGAGTGGTATAAATGTTGCCGCAATTTTGATAGATTGCTTCGCAAATTACAAAGTAGTGTCATTGTAACACTAGGATGTCAATGCTTTTGCATATTTATTTTCTTGTAAGGCTAATGCATTGCTCAGTTAGATATAACTGTATTTTGCAACAAATGGAGCTAAATTAACCATATTTTGGTGCATAAATTGTAATATATTTTCGCTAATATAACATATTATTTTAAAATAGGGAATCAACTTTTACTAAATTACGAGTATATTGCGATTTACGATTTAAAATGCCAATAAAGCAGTTTCTTTTGTGTAGTATGTTAGTCCGAGTTCTTAACACCTAAAAAGTTTTGTCTGGACAAGAAATATCAACATTGTGAACAGGGTAATTGAAGTGCTTGGTGTTCTGGTCCACTATGCATGGCGCAAAATTAATCTTTGTATTAACTATACATTACTATAACACCTACACAAACTAACAAACATAACCAACCACTCAACATCGATAAATGATAATGCGATTATGCACGGCCTTCTTATACATCTCAACTTTCCGACCTTGTAAAGTTTAAAGAGGGCAGTGGATTATGTGACCCTACAATCAGAAACATAAAACAAAACAAATGATTCAAATAACAAATATTTAAGATTACTTTACCTACATAACTATAATTATAATATTGAAGTAAATATCTGATGGCCCTAAATAATAAGAAGGTAAGCACCTTTAATCAAAATGGAAGTACACCTTCATAGCATTTCAGTGTATGTTTGTGTAAATATGTAGGCTTAAGATTTATGTCATGTGTATAAAAACACACAACAAAACTATGTTACATTGGGCTGTTGTTATTATTGAAAAGAAGTTATGTAAAAAAAACTAATGTGTAATTCTTAATTTAGAAATAAAAAACTATTATATAATTTAGTCTCAAGTTCTACAAAACCACATTTCTTTAAAAAAAAATTAAAAAGTACATTATCCTCCTTTCCTAATTTACCTCCGTTTACTGAAACAGGACACTGCCCGAACGGGAGACAGCAATTCTAAGCCAAGATTTGTTGGTTATTCCATGTTTGTACAAGAGCCCTTAGTTAAAACTGAGTAAGATACTTTATTTTAATGACAATATTTAAACATCGCAGAAAAACAGTCTGTAGTACAAAATATAAATGAAACACTAAATATTTTAAATTTTATAAATTGTCTTTGTCGTGGGAAGCACAGATCTAGGTCAAGGGCCGCATACGACCGTAGGCTGCTAGTTAATTCCGACAGGTCGCGGTCCTATAAGGCCCAGCTGGCAAAGGTCACTTAAACGTCCCTAACTCTAGGTACAACTGAGGAAAAGAAAAATAATGATACGATTCCTATGTCACAACGCTTGAAATCCCCCCCCCCAGATACTAATAGGACAGCTTTTCCCAACCATATGCTACAGATGCCGTTCCGCATTGTGTTCGTATTTTGTTAATATAAACTTCTGATTGTTTAATTGAACAAAAACTGACCAATTCGGGAGGTCCCAGGTGCAAATCCCGTGGCCGGACAACGAATTGGATATTTACATAACATTAACCATCCTCACCTTTTCATCTTGTATCATATCCATTTAAATTAGTATCAGATGAAATTTACTCTATAAAATTCACCAATAATAAAAATAATTGACAAGCAATAGTTCCATGGCCTACCCTACTGTATAGACACAGATCCCGACTCCTGTTATGGCCTAGTAGCTAAAAAGAGTATAAACACAGCTGAATTTAAAAAATGACGAATTTATGTCCACATAATATCTCAAACTATTAATTCATTAGCACATGTTTTACCCATTTTACCTACCCTTTGAAAATTTTGGACTACAGCACTGTATACAGCTAATTGAAAGATCGTCTTCTTTATAGGCTATTTTAGTTTGGTCGTCAGCAAACAGTAATTTGTCACATGCATTTATATAACTGCATATTGCGATTCGACCTTGATGTTCCCCTCCCAAATCCTCGCTTTACTACAGCCACTTATCTGGATGAATATTATCTTTCAAGATCCCATGTCAATTC
The DNA here is from genome assembly GCA_964059195.1 of Ectobius pallidus. Taxonomy (NCBI): domain Eukaryota; kingdom Metazoa; phylum Arthropoda; class Insecta; order Blattodea; family Ectobiidae; genus Ectobius; species Ectobius pallidus. The sequence goes on from CAXKWD010000006.1 coordinate 167,648,287, forward strand.
GACATGGTCCACATGGTAAGTTTTAATTTCACAATTCTTATACTACTGAATCATCTTTCACGTGTAAACACCTGACATCCCCGTTATATCTACACGCCTATGTCTTGAACATAAGAAGAATAAAATCCTTTGAGATAGAAAATGCATTTTTTGTTCAGTCATACTATAATGCGCTTATCATACCTATGTGACGTATCAGTATCTTAATGGCATCCATTTAAGTGCAGATTTTCATTACAACACTGGGGTGGTATCGATTAATATCGATCACTGAACAATCTTGAAACTTTGAGAGCAGCAAATCAAACTGCATAATAAAGACCCTGTATTTAAAATAAAACCAATTCTGTTCGTCTTAATTTTAATATTACGCTAAATTGTGTTCATTTCGTGTTTTAAAGTTTCTTCGATTGAAGTTAAAATGACAATTTCGCCGCACGCCATCAGCTACCATCTATAGCAGAATATAAAAACGACGAGAGCTTACTAACAGCTAATCTTCTGTGTCAGCCTTCGAACAAAAACATTAAATTATGATCGAAAAAAGCATTCGTGTGCAACTTGGTTATAATGGTAATTAAGAAACTCGTATGAAAATTCTGAAACTCGCTTCGCTCATTTCATAAAATGCTCGTGTCTTAATAAATGTCATTATAGGCTTTTTCCATAATGTACTATTTTATAGAACAGAGGAATTTTCAAAACATAACATGTGCACTAAGGTATTCTTATAATAGATCTATAGTCTGTAAATTCATCAACATCATCTTTATGGCTTCAGCCTTTTGGCCCGTTCAAACTCCAATCATTCCATCAGAACTGATCCTGCCATCTCATCTTGGGTGTACCTAGGTTTCTCCTGTCACGTGGTTTGTAGCTATGCACTGTTCAAGAGAGTGATTAGTCTGTAAATTACAGTAGCTCATTAATATTTAAGGTTAATTTTAACCCTGAAATTAAGTGTAATTACTTTTGTTTTCTTTCAATTCATGCACCTGACGAAGCCACGGACGAATAAATCATCTGAACTGAACTGACTATGAGTGTCTATTTTCTGCTTTGGGTCAATCCATTAGAATTGAACCAAATTTAATAAAATTTGTTGCTCGACATTTTTGATTTTCCTAATTTTTTTACCAGTTATTTCCCAACTAAAGGTGAGTTCAAAACTATGGTAAAAAAAAAATTTGGGCTCATACTTTTTTTTTGGCGGCCATTTAAAGTTTGCTTTTTAACCATATTTCAGTCGAAAACATGTTTTGCACAAATGTATGTAACTCCGTTAATTGTATAGATAACAAGACAAAATAAACACCAAAATTATCAGAATGAAATGCTCTACATTTTTGTTTTAACACAATATTACCTAAGTAGTGAGGAAAGTGAAGAAAAAAATCAAAACTACAAATTGAAAATTGACTCAAAACGGAAGTTTTAGAGCCGCAAAATTATTAGAAGGAAGAAAGACTCGCCCTTATTTTTTTTTTCTGGTGTAGATCTACTATAGGACTACTCGCTGTAGAAGTTTAAAGCTTGAGAACTTTGCGGTTTTTTTTTTATACAATTTTTCAAAAATGCCCAAAACCGTATTTTGGCAATATTTGAAGTAGAATATCTCAAAAGGGACTGAGTGAAAAATTATGAAATTTATACAGATAACACCTCTTTATGATATAAAGATGTGATAAAAATTTGGTGACTGAGACTCACCTGGTTCCCGAGTTACAGTGCATCGAATTTGGCCAAAAATTGCGTTATAGGCACACGAAATTTAATAGTACAAATTCACTTTGCAATTTTAAATATAAAATTTTTGTGAGCCTAAGTTTGTTACACAATAGAGTTGTATATGTAGGCTACATTTTATCAGTTAGCATGACAAATATTTGGTTTCCTCAAAGCTTTGAAGAGTGTTGATATTTCGGTGCATAGTTTGCAGTTATGGCCAACTTCGATGCACTATAACTCGGGAACCAGTTGAGTCTCAGTCACCAAATTTTTAACACATCTTTATATTATAAAGAGGTGTTATCTGTATAAATTTCATAATTTTTCACTCAGTCCCTTTTGAGATATTCTACTTCAAATATTGCCAAAATTCTGTTTTGGGCATTTTTGAAAAATTGTATAAACAAAACCGCAATGTTCTCAAGCTTTAAACTTCTAAAGCGAGTAGTCCTGTCGTAGATCTACACCAGAAAAAAAATTAAGGGCGAGTCTTTCTTCCTTCTAATAATTTTGCGGCACCAAAACTCCCGTTTTAAGTCAATTTTCAATTTGTAGCTTTGATATGTTTTCTTCACTTTCCTCACTACTTAGGTAATATTGTGTTAAAACAAAAATGTATAGCATTTCATTCTGATAATTTTGGTGTTTATTTTGTCTTGTTATCTATAAAATTAACAGAGTTACATACATTTGTGCAAAACAAGTTTCCGGCCGAAAAACTGTTACAAAGAAAACTTAAAATGGCCGCCAAGAAAAACGTATGAGCCTAAAAAATGTTTTACTCTAGTTTTGAACTCATCTAATATTAGGGAGTAACTGGAAAAAAAATTAAGAAAATAAAAAATGTTGAGCAAAAAATTTTATTCAATTTGGTTCATTTCTAATGGCATTATTTGAAGTAGAATATCTTAAAAGGGCCTGAGTGAAAATTATGAAATTTATACACATAACACCTCCTTACGATATAAAGATGTGATAATAATTTGGTGACTGAGACTGAACTGGTTCCAGAGTTACAGTGCATCGAAGTTGGCCAACGCTTTGACTAAATTATAAATCGGTCATGTTAACTGATGAAATGTAGCTTACATGTACACCTCTTTTGCGTAACATACTTAGGTTCACTAAAATGTTGCATTTAAAATTACAATTTGGATTTTTACTATTAAATTACCGTTAAAATTCATGTGCGTATAATGCAAGTTTTGGCCAAATTCGATGCACTGTAACTCGGGAACCAGTTGAGTCTCAGTCACCAAATTTTTATCACATCTTTATGTCATAAAGAGGTGTTATCTGTATAAATTTCATAATTTTTCACTGTCCCTTTTGAGATATTCTACTTCAAATATTGCCAAAATATTGCCAATATTGGTTTTGGGCATTTTTGAAAAATTGTATAAAAAAAACCGCCAAGTTCTCAAGCTTTAAACTTCTACAGCAAGTAGTCCTATAGTAGATCTACACCAGAAAAAAAAATTAAGGGCGAGTCTTTCTTCCTTCTAATAATTTTGCGGCACTAAAACTCCCGTTTTGAGTCAATTTTCAATTTGTAGTTTTGAATTTTTTTCTTCACTTTCCTCACTACTTAGGTAATATTGTGTTAAAACAAAAAAGTAGAGCATTTCATCCTGATAATTTTGGTGTTTATTTTGTCTTGTTATCTATAAAATTAACGGAGTTACATACATTTGTGCAAAACATGTTTTCGACTGAAATATGGTTAAAAAGCAAACTTAAAATGGCCGCCAAAAAAAAGTATGAGCCCAAAACTTTTTTACCATAGTTTTGAACTCACCTTTAGTTGGGAAATAACTGGTAAAAAAATTAGGAAAATCAAAAATGTCGAGCAACTTGGCCTGATTCATTTCTAATGGATTGACCCCTTTCTCTATAACAATACCATTTACATGGAAACACGCTGTTGTAGAATTTCAGCGATTTCATTTGATACGAGGGCCGTCTACAAAGTTTCCCTGGGTACATTTACAGAAACAAAACACAATTTCAAGTAAATGGTTATTGTAACAGACACAGCCAGTGTTCAGATATTTTTCAACATATTCGCCTCCGGAATCGAGACATTTGTCATACCGTGGGACCAACTTTTGAATACCTATGTCGTAGAAGTCTGCCGCCAGGGATTTGAACCACTGGGAGACAACCACCTTTGCCTCTCTATCATTCTTTGTCATTTTGTGAGACGTAGGAAAAGATGGAAATCACTGGGAATGAGATAAGGGTGGATTTTTAAACACCTCCCAGTCGAACTTCTGCAGGAGTCTTGCTAGGAGATGTATAAACAACCACCCTACAACCCGGACTTTGCTCCCAATAATTCCCATCATTTCCTACACCTAAAGGAATGACAAAGACGCGGAGATATTTGTCACATAGTGGTTCAAATCCCTGAGGGCAGACTTCTACGACACAGGTGTTGAAAAGTTGGTTCCACGGAACGACAAATGTTTCAATTACGGAGGCGAATATGTTGAAAAATAGCTGATCACTTGCTGTGTCTGATGCAAAATATATTTCCTTTAAACTGTGTTTTGTTTCTGTAAACGGCCCCAGGGAAACTTACTTCGTGGACGGCCCTCTAGAAGTACATATAGATAAGCTATACATATAGTACTACTTTCCAAACTAAAATACCTATACGGAAGTTAATACATAGGCCTACCTCTTCAATGAGATAAGACTGAACATCTCCTAATTAAGAGTACTATGTTTCACATGTTTTTCTAGCTCTAATGAATAAAATTATCACTCCCCAACCCTGGTGGCAGCTTATCTGACTTGCAGAAGGCAAAGGACAACCACTGCGAGTATATATTCCTTGTTAAAGCAAGCCTGGTATATCACAACTTGTCTCCCTTCAAGAGAAAGAGGGATATACAAGGACAAACAAACAAACAAACAAAAAAGAAAGAAAAAGAGGGATAGACAGTGAAATGAATTATAAAATAGTGGGAGTAGAGAATGGGAAAGAAATGAAAAAGAGGGCGTATATATAAATAAACAAAAAATAACGAAAAAGTTTAAGTAAGAAAAAGAGTGTGAAAAATAGAAAAAGGAGACACTTTAAAAGAAAAGAAATGTGGAAATAAAGAGTCACGCCCTCAGGGACGGAAAAATAAAGACAGTGAAAGATAAAAAGTAACAGAGAAGGAAACAGAGAAAAATAAAATCAGGTAAACTAATGTAACAAAGTGCCAGAATTCTTTTGTTTAATCGGTGATAATTGCAATTATGATATGCAGAGATTCATTAAGCAGGGTTTACGGAAGAACAAAGGTCTAGAGTTTGATAAGCATATCTGAAGGAATATGTGGGTAGTGTTATTTATCAAAGCTATCTGCATTGCAACTCCCAAAGCCTATATGAACACTGTAAAACAATATGTTGTCATGAGAACTGATTAGAATTTGATCAATTCTTTCTATTACTGTACCATAAAATAGGCACTAAATTGGGCTTTACTCCGGTGCCGGTCAACCGATTTGGTCCAATATCAGTAGGCGTCTTCCCATGGACGATATAAATGTGTATACCAAGTTTCATGAAAATCCGATAAAGCGTATTTGAGTTATTGCGCGTACAGACACACGGTCAGGCATTTTCCCGTCCCCCACACAATCTCATAGGCCTAAAGTACAATTCTGGCACCTAATAAAATTGCGAACCAGAAAGAAAGAACGAGGAAGAAAGATACATGTAAAGACAGAAAGATAGAAAGTGGAGGAGAGAAAACATAAAAAACAAACAGAAGCAAACTTAAGAGGACCTGGCAGAAATAGACAGATGGAAGTTGATAGATAGAGAAGGGGAAAGGTAGCGGGCGAAATCGTGTCAGAAACAATAGAAATAGCTAATGCAATTATTTTCTCTATCTAATCTGCAAGTGAACTCTGTCTCATATCTGAGTCCCTGATAACGCCCGACTGAGAGTTCTCTTCTAACTGAAGTGACTGTAGGTCGAGGTCAGGAAGATCACAGAAATATTTCCTGGGGCAGAACCATGTTTTCTGCGTATGTCAAAAACAAATCCTGAAAGTATTGTGATTTCTTCATTGTCAAGAAGTCTCATTTAGTGAGTTGCATAAGTTGAAGAAATACTGGTCCAGGACGTGATATTATGTAAGAGCGGGATATATAATTATAAAAAGCATAGTCATACTCCAGGCGGCCGCCAGTGGAAGAGAAGAAGTGTCAGTCAGTCTGCAGATTTCGCGATGGTAAGTACCTGTGTTTATTATAGGAGAACTTTATAATAACAACTTTGTCTTTATTATTAAAACATATTGTAATGTTTGCATGAAACAATGTTTCCCGAGTGTGAAAATGTACTTTTTTTAATGGATATTTCCATACATGTATTTGTTAGGTTTGAAATAACTATTTTAGAAAATATTCTTTAATTCAGGCTTTCACTAATTTGGATCAGGTCTCCCCCACATTAGTCCACATTAGGATTTACTGTAGTAACAAAAACACCTTGTTAAAATGAAGTACTCTTATAGAAGCTCTCCCTTCCTCCGTGCCAATTTAAGTAAAGTCAAGTAAACTAAGGTAAGGTAAAGTAAAATAATAATAATAATAATAATAATAATAATAATAATAATAATAATAATAATAATCTAAAAACTGCTCTTGATCTTGAAACGGAATTCAAAAAATCCCTTTAGGCAAGCCTACAGGCTGAGGTAGATTTCGAAGTGCTTTTGGTTTAATTTACTGTCGCTGCGCAGCACTCTTCTTCTTTAGCCTTTGCATGACAAACCCGCAGTAATAACTGCAAAAAAGAGGAAAGAGCCCTTCTTCAAACATTCAAATCTCGCCTTATATGAGAACTATCGAGAAACTAGTTATTGATTTGTTGAGTACTCATCAAGAGCTTTTCAACGATACCCCACAAGATTGGTGTCACTGTGAACTCCATAGGGAGTACTCTAATTTATTCAAACAAAGTTTCCCTCTATACTTCAAAGGGGCCGAGATATAAATGTTTTAAAATTTCAACACCTCCCCCGAACACCCCCTTGGGCCAATTTTGCTCAATAACGAACTTGTCCGAACTATTGGGCCTAGAAATAACATAATAAAATTTGGTTCAAATATCTTCAAAATTACGGCCGCTAGCGTGTAAAGATATATATATATAAATAAATATCACAATTTTTTTCGTACTTAGGGAGGCATGAAACGTAAAGATATGAAATAATTTTTCGAAAGTCATGACATGGTATCGATTGCAATAGGTAGATTTTTCTTCGAAAAAAATCTACCTAAAAATGTACTGGAACGAAGTTATCAAAAAATTTACACGTGAGAGTGGAAGTAGTCTTACAATTTTTTAGCATGAACACTCTTTGAAAAAAACTGAACATTACATGAAATGGAACCATTAAAACTATCACCATCTTGAAAAAGAATAAAGAATAAAAATCCTTACACATACGTCGTTTTTAACCACTTCAAAGACATTCAATCAAAATTAGAAGAAAAACAAAAACGCCTTTGGTCTTAACTGTATAACAAACAAACTTACAAACAGAAGAAATGCTGAATGGCTGAGTTAAACCAGGACCTCGCTTCGCTCAGCCAATTATTATTATTATTATTATTAATATCATTAACTAGCAATAAAATTCATATTTGGTTTAAATTATTATACTCCAACTATATCAGGGATTGAACCACTATAACAGTCAGTTTGAAAATATCCTCAGTAATTTTTACTTCCTCTGCCCGTACCATAGGTACTATAGGTAGAGGAAGTATTGTTTTCGACCCCAAAATTCGAAGTTGAGTTTTTAGCATATATACACGTTTCAAGGCCCCCTGAATCCAAAAATACTATTTTTGGAAACATGTCTGTGTGTCAGTGTGTCTGTGTGTCTGTGTGTGTGTGTCTGTGTGTGTGTGTCTGTGTGGAATATCTGTGAACAAGCTAGCTCCAAAACGGAAAATCGTATGAAAACAAAATTTCGTATTTGGGTCAGGTACCTTCTGAAGATGAGAGGATAAGATTGGCGACTATTTTCTCTTATTTTTAAGGGGACTTTACATGAAGAAATTTTCGTTTTTCGCGATTTTCTCGAAAACGGCTCTAACGATTTTCTTTAAATTTTGCACATGGGTTGCTTACACTAAGAGCTAAAACTTTTATTTGAAACATTTTTTTGAGAAAATTCTCTGAGGGTAGTTACAAGCCACCCACTGTTTGTAGAAAGTTTGTCTTACGTGATGAACAACTGAATTCGCGCTCTTTCACGGCCTCTTATTCTATATAAGAATGTGAAGTGAGAAAGATGTATTGTTAGCCATGTATAGAGTAAAGATGTATCTGAGGGAAATATTCGATAAATTTCGGAAATTATATTTTACGGCAGAAAGTTCAATAAACGTCTGCAGTCACTTTTTTTTAAGTTTGTTATATAGACTGCGCTTTTAGTCGCATCATTGAAAGAAGAGGTATTTATAAGATAATTAGCGTAAAATTGTTTCTTGCGATTCTGTAAAAGGATATGTGAATACTGCTAACTTTTATTTGGGCAGAGGAAGTTATGTGACTTTCACATCAGATTTTTTTTGGAAACATACTGTGTGTCTGTCTGTCTGTGAACAGGCTAACTCCAAAACGGAAAATCGTATGAATACAAAATTTTGTATTTGGGTCAGATATCTTCTGAAGATGTGAGGCGAAGATTGGTGACAAGTTTCTTTTATTTTTAAGGGGACTTTACATGAAGAAATTTTCGTATTTCGCGATTTTCTCGAAAACGGCTCTAACGATTTTCTTTAAATTTTGCACATGGGTTGCTTATACTAAGAGCTAAAACTTTTATTTGAAACATTTTTTCGAACAAATTCTCTGAAGTTATAAGCCACCCACTGTGAATACGCGCTCTTTGCAATACAGCCTCTTGTAACGGAAAATCGTACGAAAACAAAACTTTGTATTTGGCTTAGGTACCTTCTGAGGCTGTTACACGAAGATTGGCGACAATCTCTTATATTTAAGGAGACTTTATATGAAGAAAATTTTGTTTTTTGTGATTTCCTAAAAAACAGCTCAAACGATTTCCTTGAAATTTTGTACATCGAGTGCTTATACCAAGAGCTAAAACTTTTATAAAAAAAAATCTCTGAAGGGTGGTTGTAAGCTATCCACTGTTTGTAGAAACTGTCTTGCCTGGTGAACAACTCAATACGCGGACATTCACGGCCTCTTATTCTATATAAATACGTGAAGCGAGAAATATGTATTGTTGGCCATGTTTACAGTAAAGAAATATCTGAGGGGAATATTCGATAAATTTCGGAAACTATTCTTAACGGCGGAAAGTTCAATAAACGTTTGCAGTCACTTGTTTATCTTGTTCTTTTTTTGTTTGTCCATAGCCTGCGTTTTTAGCCGCAATATTCAAAGAAGGGGCTGTAATGTATTTATATCATAATTAGCGTAAAATTGTGTCTTGCAATTATGTACAAGGATATGTGAATACTACTAGCTTTTATTTGGGCAGAAGAAGTTATGTGACTTTCACATCAGATTTTTAATTTATGGAAATATGTAACAAATATTTTGCTTTATATTAAGCCTTTCCCGACCCCCGATTTTTTCCACGCACCCCCAAATAAATTTCAATTAGCCAAAGACCCCCTCAGCGGTTACAAGGACTCCCAGGGGTCCGTAGAAACCTCTTTCGGAACGAATCAGATTTCCTACGCTACAGATATTTAGATTGTTTGATTTTGATTGCAGGCTCTCTTCTACTGGACATGCACACTGCTCTGTTTGATATGCCACAACAATGCCGCCCGCATCCTGGGCATCTTCCCCACTCCTAGCATCAGTCATCAGCTGCCATTCCAAGCCATCATGAAGGCCCTAGCAGCCAGGGGACATCAAGTCACTGTGTTGAGCCCTGACCCTCTCAAGGTCTGCAAAACTGCTTTGTCATCAACATTTGCGTGCTCCTAATAATAATGTGCCTTTGAAGCTTTTTTTTACAATGAGACTAATTTCTAGTACGAGTATAGTCTTTTCCAAAACTATGAAAGCCTCAGTTCTTAGAAATATTCAGATAGGATTTCCTCCCTGCTACTTAACTGTATGGATACCTCATTAAAGGGCTAGAAGCAACGCTGTCAAGTTTGCTTTCTTTTCTGCAGATTGTTTAGTTCAGTGTAGAGAATCGGATGAATCGTTGGACCCGCTATGTTACTGTAGACTATAATATGCAATTTTTTATAAATAAAGTGAAAAAATGGACATCTTCGCCACATCAGAAGAATGTGCACTGTCTAAGTATACTGACTCTGAGATTAATGAACAATAAGCGACACTTATTAGGAGGGAAAACATTGTGAAACAATTATGCAAACTCATCCCGGGCCTCGGGCATGGAGTGAGACGAGGTTTTCATGTTTTGGAAAGAATTATAGTAGGCCTATACTTCTAATACTTGTCATGGATCTTAAGTTGGGAATCCTACATCTAACCTGGTTGCTATGCAAACAAACGAAAACGCGATACTCTTCGGATCCAAGAGATAACGTGCGATAAGTAAAACAAAAGAAGCTTCACAGCAACAATTTTCAAGTGTTTTTCTCATAACAGACGGATTTCATATGCTCCTTTCTCATAGATCGTCATTACTAGGGCAAGGCATTTGATGATTTTGCATCTCTTTCATATGAAGGTTAAAAGATAGCTCGAATATATATAAATGCGTATCATGGAATAATTGATTAAATAAGAGCAATTTGTTTTTGCATTTTTTGCTTTATTTTGCATTTTTCGTCAATTTCAAGAGATAGGTCATTTCTTGGCAATTTTTAGATAATTTTCTGCATTTTTAGGTCATTTTTGGCATTTTTAGGTCTTTTTCGGCATTTTAGGTCATGTTTCAGTGGAGGTAGAGAGGAGCTCTTCCATTACAAATCGTTACTTTCAGACAACAGACAAACGTTTTTATTTGAGAATATCCGCCAAGTTAATTATAGTTGATTTTAATTCAGGTTTATTGCAAACTTTTCGCTAAGGGTGTGCAAGTAACTTAGTACCGGTATAGATTTATAACTTAGTATAGATTTACTTACTTTTTAGCAACAAAATTAGTGTGTTTTATATTGTAAATTCATATATCCGTTAAAATGCTTTAACCAAATCATTACTTTAAAAAACTAAATATAAGTAACAGTGGAAATTTTATTGGTAATTTTTTTAATTCTGTCTTTTTCACTATTTTTAGGTCATAAATGACTTTTAGTTTGCATTTTTTTCACTATTTTATGGTCATTAAATGCCTTGCCCTAGTCATTACTATCGTCACCTTCATAGCTACAACGAATCAGGACAAAATGTCTCGCATATAGATTATTTTAAATTACTTATAGCAGAGTATGACATTTCCGGTCAACAGATTGGCGGCAGAATTCTGAGGCAGGCGACAAAGATTCAATTTTGAAAACTGCAATTTTATTTACGTTTAGAATTTTATATTAAACAAACAAAAAAATAAAAATTTAACAATAGATATTGCCAAAGGCAATTACTTTTGACATCAACAAGTTGACTGAATGTTCGTATTTAGTTGAAGCGTTCGGGATTATCCTAAACTTATCGATATAATTTGAATTTCCCAAGCAACTTGAACTGGTTTTAGTTCCCTGCGTTTATTTTTATTTATATTTTATTGACAAAAATCCCTTTAGGCAGGCCTACAGTCTGAGGTAGATTTCGAAGTTATTTTGGTTTAAATTATTGTCGCTGCGCAGCACTCTTCTTCTTTAGACTTGGCATGACAAACCCGCAATAATAACTGCAAAAAAGAGGAAAGAGCACTTTTTCAAACATTCAAATCTCGCCTTATATGAAACTATCGAGAAACTAGTTATTGATTTGTAGAGTACTCATCAAGAGCTTTTCAACGATACCCCACAAGACGTGGTTTCAAAAATTTCGAATTTCCATCCCCCACCCCCACTCGTACTCCCAAAACCCCCGAATCGGTGGTGGCACTGTGAACTCCATAGGGAGCACTCTAATTTATTCAAACAAAGTTTCCCGCTATACTTCATAGGGGTCGAGATATAATTTTTTCAAAATTTAACCACCTCCCCCGACCCCCCTTGGGCCAATTTTGCTCATTAACGAACTTGTCCGAACTATTGGGCCTAGAAATAACATAATAAAATTTGGTTCAATATCTTCAAAATTACGGCCGCTAGCGTGTAAAGATATATATATATAGGGCATATATATATATATATAGGGCATATATATATATAGGGCATATATATATATAGGGCCTATATATATCACATTTTTTGAACGGGCGGTGGTTTCATACTTAGGGAGACATGAAACGTAAAGATATGAAAGAATTTTTCGAAAGTCATGACATTGCATCGATTGCAATAGTTAGATTTTTCTTCAAAATCTACCTAAAAACAGATGTACATTATAGGTAGAGTAACCAGAATTGCAGACACAAAAAGTAGAACCCAACCGTTAAAGTGGTCATGACACACTGGACATTTTTTTTTCCTAATATAATAGTCACAAAGGAGGTTTTATACAAGCATTATAGTTCTAATATACCCTTTTATGAATGCAACTACCGAACGAAGTAATCTACCTTAGGTAGATGACAGGATGGGGGGCATGTGGTCAGCATGCCAACTCCCACGGCCGTTATGGATGGCTTACTGAACTGGAGCCGATACTTCTTTATCAAGTAGCTCCTCCGTATGTTTCACGAGGCTGAGTGCACCCTGTCCCAGACCTCAGAAAAATCCAAGGAGATACCGGGGATTGAACCCAGACCTGAGGATTCATAACCCGAAACACTAACCACTAGATTTATACTATTGCTAGAGTGTTCGCTCTTTTTTACATTAAAACACGCAGAGTAATATGATTTTTTTTAACTCAGCTGTATTTATACTCCTTTCAGCTTTGATGCCGTATCAGGAATTCAAAATGTGTATCATGGAACTATTAAGAGTCAATTATCTTCTATTGTTGATGTACTTTATGGAGTAAATTTCAACTGATATTAATTTAAATTGATATGATATACAGGGGTGCTCTCAAGGGGGTTAAGATGCAGAGTGCATCATTGAAATTTCTGAGGGATGGGTGAAAATTCTTGCAACATTAGCATTTGATATGTTAAACATAAAAACAGCCAAGTAAAAACCTCTTCTGACTCTAATTCTTTAGAAGTGAATAAAATATTCTGTACAACTAGTAGGCTTAAAGTTGTAATCATAGTTAGTGAAACACAATTAATTGTAACCAATTTAAACATTCAAATTTTCTTAAACTTGTATTAATTCATAGGTGCCAGCTTTGGGGGCAAGGCAGTTTCTCCCCCTCCCCCCAACATTTGAGTTTTTATCATAAAACGCATAAGTATAACTACTAAAAATCTAATTCTTGCCCCCCCCCCCCGAATATTTTCAGGTCGCCGTCTTAGAATATATTCTGTAATAATTGTATTATCAGTTACGTAAATACAGTATCTTGTAAAAGCAGCCTCATTAAACCAACTTTTTCAATTGACACTTTTTTATTATAAATTGAAAGAAAGACGTATTTGAGTTTAATGTCATCGCAGTTTTTCTGGAGAAGAAGTTTCAGGTCAGGCCTACTGTTATTTCACTATTTGTAAGGGGAGTTACTTTTCATGAGGTTGATATTTTACGAAGTTGGCGGGATTACTTTTTACTATTCTATTTTGCAGGACTTTTTTCCCCATTTGTTGAAGGATTTTCTCCAATAGTATGCTTGATTTGGAAGAACCCATCATGGCCTGTGGATCCTTAGCCAGCGACGATAACCACAAGACCATGCAGGTGGTCATCATAAATAACTATTGTGTGTTAATAGAGTGTAATTGTTTATTTTTCCAGAAACCAGTTCAAAACTACACAGACATAGATCTTTCTTTTTCATACGAACACTTCCATGCTACAATGGACTTCACAACAATGCATCAGAACTCAGCATATGATCTTCTGACGCAAGTAATTCCTGTCATGGAGAAGATAATGGACGACCAGCTGAGTTGTCCACAGGTTCAGGAATTTATTAAAAGGTAAACACTCTTCAAATTCAAAATCATTGTAATGACTTTGAGACGTTTTGCAGTAGGCAGTGGCATCAACTTTTGAAGAACATTGTTTAAAGTTTACAATATTGTACACACTTATTTTTTAATTTTCGGCTTTAGACAACTTCTAAAATAAAATTATGTAGCAAGGATGTTACAAAATGTATTTCTCCTGACTGGAGTTCTCCCAATCAATTCATCACAAGCATCATATCATCTTCTTTGTCAGTAAAACTGCATTGACAGAGTAAAATGTAAAACTTTAATGGATTTGACTATTTCAAACAATCGTGAGTGATTTCGAACAAGAGGAGATCATATTATATAAGTCAACAATAGCCTGATTGCCACTTTATGACGATTCAACAAAGAAACATGATTTTTAGCAATAGCAACAAATAATAAGTTATAATAATACACGACAAATTATTGGGTGGGCTAGGGCCCCGGTGCCACTGGCAGTAGGGAAATAATTGGGGGGGGGGGTTATACTCCACCCCATCCATCCTTTATAACAAGGTTTAGTTTCATGACATAACTACCAAGACTTATAATTAGGGACAGAAAGTTGAGGGAAAATCCTTTTCTTTTCTAGTATCCGAAGGTGAACCCCAACATAAAATATGTTCATTTTGGATCACTATAGGCCAGAAAATTGTGATCTATATTTGTCTTTTTACATGACTTGCTTATTGCTCCTTTTTTAGCCTTTCCTTAGGTCTTAACTGTTGTTTTTGCAACTTCACATTCTTTCGACTGCATTTATACAGCTCTTTCTCAATTTGAACAGACAACAATGATTCTGTGCCATGTCATGACAATGACCTCAAGTACAGACAATGAGAATTGGAAAGTTGTATAGTCCAGTTATTCACTCCATGGCTAGATGGCTTCTTTTTGTAAGGAGGAAAAGTTTGTCGACAGCTAAACTCATGCACTTTATTTTTACCACACCAATCAGCTAGTTACCTCAGCCAATCAAATCTAAGAATGTCTTGTGATGGTTGTGACAGCTACTTGTTAACTCTGTTTGGAGCGAAACACAGGATTGCAAGATCTAGTTACAGTAAACAATAACACGTGTGAGTTTATTACAGCGAGGGAGGAACTGAGGTCAGTGATAACAATGAGAGAATATTACAATGTTGCTTGTGTTTTGGAAAGCAGAAACCAAGACCAAATTGGTCAGATCAATTAACATAAAGAAACCGACTTAACAGTTTATTCCTTTTTGAAGTCGCCTGGATATGTAATATTTTTATGTAGGCCTACCTTTTCCAGTTATTAGTCTTTTTATGATATTTTAGGTTTTCTTGAGGATTTTTCAGGTCTTTCTTATGTCTTTTAGGCAATGTATAGGTCTTCCCTTTTGAGCCCTACTTATAATCATTCAATAATAAAGTAACCTGATAAAATAATCAGTTAAGTCAGAGTGTAACACATTTAATGATACAGCTCAGACAGAAACAAACTGAATTATACACAGGGCCGGATTTAAGAGTATGCCGCCTATAGGCTAAAGTCCATTTGCCGCCCCCTCTATAGCTCATATTTGCTTAATACATTTGTTTTATACAACAAAAGGATTGACTTCATTAGTGTTTTAATCTTTTTTTTAAACATAAAGTTCATTTAGTTTAGATATAACTACAATTTTAATGGTTTACATAATAAATTATATAATCAAATTAGTTACCTACTTTTTTTTTACTTACTTCTTTTAAGATTCGTTAAAAAATGAAATGGGTTTCGAAATTAATTAATTAATTAATTTGTTCTTGGAGATCAGTGATCACGATTTTAAACATACTTTTATATTTTAATGCTAATGACTATTTTTTTGCATAGTTGAAGAACTGTGTTCAATTTGAAGTTGTCCTACACGGTGAAATAGAATTACACAAAATGTAGTTAATTAGTGGTTTATTTGTTGAAAAATATACAAACTTCTCTAAAACAACTCACCCCACGTAATCTTCATGTTCAAATTTACATAGCTTTCTTAAGAGATTTCTTAATGGCAAACTCGTTAATATGTATTCTTTAATTCGTACGGAAAATATTATTAACGTCTGAAATACTTCGTTTTAACTTTTGAATAAATTGCCAAACTGCCGCTCCTGAAAATTTGCCGCTGTAGGCTGTAGCCTACTTAGCCTATTTAGAAATACGGCCCTGATTATATATCTCTCTGTTTCAGTTCCAATGGCACCAAGTTTGACGTGGTGTTTCTGGAAGCATTGTTGTATCAGGCATATTATGGACTGATTCATCATCTGGGGTCACCACCACTTATAGGAATTTTGTCTCTCGGAAATGTCTGGTCTGCAGCAGATGCAGTGGGATCTCCTACTAATCCCTCCTACATACCAGACCTCATGCTGTCTTATGGAAACCATATGACTTTTTACGAAAGACTGCAAAATACAATATTCTGGCTTTGGGTAAGGTAAGTGATCAATAGAGCCCAGATTTATCAGCAAAATACAAGAAGCAAATAAGCACAAAAAAGTGAGAAATAGGCACCAAAACAAATTATATGAAAATTAGATAAATTATTAGTTTTGTAGAAATATTATCATATTCATGGCTATACAGTATGTAAGGAAAGTCATCTGCAGATTTGTCATATCCGCTGTATAATCTAGCACCTTTGAATTTAAATCTATGTGGTCTTTTAAGTATTAAAAACTAGGGACATTAGGCCTACTTTTGTGATGTGTGCTTTAAAAATCAATTAGAGTACTATACAGACTTCACTTTTTAAATTGTTTCATTGTATGACCATGGAGACAAAGAAAAGAAAGCAGTTTAGCATAATGCAGAAGGTAGAAATCATTCGAAAAGTTAAGGGTGGAACAAAATCGTTTGATCTGGCACATATTGACGATATAAAACCAACAAGTGTCAACTATGTTAAAGGGCAAAGAAAATATCCTTGAAATGCATAAGCGTTTGGTAAAGTCATAGTGTATCGTGGAATAACTTTAACGAGCTACCGCATTATTTATTGTAAAATCCCAATGATTTTGTTTTGACTGGATAAATTGTAAAACATTTAGTTTCGACAAGATTTGCTTATTTCAGTATAACATACTTTTCAGAATAAAGTACCGGTATTGTATAAATAATTTTTTCTGATGCAGTATATACTGAGATTTCACTATATATGAAAGAAATGTCTGCAGAAATATATTATATATAGCCTACTAAGAACACAAAAAATATAAACACGCAAGGCAGTTTGGTAGGATTGAGCTAGTTGTACAAGTTGCCATAATTACTTCTCCAGACGAAGAGAAATGCTCTTCAATACACTATGTACTGACTATGGTTCATTTTACAGATACAAGACATATAAAGATGCATATCCAGCTCAGGAGAGAATAATGAGGAAGCACTTTGGCGAAGCTCCGCCCCCTGTCCATGAAGCAGAGAAGAACATGAGTTTGCTAATGCTTAGTACCAACTGGGTGTTCGATTATCCAGCTCCTCAAACCCCTAATGTAGTGACTTTTCATAGTTTGCACGTAAAGAAAACACCTCATCCACTGCCCCAGGTAAAATATTCATACATTCAAGTACTTTGAAACATTTGGGAATGTACAGCCAGCCAGCTGAGATATTCATTATTACATTGTACAGAGAGTAGAATGTGGATACACTACATTATCTTCTTCTTCTTCTTCTTCCAAAACAAGAAGGTTTGGGCCGATGACCTGTTCCAAGACTAAATAGGCCTATTAAATTCATGTTGGACTCTCAATCTTTTTCAAGGCCTTCCAGAATCCCTCATTCCGTCCAGTCTATATAATAAAGCTTGTTTAAGGAATCTGCAGGGTGACATTCTTATTACTTTTTTTGTGGTAATTATACATTTCCTCCACTATATTAATTTCCCCCAATCATGCACTAATGTCTTGATTTCTGATTCTATCCCTTCTTGTTTTTCCTATCAGGGATCTGATAAAATACATCTCTGGTGTCTCTAAATATCACCAATCTTGAGCTCTAAAATCCATGTTTCGTACTTCAAAGTTGGTTTGGAGACTATATTATATCATTTTTTTTTTTATTTCCACTCTCATGTTCTTACCAAAATACCTTTTTATACATCCATTTAATTTATTATATTTTGTCTTATTTACTTCCAGATACTTATTTTACACCCTATACACACGATGATATGTGTTCCTTTTCTATTACCATTTTTACTCTTCTTTAATTCCTTCCCCACATAGCTAGGTTATCGGAAGAATTAAATAAAAATACAGTTAAGAAGTATAAATTCCACAGAGCCCATACAAATCATATAGCCTATAATGCTGGTCTTTTAGTTATAGGCTACTAGCAACCAAAGTGGCTATGGTCATTAAATCGCTGCTCCATGAAACAAGTAGGCAATACTGGTTTTATGAATTGCTAGAAATAGTCAAAATGATAAAAACACTTTTGCCCCATTTGCATTTTATAAAATGATGTGATTCATTATGTTCTACTGTCTATATTACTTTGTTTTAATTTATTTTACTGGCTTTATGTTCAATTCTCAGCCGATCCTAACATTAAATTTTAGTTACAAGTTTCAAAATTTCGCAAAGTTTTATTCACTTAGCGACATCTTTCAGAGTAAGGAATATATATATATATATATTTTTTAAATCCTACTTGTGCACCTGTCAGTCATATGTTTTTCATTGCTACCAAGAATGGCTGAGAGGGAAATATTGCCCCATCTGCTAGTTCGCGTCAGTTAGTCTGTGAATTCATAATCCTCGGTACTAGAAAATGGAGACGTTACCTCTGTGTCTGACACATCGCATTGAGTTTAATACATGGTCAACTTACTGTGAACAAACATCACAGCCCATCACTAGGTTGGTTTATACATTTTTTTTTTTTTTTTTTTTTTTCAGCTGGGTGTACAGTGTCTTTAATAAGTAAATGACCACTCAAAATTTTTAGAATTTCTGATTGTGTTGTAAATCCCTGCTAATAATAATGTTATGTTTAATTTTAGGATCTGAAGAAGTTTCTTGATGAAGCTAATGAAGGTGTGATCTACTTCAGTCTTGGTTCTAATGTTAGAAGCGATCATATGCCTGAAGAAAAGAAACGTATTTTCCTTGAAGTGTTTTCTGAATTACCACAGAAAGTGCTATGGAAATGGGAGTCAGATTCTTTGCCTGGACAGCCTTCAAATGTAAAGCTTGGAAAGTGGTTACCTCAACAGGACGTTCTAGGTTTGTTACCCCACACCTGACACTGTATATTTATTTATTTATTTATTTATCCTTGGATCATATACATGATATCGGATAGGTAACACAAGTAAATAATACAAGTCAAGAGAAATAAGTTACTCAAGACAAATAAGTAACTCAACACACGTAGACATATATAGTGGTACCATAAGGTAAATGATAGAGAACAGTATGTAACAGATTTGGATTCAAAAGATTAATTTAAAATATTCATGTACATTGAATGGCAAATAGGTCAATAGTTTTGATCTTACTGCTTTTTTGAAATTTCTGTTTATTTAGCACTTTAATGACTTGAGGAAGGTAATTATACATTTTGGTGCCTCTATGTGATAAACTGTTAATAGTTTTGGAAAGCCTGTGGCAGTTTAAATGTATATTGTCTGATGTTCTCGTGTTGTGCTCATGGCTATTAACATTTCTATTGCTATGAATATAGCAAACCATCTCTAAAATATAAATATAGGGTAGTGGTAAAATTTCAAGCTCTTTGAATACGGTGCTACTGTTTGTCCTAATCGGTACTCGTTTAATGATTTTGAGTATTCGTTTTTGCAAATTAAATATTAAAGAATAATGGCCAAGAATATGTGCCATATATAGTCAATTCAGTCTTGATCTGGCCTCAGCTTTATTTGCTGATGCATTATCATATCAAAGCAAACAACAGTAAAAATCTTATGGTATAAAATAATAATGGAATATATGTTTAGTCCACTGAGTCGCAAACAACCCCTGGTGATCCTGTAAGGAGATATTCTCAGTGTATTTGTTTCCAGGGGGCACCAGTCCCCTGCCTAACACTTAATTCTAAAGACAACACAAACAGCAGGTCAAGAACCCGGGAAAGGGTTATTTTACTTCTGAAAAGTCTCCAACCCAGCCAGGATTTGAACTCTGACCACCAGGGTGGAAAGTAAGTCCACTGTAGGCTCACCCATGAGTTAGTTGATGCCTTAGATGATGTGGCCAAATCACAAGGAGGTATACCACCCCTCTTTACAGCCACTTGGAGGGTTACATAGTGAAGCACAGTGCTTAGACCCGCCAGATTCCAATTATCCTCACTGATATATAAAGTGCTGTGCATTAATGGGTATTCCTCATGAAAACAGGGATTTAAATCGATTTGAGTCTTGAGTCCCGCCGGCATGGTCTTGTGGTTAGCGTCACTGATTACAGATCCATCGGCCCAGGCTTGATCCCCAGTACCTCCTAGGATTTTTCTGAGGTAGGGGTGCACTCAGCCTCATGATTCAAATCGAGAAGCTACTTGATAGAGAAGTAGCGGCTCCAGTCATGAAAACCACCATTAACGGCCATGGGTGTTGGCATGCTGACCACATGCCAAACCTTGTAATTAATGGGTATAAATTATTATTCCATTTCAAGTTATATGTCAGTCCACTTCATGGTTTTTCTTTTGTTTCACATATTTTTAGAAAAAAACTGAGTTTATCATGTGAATTCACATTATCTAAAGAACATTACAACCTAAAATATGGCAGCTTTTCTTGTTTCTAGGAGGGGGGGGGGGAATAACATAGCATCCATTCTCAAAAAGTTTTCTTTAATGTTAATGCAAAATATTGCCAAATGAATAATTAATATTGTATTAAAAATAAAAATCTCTGGGGCAGCAACTGACACACATTCTCTCTGGTGGGCACCCTTGACCAATACTACAATTTTTTTGGTCAATTTTCGTTGTTTAAACCCGGATGGTTCATTTTATAAATGAGAAAAATGTATGTGTTGTGTATATATATATGTATGTATATACATATATACATTGTGTCGAAGTCATTAAAAATGTTATCCCATAAAAGAGTTGTAGGTTATATTTTGGAACTCATTTTCGTTAAAATATTAACATTCAAAGTATTTAGGCAGGCGTATTTGAAATAATTCCAGTCATGTGTATAGCCTCTTATAGTGAACGTGATTTTTTTTTAGTGTAATATTTTCAGTGAACGTGCAGCCTACCATGAAATAAAAATAAAAGACATTGATAAATACTATTTTCGCAACACATAAATAAACATAATTGACTTACCATGACTATATTCCAAGAAGAGCTTCCAAACCACACACTGATGTTGAGAACAAGCACTAAAAGTTATATTATCACGATTGCACCTCACAACTTAAAAGATTACCACCATTTTACAGAACTAAGCTTTGAAAATAGAACACCATATTTATCGATCGATATATCGATAACGTTAGTCGCTGCTGCTATCTATTGGCGTTTATGCGTACCAGTATGAAGTGTCCATGGCAGCAGCGTCCAGTTTCCTTTGTCATTTTCCATCTTATGACGGAAAGATCAGGGGAAATCTCCTTATTTTGTAACAAATATGTATCAAAGAATGTATGTATTTCAGCACGTCATTGCAAAATTATGATTAAGCCTAATCTGTAAAAAATGTCGTAAACCCATCCTGTGCTGTCATCTATCAACTATTATAAATACTAAACTTAAAGAAGGCTGCTGAAACAAAGCCAATAAACCTTATTAAACTTTCGCATGTATATTTTCCCCTTTACTAATGGCTATGAAATATGAGAAGTTAAGGAGAATTTGCTAACTTCTATAATAATAAATTGTTACAAAGTTGTCTTTTACGTTTAGGCCTAATTTTGTTGAGAATCAAGTTACATAATACCAAGTATCATCTTAAAGTCCTGAATGTTTTTTAGTTAAAGAGTCCCGCAAAACTAGATTAATATGGACCAAAAGGGCGCCGAGTTCCAGAAAAATTCCTAGGCGATTAAAATTCATATCAAACAGTCCATTTGTTCAAGGAGCCATATTTAATAACTCACTCCCTAAGGGAATAAAATCACTCACAGGTGAAAGATTTAAAACAGAATTTAAAAAACAGCTTATTCAACTATATCCCTACTCCCTAGACGATATAAGAGAACTATATCAATTATAAGTATACTGATAAAAATTATCTTGTATCTGTAAAACTCACACTATGTTTTTGTTTTCCTAGTTCCTTATTTATTGTACATTTTTTTATTATCATTACTGTTATCCTATGCCAGTACTGCTGGTCTACAGGATTCCTAACTAAATAAATACTGAGTTATCGGGATAAGGGCTTATAAATTAAAACTGTTTTGAGTAAAATTAAAAACTCGTTTATTGTCCTCAAACTTAACAAATAAGCTAACTAACTCCGTGGCGCTAACATCCCAGAAGGGACAAGGCCTACCACCCAACCGCTGCATCGTCTACCATAGGCAGACGGCAGGATTGGGGGGCACATGGTCAGCATGGCGACACCCAAGGCTGTTAATGGTGGTATCCATGATCGGAGCTGCTACTTCTCTATCAAGTAGCTCCTCAATTTGAATCACGAGGCTGAGTGTACCTCTACCAGACCTCTCTACATCAGAAAAATCCTAGGAGGTAGCGGGGATCGAACCAGGACCGACGGATCTGTAGACAGCGACGCTAACCACAAGAACCCGTCGGCGGAAATACCATTAAAAATAATCACAAAACTTGTTAATACGGATACAGTTACCGTACTCTTATAATGAAACAAAAATTGTGCCAATAAATTACAACAAAATTGTTTACCTCATTTCTTGCCAAAAAATTGACTGACCTAAGTGAGTGTACGTAATGATGCAGAATGTTCCACTGAACTTTCCCCACAACCGGGCTGTAGCCATTTTTATTTTTCCCATCATGGTTGCTAAGTAATCCAAACTGTCGAGTTATCGAGTGCAGTGTTTGCAGGACTCTATTGCAGTAGGTCTACTTATTTCTTTGAAATCCTACTCCTCCCCCAACTAATTGAATTAATTTACAGAACATGGAAAAAATCCAATTCATACAAAAGTAATACATGAACAAATATTATTGTTTAGGCCTACATTTCTGATAAAAGTTTCCAACAATTTAATGGACAGGAATGGTAAGCAACAATTTTGGAAACAGATCTACAAATAAAAAATTGTTTTCAAAACTCACTTTCTGGAAAAACTACTATTTTCATGCAAGAAAAAAGCTAATTAGGCCCTACACTCAAACTCTAACATTTTTGTGCTCTAATAATAGCCTATTCATTTCTATTATTATACTTTTAAAACCGTCAAAGTCAAACATACACATACACAAAGATAAAACATTTGAAAGAATCAGTGGATAAAATACCAGTGGATGATTCTTTGTGTAAGTGTATGTTTGACTTGGACGGTTTTAACAAGTTACAGTGGAAAGATAAGGACCAGTTACTATCACTACACTAGTATTATACTTTTCTCCAAATCTTTATTCATTTCTATTATTATACTTTTCTCCAAATCTTAACGTATTATTCTGTATATATTCGATAATCTGAACAAAACTGAAAATCCCAACCACTCTTGGTCTCAATTAGTTCAGATAACTGATCTTCAGTGAGGTCAATCTTAAAGGTACCATGAGTCAAATCAGCTGGCTGGCTTAGTTAGTAGAGCACAAGCAGTGTTAGAGAAATTTTTCTCCTGAAATATTCACATTATTGACATTTGTTTATTTCCAGCTCACCCAAATGTGAAACTCTTCATAACTCAATGTGGCCTGCAGAGTTTCCAAGAAGCTATGTATCATGGAGTGCCTTTATTAGGGATCCCGTTTATGGGTGACCAGAAGTACAATGCCAAGAAAATAGAGTTGTCAGGAGTTGGACTGCAATTAGAATTTCAATATATTACTAAAGAATCATTACGCAATGCTATAAATGCAATTCTTCACGATCCCAAGTAAGTAAATGTGATGTTTTATGCTGTTAAACCAGACCAATACAGACCTTTAAATATATTCCGACGAGGACGGGAATATTCCCTCATCCCGTGAACTTAGGGCAGAATAATATGAGAAAATGTTAGGAGAAAAATTTATTTGAAACTGGGATTTGAACCCATGACCTTTGGTATTATGTGCCAAATCTCTCTCCTATGATCGATTACCGTTAAAGGTATACCACACTGAAAGACTCCGACTAGCTAAGTTGGTAGAGCATCACCATGTAAAGCCAAAGGCCATGGGTTGAATTCACAGAATTTTCCCCCTAAAATATTCAATGTTCTGTCATTTCATGAACACATTTCTACACAATAATACGTTTAATTCCCTGGATTAGATGGAAACTCTAAGGTGGAAAGAGAAAACAAAATGAGCCCTTCTACAGAAGATTTTCCAATCGTAACACTATTTAATGTAAAATCTTGACTGGAAGAAACACATTGTAATGATAAGTTCTAAGCTAAGTTCAGCATGTTTTGCGCTACGAACTTTGAATGATATATTACAACAGGACGCATTACTCACGGTATATTTTGCATATTTTCACTCTGTTATGAGGTACGGAATCATTTTTTGGGGTAACTCGGCACATAGGGAAAAAATATTTAGATTACAGAAGCGAGCAATAAGAATAATATGTGGAAAGAAAAAACGAGAATCTTGTAAACCGCTGTTTGAAAAATTAAAAGTCCTCACTCTCACCGGAGAGTATATATACTCTGTTATGTGTTACATGGTAGATAATATTGATAAATTTCAAAGTAATCACAGTATACACGGGCGTACTACTAGAAACATGAATGATTTACATAGACCAGCTAACTCATTAAAACTTTTTCAGAAAGGTGCTTATTATTCCGCAATACAAATATACAATAACCTTCCAAAAGAGATTAAATCACTATGTATTAAAAGCAAATGCAAATCTTTCAAAAGAGCTCTGAAGCAATATTTAGTAACTCACACCTTCTACAATATGGATGATTTCTTTTCAGCTTGAGTAAGTGTGACATAACAATTCTTGTATCATGTTTTTTTTTTATAACATGCATGTATGTTTTTATCTGACGTGTTCTATATCCTTGAGCCCTGCTCAACACAGGATCTACAGAACGAGACATCTACATCTACATCTACATCTACATGTACTTACTTCCTCAATGGCAATAGACAATTCCTCAGCAAGCTAAAGGAATATTATCCATTTTATGGAACCCGAAGGTTAATTGTCGCGCTTACCTGAGCCCGCCATTCAACCCTATTCTGTGCTAACTCCATCCGACTATCCCTTAAATCTATCCTAATATTGTCCTTCCCCCTACATCTAGGTCTTATCCCTTCAGGTCTCCCAGTCAATACTTTTTAGATATTTCTTTTCTCCCTCATGTCCAGCCCATTTCATTATCCGTGATTTAATTACCCTTACTATATCCAGTGAAGAGTACAGGTTACGAAGTTCATCATTATGCAGTTTTCTCCAGTCCCCATTTTCATCTCTCTTAGGTCGGAATATTTTCCTAAGCCCTCTGTTTTTGAACAATCTCAGAGTTTGTTCTTCCCAAAGAGTAAGTATCCATGTCTCACATCCATATAATACAACCGGCAGGATAATTTTCTTATAAATTTGTATCTTATTGTCTTATACGTTTTTAATAATGTACAGTGCATTTTATTTGAATCGTTCAGTTCCTTGTTTAAACTTTACAAATTCCAAAGCTAGGTACCTGTACTGCATGTTAAATATGCCACCTACTGGATCAGAAAAAATCTGGTCAACCAATGCTTGGATTCAGAAGGTTCTTTGTGAATAATTCTTTTGGATCCCTTAAAAACATAATTTCAAGATAATACTGACCTCAACACATGTAACACTGCTGAAAGCTTGAAACAAAGCATCCTTTGTTTTTATTTTTTAACTAATATTTTAAATTGTTCATAGGTACCAAAATAACATGAAAGAGTTGTCTGATCTGTCCAAAGATGAGCCAGAGAGTTCGTTAGAGAGGGCTGTATGGTGGACCGAATATGTGATAAGACACAAAGGAGCCAAGCATCTAAGAACCTCAGCGCTTGATTTGGAGTGGTATCAGTATTTGCTACTAGACGTGGTGCTTTTTATTGTTCTGTGTGTCTTAGCTGCTGCTGTGACAGTGTTCTTCATACTTAGGACTGTGTACAAGTGCATAAAGCAGTTCCTGGGAACAAAGTCCAAGCTAGACTGATGTATAAAATTGCTTTTGTTCGACTGTACTGTAATATGCTTATTACAATGTGCTGCAACAGTATCTTAATGATGTATTAGGCACTTAAGGGGGACATACAGCTTTCGGTGAAATTCATAGGTGAAAAACAGGTGAATTCCAATATTTTTTTCCTCAGCAATATGAATTAAATTTAAACATTCAGACTAATTATGGTCAAACAAAAACAGTTGTATGCAACTTGCCTTTGAAACTCGCAATACTTTTATCTTAATAAATGCCATTATAGGCTTGTTGCATAGTGTATTATTTTGGTCACTTTTATTCATTTTAAAACTGTGGTCTCATCTTATTCATGTAATTTTTAAAAGTGTTTTTAGTCTTTAACTCTGGGCCCTATTCATATATTAAGAAATGTATAATCTGCTGGACAGAAATGTATCACAAGTTCATAACACAAGTATTTCATATGATCACCATAATTGCAGGTAAACATTTCTCACATAATCACATGATATTATAGTCTTATTCACTTCACTGGTTGATTGTGAAATGTTGAATTGTAATAAACTCAGTACAATATGTACATAAAAAGAAATAAAAATAATTTAAGACTGTATAAATGATTTCATAGAAATGAGCGGAGAACCTTTCAAGGCTGATAGTCCAACTTGTGACCGGTTACCAGCAAAGAACATTGGTTTAAATGGGAGCATTCACACTGGGTCACTTGTGATGGTCACCGCCACTTTTATTATGATTGCCAACAATGCAAGTTGTATATACAAAATTCAGTTGTAAAATTGAGCTCAGCAAAACTAGTTATCCAGCCATGAGTTTAGATTTGATTAATACTGAAGATTTTATAAGTGAAGTGGAATGTCGACCTGCCATTTGGGATGGCAAAAGCGATTATAAATTGTTTTAAAATGTAGCTACCATTGGCAATACTAGCGGTGACCGTCACAAGTGATCAAGGAGTGTTCAATGCAAAAACCGGTGACCATCACAAGTGACCCAGTGTGAAAAGGCCCTTAATTCTGTGCTTGGTATGCTGAACCTCTTGCAGGTGTCAGCAAAGAGTTTTATAATTGTTCGAGCACCTATATTAAGTTCATTCAAGAAATCCCTTCACTCTGAATGCAACCTTCATGAGTGCAAATGTCCTCTTGTCTTGTGGCCACATTTGTAACTGAATAAAATGTGAGAAATGCATTTATTCGGGTTTTATAGTTATCAAGGAAAGATTGTCATCTAATATAAATTTTCTCTGAATTTTACGTTAGACTGTTAACTGATTTTGCGTTCTGACCGTAACATATACAAGCCATAGGGAGAAGCCAATGGGACGGACTATGGGAATAATGCACATCACATCAAGAACCGAAGTTTGCTTTATAATTTATTATCAACTCAATTAACCAGCATCACAGGAATACAGCCAAGCTCAAGCAAATTTTTCAGGGTGAAGGACCACCACTAACAGCTCAGTTTTTTTCCTACACATACTCCTCATACATACATGTAACAAGAAAAAAAATTTCCTGTTACTCCAAGTCCTTCATTGTTTTTTTAATGCCTAAAATTATGCAAAACGACAGTTCATGAACGAAGATTTAGAGCCCTAATAACCTCTGTTTAGACTTAACTTAAATCTAATTTAGTATGCATTCTTTAAGCTTTCCAATGAGCCCTATCTGATCATCCTACTGATTCAAATAGAAATTCTACGGCTTTCAGAAAATAGGTCTGAAATTACTTTTTTGCTTGTTCGTGTTCCAAACAAATGCCTATATCTCAGGAGTAAAATTTCTTAGAGGTATAAAAAGATTTGTTTTGGGGTTCAGAAGACTGGTACGTATCACCTACGAAATTTCATCAAAATAAAAAATGGTGTGGCAAAAAAATTTCTTAAAATTTTGGTATTTAATATGGAATGACCCGTATGTCTTGGCTTGTCTACTCTATGTGGAGAAATATGTAAACAATCTTACAACTCGGAAATTTTGAGTCAGACTGAAAAGTTCAATGCCATAGCTAGGATTTGAACCAGGATCTCCGGCCCTCCATTCCGAGCCACTGCTTTACCACTGAGCTACCATGGCAAAGTGCCGGTACAATATTAAATTCTCCAACTGACTCACATATCCTGGTAAACCACTAGGCGTTCTCAATATGAAATACCAACCCAGTGGCGACTTACAACCCATAAGTACTTAAGGTCCAGGCTTCATAGTAAACCACTAGGAGGTCACAGTGGAATGATAATTCTAAAGAGAACACGTGGTGGTATACCAGGATATGCGAGTCCCTTGAAGAATTTAATGTTGTACCGGCATGTTGCCAAGGTAGCTCAATGGTAGAGCAGCGGTATGGAGAGCCAAAGATCCTGGTTCAAATCCCAGCTGTGGCATTGAATTTATCAGTCTGATTCAAAATTTTCACCTTAGCCTACATGCAGCCAGTGTGAAAGAATTATTATAATTTTACAACTTATCACTCACAATTATTCCATGTGAAATAATTTTGATGTTTACATAAATGCAGTTCCATCAGGTCGCAAGCGACCCCTGGTGATCCCTTAAGAGGATATTCTAAGCGGATTTTTTTCCGGGGTGCGCAAGTCCCCTACCTAACACTTAAACACAAACAAACACTCATCCTGAACCCAGGAAAGGGATTTTCCACTACTGAAAAATCCCCAACCCGGCAGGAATCGAACCAAGACCGCCGAGGTGGAAGACAGGCATGCTAGCAACTCACCCACAGCAGTGGACAATGTTTACATAATGAAATAACAATTTAACACAAGAGTACTTCATTAAAATTATTTAACATTACCGATCTAGAAGTTCAAAACTTTCCTTTTCAAGTTTTTAAGAGGAGAGTCAAGATATCACTGGTGGTCTATCTTCTATATAATGTTAATGAGTTTTATGATTTCACTAAACGATACTTAATACCTAACTATGCTATACTAGGGTGACCAGATTTATGAACTTCAAAAACAGGACATTTGACAAAATTAGCCTTAAAAAAAAAAAAAAAAAAAAAAAGGACAAAACAGGACACTTGGATAACAAAGAGTGCAAGCGTTCCTTCTAAGTCTTGCAGTTACAATTTGCTAAAAATGAGACTTCGTTGTCATCAAATATCACCATTCTGAATTAAAAGCAGTCTTATAAATTCAAGCTTTGTCAATCATTTTATGACTCAAATTACATTTACAATTGCCAACAATTAAAATTATTAAAAATAATAATCTGTCATCTTATTGTATAACGTGCGTAGACAGTGGACTGTAAAAACAATTAAATTAATTAAGGGTGATAAAGATTGTACACACGCTATACATTTCGCTTAGAATGAACGATAAGAAGGTTATAAGCTAAATAAACCATAGGTGAGATAACACTGACACTTTGATCTTCTTGAATCACAAACACTCGTTGGAAATTTCATCGACGTCTTGAAGTCTTCTTATAAGCAGGGATGATTGATTCCGCCAGTAAATGAAAGAGCTTGCTGATTTAAAAATATATTTAATAACAATTCCGGAGGACCTTTGGAGTCAATATTCCAAATAAAATTATGTGAATGACAATGAAATACACACATGTACCAATTATATGCCGTATTAAGGTTCACAGTCAATCTTGTGATATTTTAATTCACCAAATAATGCGCAATAATAATGTTACTGAATTTATATTGCGTGTTGAAGTAGATACAGCTACGTTGCAATAAAATCAATTTAATATTATTAGCTGTATGAAATAATTTTAGAGCTTTAATGCACTCACTAGGTAATAAGATTCCTTTCGTAGCTAATATTACCTCAAAAATAGTCCTGAAGTCCAAATCAGGTCATAATCAAGATAGTCAATTCATGTAGAAATGCCTGGTGGAAGCACTAAACGAATCCAGCCTTTTCTGAGACGAATAAATGTGAAAAATTGCTTCTGTGCAATTAATATCAATTATAAAGAAGCCTTAACTTGCAGGAAGCGAAGAATAAGGAATTATGACGTTAAAAAACCACTGCTAGTTAAGTCCAGATATGGACAATGATCCTTTAAGAGGATTTAAAAATGGCGAAGACGAAGAAGGAATGTTTGAAACAAGAAGAAAAGAAGAAAGCTAACAATATAAAAAACATATTGTAGAGAAATTCAACTGTCCTTAAAAATAATGAAGAGAATGCAAGGCCCCCTGAAAACGGGCGAAAAGCAGAAAGAAATCAAACCAACCATCCATCATAATAAAATTAAACATTTAGCAATAAAAATATTAACAGCTAAAAAGATCACAACATAACTGAACATATTGCCCGCGATTATTCACTAGGGAATAATCAAACAGAAATGCGAAGTTATGTTGGATCTTCAAAAACACCAATAAATCCTAAAAGTTGAGAAATAAAAGTAACTAAACAAAGAAAAAATGAACGACTGCCTTAGTCGAGAGAGTCATGTATGGGAATTGGGGCTAATTTAATGATGGGTCGTTTCAGATAACTTGTAGAAGTCCTGACCGTGACAACCCTCACAAGACCGTCTGGGCCTGGGTGAGTCTGAGTAATGATGCCAACAACCCATTTTAAGGGAGGCATATTGTCATCCATGATTAAAACTGGCGTACCTATGGTAACATTAGGCATAGCCTTCAACCATTTAGAACGTCTCTGCAAGGAAGAAAGATTTGATGGAGAAGATCCTCTTGAAATAAGATCTGCATGATTTTCCTTAGAGACGACATGAGAACAAGAATCAATAGATGCAGTCTCCTGAATATCAGCGGCTCTATTGGCTACAAGAGTTTTCAAAGTCGTGGGTGAATGAGTAAGCTGATTACTGATACCCTCATCAGACGTAATGATGGCTGAGCAATTCACAGAAGACTCAGTAGAATTAAAGGGTTTACCTGATGAAGGCCTATTCAAGTCAGAACATCTCCCACGACGCATTGGAGGCATATTGTGATGCTTAAGAGGGGACGAAGGCAACTTGCCAGAGAAGTACCAGCCTAGTTGGGAGTTCTGTATAGTAGGCAAGTTGGGAGCAGATATCTGTCCAGATACCAAGATTTGAGAACATATCTCAACTCCCAATAGCAAATCAATAGGCTTAGGAGAATTAAAGCTGGGATCTGCTAAGGGTAAGTTAGGAGGAATGTTCCAACCTCTAGTATTAACAAAGTTTTTAGGGAAATTAGAAGCAGAGATCTCAGGCACTATAATGGCCTTTGTATTGTAGCGCCAATTCGTAACCTGAGATCTGATAGAGACTTCTGTAAGCCTTGAGACGCTTGCATTGGTAGAAAGGATACCAGCGAGAGAAGTACGCTGAGACAATGGCGACAAACCAAGCTGCTTGAATAATCTGTCAGTAATTAAATTACAGTCTGATCCAGTATCAAGAAGAGCTGTGGCCTGTACTGCACTGCCATTGTTACTTAAAATTATCACGCTAGCAGTAGGTAAAAGACATTTCTGCCGTGACTGGCTGGCAGACATGATATTGGCCGTATTTATGGCTTGAGAATTGCTTGGCCGTGAAGGGTCATGCAATAAGTTGCTGTGCCTGCCTTGACATTGTCTACATCTAAAAGTGTTACAGCTCGAAGTGTGACCATTTGAGCTAAGGCAAACACGACAAAGTTTGTGATTTTTCACGAATTGATCGCGGGATGAATAATTCAGCGATCTAAAGGCGTCACAATAAATGATAGTGTGATTCGATTTACTACAATAATTGCATTTCGCTCTAGGAGAGGAGAGGTTAGCCTTGACAGAAGGAGCAGATGAGGGCTTGACGGACTGACTTTTCAGAACCGATTCTGTCATCTGCAGCACCCTAACCCTAGACTCCAAAAAACTGAATAATTCCTGCAACTTGGGAAGTTTTCCTAACTTAATTGAAGATTCCCATTCTTTAATTAATTCTACTGGGAGCTTATCCACAATGATACGTGAAATAATTAAGTCAGACAGAGGAACATCAGTATTTAGTACGTTCAATGCATGAACCGTACTTGTAAAATGATCTAAGTATTGTTGCAATGAGCTTGCAGAATCTCCTTTAAGGGGCGGTGGAGAAAAAAGGTTATCCAAATGCGTGTTGGCAATTAACCTGTCATTATCGAATCTTTCAGCTAAAGTCTTCCAAGCTACATCAAAGGTGGCATTGGAGACCGGGATATTTTGAATTACAGTCATTACCTCCGGGGATAAACAAGATTTTAGATATTGAAATTTATCCATGTTGGATATATGACTGTGCTGAACAATTAATGAGTTAAATGTATCCCTGAATTCAAGCCAAGCTCTAGGATCGCCTAAAAAACTTGGTAGCTTAATTTCAGGCAATTTAGGTAAGTTCGGTAAAGGTGCAGACAAAGAAGAGTTGTGATTAGAGCTCTGCTCTTGATTCGGCTCATATAACAGTTTTGCATCTGCAATTGAAGAA
The DNA here is from genome assembly GCA_964059195.1 of Ectobius pallidus. Taxonomy (NCBI): domain Eukaryota; kingdom Metazoa; phylum Arthropoda; class Insecta; order Blattodea; family Ectobiidae; genus Ectobius; species Ectobius pallidus. Next base: position 167,680,888 of record CAXKWD010000006.1, read on the forward strand.
TTGATATAAGCTAAAGCCCTTGAACATTCTGACTGAAGCTGGCGCTCTTGAAACTCAGCCTCTTCATCGTAAATGTTACGATGCTGAAGACTTTCAACCTTATACCTATTAAACAATTCTTCTAGCACCGACTTAAGAACAATGGCCTCTTGATAGGATATTTTGTCCAGAATTTCAAATTCAGATACTGTTTGAATTTGAAATATGAATTGATTTTTCAGAAGGTTAAAAATAGCTTCGGCTTCGGCCTTGGCTCTAGCCTTAGCTTCAGCTGCTTCAGCTCTAGCTCTAGCTTCAGCTTCTTCAGCTTTAGCTATAGCTCTAGCTTCAGCTTCTTCAGCTTTAGCTATAGCTCTAGCTTCAGCTTCTTCAGCTTTAGCTTTAGCTTCAGCCGCTTCAGCTCTAGCTCTAGCTTCAGCTTCTTCAGCTTTAGCTTTAGCTTCAGCCGCTTCAGCTCTATTGAAAGCATTAATCTGCTTGCTAATATGGGAGATGGCCCTTTGTATGGTTTTCTCAATTTCTGCCATATAGGCATCTTCGGATTCAGAAAAGGCTAGTTCATTGATCTCAGACTGGACTCTGTTATATTCAGATTCAAGCTTGCTTAAATCAATCTTAAGCTCAAGAAGGTCTTGAGGAGAGGTTTCCTCATTGATAACGCAGTCTAGAATGTAATTAACTTTGCGAGTGATTCTCGACTTAATAGGTGTTCTTTTTGCCTTTAAAGTCTTAAGGGTGCCTTCTACGTCAGTCATGATTTGACAATTGATTGTTCAAATAGTATTCGACTTAACGTGATTCACTGTTTATGACTTAAATTGACCGCACTGAGAGCTTATTGAGCACTAAAGTTAGTTGCCCGCGGTTAGACAAAATGTGACAATAATGTGTGTGTACATGGATTCACAAAGGTGAGTGCAATTATGTAAATAATATCAAACCCTTTTAATAAATTAGTTTGAAGAGCTGTTGTCTGAATATTAGGCCTCACACGTGCAGATTAAAACACGGAGGCAGAAGCACTTAATATGAGATTAAAATTACCTTTTCAATAAGAAACTTCAAACTGACTTAAGTCAGGAATGTCAATTGTGCTTCAAATAAGTCAATTATTTGCTTGAATGATATTTGTGTTCAAACAGCATGAATTGCGGAACACCAACAGCTTGAATTATCTCAATAATGTTTACTACGGGCGGAATAGAACGAGTGTAGGTTTACAATGCGTGTTACAATATTGTGGTTCTATCCGGCCCGGAGGACCAAAAAATGTATAACGTGCGTAGACAGTGGACTGTAAAAACAATTAAATTAATTAAGGGTGATAAAGATTGTACACACGCTATACATTTCGCTTAGAATGAACGATAAGAAGGTTATAAGCTAAATAAACCATAGGTGAGATAACACTGACACTTTGATCTTCTTGAATCACAAACACTCGTTGGAAATTTCATCGACGTCTTGAAGTCTTCTTATAAGCAGGGATGATTGATTCCGCCAGTAAATGAAAGAGCTTGCTGATTTAAAAATATATTTAATAACAATTCCGGAGGACCTTTGGAGTCAATATTCCAAATAAAATTATGTGAATGACAATGAAATACACACATGTACCAATTATATGCCGTATTAAGGTTCACAGTCAATCTTGTGATATTTTAATTCACCAAATAATGCGCAATAATAATGTTACTGAATTTATATTGCGTGTTGAAGTAGATACAGCTACGTTGCAATAAAATCAATTTAATATTATTAGCTGTATGAAATAATTTTAGAGCTTTAATGCACTCACTAGGTAATAAGATTCCTTTCGTAGCTAATATTACCTCAAAAATAGTCCTGAAGTCCAAATCAGGTCATAATCAAGATAGTCAATTCATGTAGAAATGCCTGGTGGAAGCACTAAACGAATCCAGCCTTTTCTGAGACGAATAAATGTGAAAAATTGCTTCTGTGCAATTAATATCAATTATAAAGAAGCCTTAACTTGCAGGAAGCGAAGAATAAGGAATTATGACGTTAAAAAACCACTGCTAGTTAAGTCCAGATATGGACAATGATCCTTTAAGAGGATTTAAAAATGGCGAAGACGAAGAAGGAATGTTTGAAACAAGAAGAAAAGAAGAAAGCTAACAATATAAAAAACATATTGTAGAGAAATTCAACTGTCCTTAAAAATAATGAAGAGAATGCAAGGCCCCCTGAAAACGGGCGAAAAGCAGAAAGAAATCAAACCAACCATCCATCATAATAAAATTAAACATTTAGCAATAAAAATATTAACAGCTAAAAAGATCACAACATAACTGAACACTTATAGAAGTAGGATATTTGAAGAAATTAAATCGGATATATTGAACAGACATTTGTTGCAAGTTTTGGAAAAAACAGGACATTTGGCATCCCGTTAAAAATTTGTCGGGACACCAGGACAATTAATGAAAAAAAGAACAGTCCCGTTAAAAACGGAACGTCTGGTCACCCTATGCTATACATACTACAAAATGTGCTTGGTACTAAACAATATCCATACAGTTGGCACTCACTATAATTTGTACTTTTGTTGTCACCTTGCATCTGGAAGAAATAGTGTCATCTTTGAACATGGTAGGGTTTCAGATTGTTATCAATCAAATCTGTAGATATCATATTGTAAGTAGGTAGCATACATAGTATCTGTTAACATTTTCACAGCTAATTCCATCAATTGATGGATTTCAGAAACTTGCATAAAATGTGGATTCTAAATTAACTATTGCTGGGGATTACACAGTGAAGTGGTATTAAATTACACTAAAACCAATTATATTACATACATGCTTCACTAAAGTTTTACCTTTTTAACAGGACAAATTTGATTCTGCCACCATTGTGGCCATCGTCAGCTGATCTCCCTGTTAAATAAAGCTGACAATGGCCACAATGGTGGCAGAAACAAATTTGTCCTGTTAAAAAGGCAACACTTCAGTGAAGCATGTACCGTAGTTTATGGACCATAAGACACATTTTTTTACCTTAAAAACAGAGCCTTGAAAGTTGGGTGCGTCTAATGGCCCAAAATACACCACAATTAAAATTATGGTAACTATTGCTGGAATACCATAGTTATAAACAATGTGTTATAAACAATATGATAGTTACAAATTTTGGCACAGACTATACATCACTGCACTTGTCACAATCGTAAATTGAGGGTTGCTGGAAGCCAGGTATACAATGCGCAAAGAAAGGAATGTTGAGTTCTTTTATACAAAATAAGTGTCTCTGCCAGGTAGTATAAATGAAGGCAATAACCTCTAAACAGTCTTGTCCCGTTACTTTTACTGTATGCTGAATTGACAGTTAGAGGATGTAAAAGTATTTTCAGTCTTTCATGAGAAATCAGTTCAGTTGTTAAAATTTACATGATGCCACCTGTACAGAAGAGATTTTCGTACAACGCAGGTTTTAAGTTAGAAGTGATTTACACTGATTCGATTGTACAAGGTTATAATTTATGTTTAAACATTTTCGTTTAGAATCACATTAAATTTCTTTTCCTTTAAATTTCCATCCTAAAATCAAGTTGCGTCTTATGGTCCAGAGCGTCTTATAGTCCGTAAAATACGGTATGTAATATAATTGATTTTAGTGTAATGTGGATTCTGTCATTTGACGGGATCATACTTTTTATTTGAGAGTTCCCTGAATTAATATTTCCATGATTATACAGGTAGTTTTTGCTTATATGACATTTAGGAATAATTTTAAAAAGGAATCATTAAAAGTATTAATATTTTTGGGAATTACCTTTAAAATACCAAATTAGTGCACAAGTGAACAATTTAATTCTGATGATAATTACCTATTTTGTTAAGAGTTACAAAACTCTGAAAACATTGTAAACTAAAAAAAACTAAACTAGTTGGCACTTCATCTCTGGAGGAACTAGAACAACCATCCAATTGCTGCATCATGTTGATGGGCATTCATGGTGGTTTCCAAGACTAGAGCTGCTGCTTCTCAATCAAGCAGCTTCTTCGTTTGTATCACAACGCTGAGTGCACCCTGTTTCAAACCGTGAATACTAAGCATACCAATTTAGAAGGTGAACGCATGATTGGTTACCGAGAGAGAATATATACACTGACAGGCAAAAAAAAACCGATCGTTTAAAGAAAGGAAAAAAAAAAATTAAGTTTAAATAAAAATTATGTAGTAGGCCTAGTGCTTGAAATAAAATTATTGCAATCGTATACGTTTTTAAGATTAAAATTTAATGACACGTTTCACTCTTAATGCCCCATGTTGCTTCTTGCACCGTGGTGTATGGTGAGCCTAAGGTTGCAGCGGCATGATGGAGGCTGCGTCCATCATCAATTAGAGCAAGAAGCTTTGGCAACGTCTTCAGGACTGAGAGGCATAATTTCAACAAAACTTACTAACAGAATCACTTCGATGTGAAGGGAGACAGTTTCCTTTCAGTTTGGAAACACCTTGCAATATGTATGACAAACTAGTGCACATAATCAGATCAGAAACGCCCTATTGTGATGTTTTTTTTGTTTCGTTTGGTGATAAAGTGAAGATATGAAGAAAGCAGATATGCTGTATCTATAGCTAATGGTCCAATTCATCCTCATCAACAACAATGTATAAACATCCAATCAAAATTATGTTTAATCTTAAAATTACAACAAATTTTACAGTGATCAATTTTTTTTTGCCTGTCAGTGTATATATTACAGAACTATGCTAGTCTGAACTAATTGGGATCAGGACCTGTTTGGATTGTCAAAAATTTGGATCAACTACATAATTAGGCATATATATGAAATCTACAAGTTAATTGTACTCAATTGTACTAATTTTCACTACTAAATTTCTTTAAATGTTGAATCTGCTGATCTGTAACGTACGTATGTAACGAAGTATTGTAATAGTTTTACAGTACATTCAATGTTCTAAGATACAAAACCATTTTACTCTGAAATTTCTTTGATAATTTTAAATTTTTTGGGTTTGCATTATTCGGGTTTCTAGACTACCAGGGTTCAAACTAGCAGGGTGCTGCTGTATAAATATATCTATATACATTACCCATTTTTAGTACTGAAACCTGTATGTCCCAGTAAATAAGACATTTGTTAACTTAAAAGAGTTACCTAATAAAAATAAAACCATAACATGCAAATATTTCTTTTTAAACGCGGAAAAATATATGAAATGGATATGCAAACAGTTGCATGATGGTAATGGTTCAACACCACACCATTTAGGGTAGAATAGATGTGGGTGTGGATGGGCAATAATTCCTTCAGGAGAGATTACAAACTATGGATCCTGAATCATATACCCTCGCACAAACATACAAGTATCATACTCATAATACCAGAATAGCTATCACCTTCATCTACTACCCGCGCGCGATTTCTTGAGCGCTCGGCTCCCAAATCCTCATTCGGTAGGTTTCGTTCAACTTCGTAGGTTGAACTGACAACATTGAAACACAAAGTACGCTATACACCCTGGCATCTAGTGGCTTCAATACTAAGCTTTCATTCTGTCTCAGGATCCTTATTTATTTATTGACATTATCTTTTCTGACGCATGGAGTTATGGGGAAAAATACAATTTTTCGAATTGCTTATTTCACAAACACGTCATTGTACATCCAACACTTTCCTCACCTCTTTAAGAATTCCGTATGTGCTAATTTCTGACCCTCCCGTGAACTCTGATGTCAATTTCATGGACTGAAAGTTAAGCGAAGTTTTCACAAAACGTATTAAATACTCCTAGAATTTGAAGGAAGTTTATATAGTGAAGTTATAATCAAATTGAAACTTGAGATGGAGGTTTAACATACGTAACTTCACTTAATTCATGCACTAACCTGAACATGTTTCGTGCTGCCAATATACAACAGACAGATGGAGTATAGCTGATGATGAGTCATGAAGTTTGCTCGAAACATGTTCAGGTTAGTGCTTGAATTAAGTGAAGTTACGTATGTTAAACCTCCATCTCAAGTTTCAATTCGTATTAAATACGTTTAAAATTAGCCCTATAGTTTTCTCCACTTTTAGATGTCTTACCTCTCTTATGTTTTACAACACGAAATGGTGAAACATGTTCTGCTAAGACTCTTCTTTATGCTTAAAACTAGTCATCCAGTGTAAAAATATTGACCCTATTTATATAACATTCTCTTCCTGGAGGAAAATTATTTATTTGATAACTAATAAAGCCTTATGACGTGTTATTAATTGTTACGCAATACCGTCACCACGTTATATTGTTGGACTGCATTAAAATCGTTGTCTATTAAATGTCACTACATAAAATAGCTAGGATGATTCATCGTAAATAATTATAATTCGGCATCCACACTTACGCTGTTCACGTGCGCTTCTGCTGAAATGTGATTTCTTTGGTTGACAACACTGCAGAAAGACTGGCGGAGTAGCTATGTTTTGTTCCCCCCAACCCTCACTTCCCCGTAAATCCAGCGCCCAAGATATGGCGCGCGGGTAGTAAATAACCATAAGATCACAAAATGCTTAAATAGTATAACACATCAAGGAATAAATATTTATAAGAAGTTACCTGATGGGCTTAAAGCTCTTTCTAACAATGCTTTTAAAAATAAAGTTAAAAAAATCCTGTTATTGTATCAACCCTTTTCTGTCCAAGAATTTCTTGATGATAGACTTATCGGTTTAGTTATGCTTAGTTATGTTTTTTGAAGGAGAGATTTATATCTCAGCGTTAACAAGTTGTAACATATATTGTATTAGATTTAAGTGACGAAACCATGAATTTTGTAACAAAATTCTTCTGGTGAATAAATAAATTGAAATTGAAGTATTGCAAATATGATCAGTTATAACTAGGGACCAGATTCTTAGGTTCTTACACATTTTTTCCTTACTATCAAAACCAGAAACGCTCACACTTTCTCAAGTCATGTCCATAGGATTCACACACATTAATTCTGTAGACCTAAAAACACCTAAATAGGATATAAAAATCTAAAAAACTTAATTTACTGTTGATAGGTTTTTGGTCAGATTTATCAATATTTTTCAGACAGACATATATATAATCAATGAGAATATTTGTCATCACACATTTTCTGTAAGTAAAAACGTACCAAAAGGACGATTGCTTCCACCAGATGTCCTCCATGTGGTGGATAAAGAAGAAAACACGTCAGTTGAGAACAGTTGATGGTGGTGAGAAGAATCTCATCGAAACGATCGTCCTTTTGGTAAGTTTTTACTTACACAAAAAATGTATGAAGACGAATATTCTCATTGATTATATATAATATACACTTCACAATGTTTTCCCAATTAATTTAATAAAAAAACCTTTTGTTGTATTTAAAGTAAAACCAAAGCATTTCACTTTTATTTTATTCTGATTTCACAAAATGATGTGGGTATTATATATATGTTTACATGTTTATTAAGTACTGAGTAGGGCATGGAGCTAAATGGATCTGAACAGCTAATATTGTACTTATAGATCACAAATTGTATACCAGTGTAAGCAGCAATTTTAATACAAGTAAGAATCAGTTTGAAAAATTTTATGTCATAACCGGGATTTGAACACGGATCTTCGGCTTAACGCGCCGATGCTCTACCATTGAGCTACCATGACAACATGCCAGTACGACATCAAATTCCTCAACTGATTCAGAAGACAAGGCTTCTTACTTGTATTAATATCCCAGACATGGATTTAATGTCTATTTCCTTTCCCTCCACTTAAGCAATTTTAATGTATATTGCAGGGTATTTAAATTGTATTTAAATTGTATATTGTATGATGAAGCCAAAAAAATTGTAATATTTTATATGGTGAATAAACAAACAAACAAACAAACAAACAAACGTTTCAAATTAATATTGTTCAACCCATTAGTGTCTGGGATGGACAAGACTAAGAGAGGAGAGATGAAAGTAACATTACCGGCGTATTCCTTTTAAACAGTCCAATCTGTAACAATCGGTTTCATATTATCCCCAGACAACCATAAAGCATTTTTTATTCACCCAATTAGAAGTATTGGGTTCGAATCCCAAAAAAGGCTAGCATTTATTAGATAGAGTATTAACTATTTTGGCACATTGATGCTTACAAAAAACTTAAAAACCTATTTCACATTATAAAAAACCTGAAAGAGTGTTTTTTAAAACCTAAAAATCCTGTACCTAGTTATAAGTAACAGTTCTGAAACCCACCATGGTTGTGCAGACACAGTGAAGCATCTAGTCCTCCTCTACTTTTAAGTCCTCCTCTACTTTTAAGTCCTCCTCTACTTTTAAGTCCTTCTCTACTTTTACTTTCCTAAGTTTACATCCAACATAGCGCAAGTTCAGTCTCTGCAGGCAATAATCATACTTCTTCTTATGCAAATGAGGTATGACATGTCGCTTTACATCTTTCAAAACCACTGAAAAAAAAAAAAAATTATATTAGTGGAATTTACTAGGGATATCATTTACATGGGAACTTTTAAACCTTCCTCCTTGCGAGATTGTTACAAGCCAAGGTAAGAGCTCTTCTTATTAGTAAAAAATCAACATTTTCCTTATATTATCCTGTATTATATAATATTGTATTACAGGGTAACAGCCAGCAAAAATAATGAAGAAAACAAAGGAGTAAGGTTGGAAATAGATTGAAACTGGGGAAAGATCATCAAAATATTCTTTTCGTCAAATCCTGGCAGAGATGCCAACCTTGAAAGGTGGTTATCAGTAGTCTGAGTCTAATCGGATGTGGGGGGGGGGGACTCGATGTCTCGGGCAAATTAATATATGCGTCTTCTTGTGCTGTCCGTTGACGCGTCCGTACTCTTCATGCTTTTTTGAGATCACATGGCGTCTACAGTCATCGCGTCCTCCATGTTTAACCAAAAAATCACAGTTACAGGTTTCACAAAATACGTTATTCGGTGAAATTTTTGAAGGTCCGAGGCAAGGAAACTCTTCTGTATACTGCTGATTTGCCGCAATTCATTTTTGGCCATCAGACTCATCACTGGTTTTACGTTTATACGACATATTTCCTCAATATTCTACTTGCACTGCAACACTCAATAAAACTTCTAGCAAGCAACGGCGTCGGCAGACGTCAGCGGCATTACAGTGATAATCAAAAAGAGAAAATATTTTAACACCAAAGATCTTATAACTAGAATTATGTTATAACTGTAAGATATAACATCTTTGGTTAACACACACTCAAGTCAAAGATTGTAGTGTTCAATGTCGCCAACACAACGGATGTTTTCTTTTACAAACTATTTCTCATGATAACAGTTGGCATCTCTGCTGACACATTCATTAACTTTTTTGTTGTTCGCGGGAGAGACGATAAATTTAAAAAATAGGTATTGGGATTCCTAAAATCCGTATTATTCAGTACAATTTCCGTATTGCCGTAGCAAATTCAAGAAAATCGTAGAAACTACGGAAATTCCGTAGCAGTTGGCATCTCTGTCCTGGGATAAAACAGTCATAAATTATCATTTTTCCTCTGAGCCAAATATTGTAAAAGCTTTTCAACTCATGGTCCACGACTCCTCTGTGATCAAAAAGTCAGAGAAACAAATAGGTTTGCAGTACAATTTTGTGATAAAAATCCTAATTCTCCTACATTAAATCAACGGTTCCCTACTAAATCAGGTGAAATATAAGCTTACTTTGCACTACCTATCCCTATGGGCAAAAAAAAAAAAAATGTTCCCTTTTTGCCTGAAAATATTAGTATTTATGGGTGCATCGTGTGTAAAAAAAAAAAAAAAAAACCATATTGATGGGGGGGGGGGGGGGGGAAGAGCAGTGGATTTACTATTTCCCTTGTTACTTCCAGGTACCCCAAAATGGAAACATTTAAAGTAAAACATGGAAAAAAGAAATTTGAGTATCTCCTACCTTTAACACTTTCCACACCGTGTTATTTTTCAGCGTTATCACCCTGTGAACCAGGTGTTTTCTTCCGTTTTTGTGATTTTAAAAAAAATATACAATATGTATTACAAAATAATGAATTACTTACCCTTGAAGCTTGAAACTTCCTCTTTCTAGAAATGATATTCTTCTTTTGTATTCACTCTCATATAAATATACCACAGGCAGATAAATGGGAGGCTGTTTTGAGGGTTTTTTTTGGGGGGGGGGGGGGGGAAATAAAATTTTTCAAAGTTTAGAGGGTTAAAATATTTTTATTGCAAAAGTACTAACTAAAATTATTGAAATAATATATAATATAGAATGCTGACAAGTTTTATGCAGCTTATTGTTGATGTTGTGGTAATCGCAGTGGGGCAATATAAATTCGATAGAAAAGTCAATATAAATTGATACAAGAATCAACAAAAGTGTATAAAGCACATTCTGTTGGGAAGTTTAATAAACTAAGCTTCATGTTTATCTGTTCAAAACCTGTATTACACCACATATTCTCCCAATGCTGAGCATGGGAACGTGCGCAACGTAAGGGATACGATCTTGGTTAACGTGGGAATAAAATCGCGTATGGGCATGGTGTGGAAAGTGTAAAAAGTTTGGTGAAAAAATACTTACCCATCATGTGGTTTCTGATTTTCTTCAGTTTGTACCTCTTTCGCAGTATTTTCTTAAACATTTCCTTTAAAAATACTGGATGAACACCATCGAAATCCTTTGCAACGTCAGCCCAATCAATGGACTTCCATTCATTCACGCCTTCATCATGAAACCTACATAAAATACAATTAATTGGTTTCAATTCATTTCTGTAAGCAATAAATTGTGTACAGCGATATATTTGTAAACAAAATAATCTAACATGAAACACTCTGTGACGTAAGTGGTGCATAAGTGTTTTTAAACTTTATTTTTTTTACTCCAGACTTTACTATTTACATTTAATAACAAAACAACTTTTATGGATATTTGTCCACATCACCAGTTGCTATCAACAAAAGATCATTGTTTGGAGTTTCTTGATGGGCCCTCTGGTGTACGAGGGTCATCCAAAAAGTAAGTTCCGATCACCGATAAAGAAAACAAAAACATCAATAAGTAAGAAATATTTATTGCAATGTTTACAGATATTCATTGGCTACTTCTCTACATAGTCAGCACCATTATCGAGGCATTTATCTTAGCATGTACCAACGATTGTATGCCCATGTCATAGGACTCTGCCGCCATGGTACGCAGAGAAAGGTGATGAGTTTCTCGAGAATGTTGTCATTGGGGATAAAACATGGGTATCGCATGCCACACCAGAAACAAAACAACAATCCATGCATTGGCGGCATAGTGGTTCACCTGTGAAGATTGCCACAATCTCTGTCATAAAAATCTGGAATCGACTTGGTGTCCTCCTGTACGAGTTTTTACCGGAAGAGGAGACCGTAAATGCTGATCGATATTGTCAAACATTGAAAAATCTGAGATCCAAAACAAGAGACGTGGAATGCTGAATGCAGTGATTTCATGGCTCCTGACGTTGGCGGCCTAGTCCTTTGACACAGGCATACAAATGTTGGTGGAGCGGTACGATACATGCCTCAATAATGGTGGCGACTATGTAGAGAAGTAGCCAATGAATCTCTGTAAATATTGCAATAAATATTTTTGCTTACTGATGTTTTTGTTTTCTTTATCGGTGATCAGAACTCACTTTCTGGATGACCCTCGTAAGTTTAATGCACTTCATGATTAAATTTACCTCTTGAGGTTTCCCTACACTATCTACTTTCTCTTTTAAACAATAAAACATGTTTCATCCCTCAGTTTAGCTAAAGTTTTTGATTTGTGATAGAGTGCCCACAATTTTCCTGTCTTTCCAGAATGTGTGAAGATCAGTGTTGGCATGTAGTGATGGTTAGTGTAAAACAAACACACTTGAGCAGACAGGTGTTAGATGTTTTGCTATGGTGTTTAACTACAGGTCAGAAGACTTCCAAAAACAATATGGGTATGAAATATTGATTAATGGACTCCTAAGGAAAAAACAGAAACAATTATAAAGTCCTACTAATTGAAAATATCGTTGCTTGCACTCTAATATTGTATTACGAGTAGTTCAATGATTCAAAATTATGTATTATCTTGTATGTATGAATAACTAGCTTTTAATTCTGTTTTTGTATGTAATTAAGTTCTTTCTATATTTTATTCCTTTCTTTATTTGCCCAAACTATTATACAATACAGGTGTATTGAGATACATACCGACTGACCAACTGGATGAAAGTTGGAATCCTATATATGGGCTTAGCAGTGAACAAGAGGGTATACAACTTCCTTTCCCAGAACCTTTTCACTGAGGCTGGTTGAAACTTAGTTGCCTTCTCAAATACCTGCCAGGTGTCATCTGGAATGTCTCTATTGCGAAGTTCCTCTATGTCCCTACAATCCAGTGCTTCCATAAGGGTTTTCGCCACAAGTCTAGATCGAAAGTCACTCCATTTGACATAGCCTGGAATAAACAAGGGAGAAAAAATAACAATTAACTTAATACAAAAAGTCTGATGTGAAAACTCACATAACTGTCTCTACCTGTAATAACATTTTACAGAATCAGTGCTTGTTTGCAACAACCAAACATAATTTTAGGTACATGTCAGTGAAAATGTTTAACTCTCTTCCAGTTGCTACTAGAAATTTAACTTTTAAACACTTTAAAGGCTTAGTATTGAGGAAATTTAAAAAAACAAATCTGCTTCTACAATAATGATGAATTTTTTGAGGCAGCCAAAAACTTTAAATAATCTTTCGGAACCTACTATCTGGCCTACTTCTGACATTGCACTTTTTAATTTATTGTTTTTGTAGTGTTGTAATGTTATTTGATCCTGAATCTCTTTGTATTGTATGTATTTCTGGGATTATTCTTGCAGCATTGTACTTTAATAGTTTAAGTTATGAACATGTATATTTTTGTACCCAGAAATTATGTATCCTATACCACATAACTGTGGTCAATCTGGATAAATAAATATGAAATATCTATTTTGAGTGCTGAGTCGTTCTGTAGTAGCCTTGTGTAGAATGCTGACAAAGTTTACAGTTTTTAAAAAACTTAAATGAAAAATAACACTGTTATGGTTTGAAAGTTTCTCTTTTAAAAAGTGTATAGTATTAAATTCATGAATAGAATCTTGACCTCCAATAATATAGAAACGTGACAAAGTACAGTCAAACCTTTGTATAACGAAGATAGATATAATGATAAACCCGCATATAACAATATTCTAAATTGTGGTAAATTTCGACAGTCTCTGATATGACAAGGCAACGAATTCAAAAAGCAAGGGATGGATACACTAAAAGATGAAGAATAGAGTGATGTTGTATGTCGGGGAACAAGCAGTAGATTTTGGTTATGCGTTCGTGAGGTCGAAAGGAGATTAAAACAAGATTGTAAATAAGAAGGAGAAGATAATACTAACTTTTGAAGCAAAATAAGAGAATGGATCATTCTTCGCTGTTTGAGGTGTCGCATGGTCAAATCATCTGATATTACAGATAAATCTAACACAAGCAATATGAGCACGCTGAAGTTTGTCAATAAAGCTGGCATTTAAGTTAGATCTTCACCAGTAGAGCTTGGGGAAACCTAAGATTATTCAGGTAAAGCTTATATAGAAATGTATATTTTATTCCAACTTTACCCAGTGCCTGTGGATAATATGCACTTTATCCAGGTAAAGCTAGATTTACCCAATTCCCAGCTTCACCCATAACATAGGCCTATACATATAACATGGACAATTCCTATTTTGGAAAAAGTATACATCCAAGGATTATTAAAACACATGTTCAATACTGTTGAGCTCAATCAATGGAATAAAATAAATATGATATCAGTTAAAAACAAATTAAAATGAAGTAATGTAAACAGTGGGGCAAATTAAACTAAGATAGTTGAAATATAAAAACACTTTGTGCTCCACTTACGTCTGGAATTAGAATCACAGGACTAGTTTCGGGATTTACCCCATCATCGGCTGTTGGTCTACTGGAGTTGGAGTTTGGCAATCATGGCTGGCAGTCTTGGTATGTTTGGTGCTGCCCTCTTCCTTCCTCATTGTAAGTTTTATGACATCATCCACTGGCGGTATTTCAAAGTTCATTATGCTGTTGCTATTCTTGGTAATAAATATCTTCTCCCATGTATTGATTTAAGATGGCTTCTTTACGTGTTTTAACAGTTTGATGTCTTTTTTGATGTGGTGGTTTTTTGTCCAGAAATGATGGGCTACCGCTGATTTTTCGGTTTGCATGCATTTTATGTTTCTGAGGTGTTCATTCATCCTGATCTTTAAGCTTCTTTTGGTCTGTCCTATGTAAGTCAAATGGCAGTCTTCGCATTCCATCTGGTAAATTCCTGAGGAGTCTATTTTGGGTGTGTTGTTTTTTAGAGGGTGATTAAGCAGATTCCTGATTGAATGTTTGTTATCTGTGCTAGCTTTATGTTGTAATTTTTTAATACTTTCTCAAACTTGTGAACAAATTTTGGGTGATAGGTGAACTTCTTGTAATTGATTGGGTCTTTTTCTGCATTGTTTAATGTACTAGTTTCCTTAATCATTTTTTGTTTCTTGTGTTTGGCGATCATTTTGTCAATGAAATTTGTTTTGAATCCATTAGTAGTTGCCACTTCAAGTATGTGTTGGTATTCTTTATTGTATTCTATCTTAGTTAGCGGGAGGTAGGTAAGTCTGTGTATTAGACTGTGAAAAATTGCAAACTGGTGTGATTTGGGGTTAAAATAGTTGTATTTTATGTAGTTGTCGACGTGTGTGGGTTTTCTGTAAATCCCAAACTCTAGACTCTTCTGGTTTCTAATGATTTTTAGGTCTAGAAAGGGTAAACAACCATTCTGTTCAACCTCCATTGTGAATTGTATTGATCTATCTTGCAAATTTAATAATTTTAATGAGTCTTCCAAGAATCTTTTTGGTGTGATGGCAAAAATGTCATCGACATATCTACACATATCTTCAGGGCATAAGCTCATAAAAGCACTTTCACAGAAGACAATTCAGTGACAGTACTTTTATGAGCTTTCATGAATTCTATCTTATTTTATAAATGTGACAAAATACAGTGTTGATTTTAATTATTGGAACTCCAAGCCAGCAAAAAGATGCCCAGAAGATGGTGCCATCACACCGAAAGGACTAAGCAGTGAATTTTAAAATAAATTATAGCTGACTAACTGGTATCACATTTATTTTATTCCATACATCCAAGAAAACAAATCGTACTTACAAATTTTGACATCCTTAAGGATAATGATCTCATTTTAAAATTCATACAACCAGGAGGATATCTGGTGAATGGGGAAGCAAACTTGTCAGTAGGCCTCAGTTTATCATGAGGAACCCATCGAAACATAAACATAATATTGACACTTCACAATGTTTTTCCGACTAATTTGTTAAAATCCTTCAAAGATATTTAGTTTTAATAATTTGTTACAATGTAGTTTGTGCCATGCAAAAATTTGAAACTAATACAGTATTCAGTCATTCTTTTAATAGTTCAGTTAGCATGTCTTGTATTTTTATTTATTAAGTGCCAGTGTATGTCCGTCCATGTGTCTGTACGTGCATTAACTTAAATACACATTATCGGTTTTTCATGAAACTTGGTATAAACATTTATAATGTCGATGGGAAGAAGCCTAATGATATTGGACCAAATTGGTTAACTGGTACCGGAGTAATGCCCAATTGAGTGCCTATTTTATGGTAATATATTAGAAAGAATTTAGCAAATGGAAATTAGTTATCATGACAACATATTGTTTTACACTGTTTATATACAGCTTTGAAAATTGCAATACAGTTAGCTAAGACAAATAACACTACTCCTTCATATATGTTTATCAAACTTGACCATTACACTGAGCGAGGTGGCCGAGATGGTAACATCTTAAACTCGCATTCTGGAGTTCCAATCCCATAGCCAGGTAATTTGACAAGATTTTTTTTATTTTTATTTATTTATTTTAATTTTTATGTGAGTGTGAGATTGTCAAGATATCACAAATCTGTATAGTTCTGCCGATGCAGGATGATTTTAATCTGATTTTTTTTTTTTAAACTAGATATTTGTTCTTCCGTAAGCCCTGCTTATTGAATCAATCTGGAGCTTAACTCGGAAAGTGATTACAAAAATAACTTATTTTCTGCATATCATAATTCCAATTATAACTGATTAAACAAAAGTATTCTGGCACTTTGATACATCAATTTACCTGATTTTTTATTTTTGCATAATATTTAAAAGGGATATATGCTGTAATATTTCACATACGTAAAGAACAAAGCCATGCTATATACTATACAGAAATATTCCCCTTACCTTTCTTAGCTAACCTGATCCTCAGGTATCTCTTTTTAACGTTTTCCCTTTGTCTCTTCAAAATTTTTGAAAGTGTTACAAAAGGCCATGGATCGTTCTGTTTTGAGCAGTAATGTTCAATGATCCTGTCTTCATCAGGCAAGAATCTGTAACAGACATAGGTTATACAAGAATTTGTTTTAAACATCAGCATAAATTCATATTCATATACTTATATAAACATTTAGTGGTTCCTGTCTGTTCCGATTTGTTGCAAAAGCCACTGAACTAATAGAGCTGAAATTTTGCAGGAAAGAAAATAAGACTAAAGATGCTGACTCATCACTGTTAATTCACCCAGTATTACGACGGGCGTTCGGAAATTATTTACAATGGTAGTTTTTGTACTTCATTTATTAATGAACCAATTAAATCATTAATCATTGTCACAATGCATGTTTTACACGTTTTCATACACATAAGTGGATTTTTGTAATGTAAAAGAAGTCTTATACTAAGGGTAATTAAATCATACGGTATGAAATGGGTTGGACATGTTGCATGTATGGGGGAGGAAAGACATATCTCAAAAGTATCGAATGAAGGGAAAAGACCACTTGGAAGACCTAGACGTAGGTGGAAGGACAATATTAGGATAGATTTAAGGGAAATATGATTTGCAAGGGATGGCTGGATGTAGTTAGCTCAGAATAGGGTTAAATGCCGGGATCAGGTAAGCACGGCAATGGACCTTTGGGTTTCATAAAATAGATAATATTCCATTAGCTTGATGAGAAATTGTTTACTGCCATTGAGTAAGTAAGTAAGTAAGTAAGTAAGTAAGTAAGTAAGGCCTGTTCTTACGATGTCCAGTTAAGTAGGAGTAAATGTTAACTGACTGTTTATTTTACGGTCGGAGTAAAGTTCCAGTAAACGCTTCTTTGTTCTTATCATCATCTAGTTAAAGTTTACTCCCAGTTAACGCAATCAGACAAAAGTCATAGCAGTTGGTACGAGCGTTTCTCAGTTGTTTGTAGCAGTTTTCATCTGTTTTCATTGTTTGGTTTGATTTTGTAATGGCGACCTGGTACTTAAATATATTTAACTATCATCACAAAAAAAAATGGATAATGAGGTTATGGCTGATATAAAAAATAGAGACACAGCAATTTCTTTTCAAGTGAAGAGCAATTCTTCCTGAATATTATCGACGAAAAGCGTCACATAATTCAAAATAAATAAGTAGGCCTAATGTGTGACCATAAGAGCAAAGCTCGGAAAGACGTATCAGAAAAAAACCTCTTGTGAAACACATAACTTCCTCTGAATTTAATTATAGTATACAGTTCACAGTACGGGCAGTAGTGTGCATTCAGTTCTCATAGCCTATAAAGGTTGCATAATTTGCGAGGCAAGACCTAAAACCTAATAAGTTTGTGTATGAAATGTGTAGCTAATAACTACAGGATACATTACGAGATGTTTTCAAATGAAATTATTAGCTCTTAGCATAACATATTAAAATACATTATTATATATATAATTATAGGCCTATATATTTTATATATTACGCTTATACAATTCCTGTTAAAATCTAAAAGTTTTAAGCTGTTTTCTAAAAAAATAAAGAAGAATAAACTCCTGCTCAAGTAAAATGGTTGTAAAAATGAAAAGAAAATTACCACGTTTCTAACCCCATCTCCGAAGGATGCAAAACCCAAATATAATCTGATGTACGGGTAGAGGAAGTAAACGGTAAAATATTGATTGTCTAAACTTTCATAATAGTTTGATCTAGTTTTCAATATTTTAAAAACTTGTTTACATATATTGGCATTGTTCTTCATCAACACTGACATTACGAAAGGAGCTAAATAATTTCATCTTTCCATTTTAATTCAGTTCGCGAGAAGTATAACCTCAAAAAATCCTCCGGTTAGGAGTTTACTTGTACATTTTCCTACAGTAAAGATTACTGCCAGTTAAGAGATGTTTACTAGCAGTTAACGCCTAACCAGATATTGTAAAATCGAACTGTCAGTAAAGTTACCGTAAAAGTAACCGTAAATATTTTACTGGAGGTGGTAATAACGGGCCTTAGTAAAAGAAACCTTGATTAAGCAGAAATGTAACCGGGGGTCTCCAAACTAGTTATGAATGAATTAGAATAAACAATACTCTAATAATACTATAAAATTCAAAATCAGTTAAATTGAACAAATGCCATGACAACACAATAGTAATACAGATAAATCCTTGTACAACGATTGATAGAACAATAAACCCACCTGAAATATGGGCCTTGCTTTGCACACTATTTTAATAAATGTTCTCTAAAACAGCTGCAAAACACACAAAAATTGCACATTAGTGATCTAGGCCACTAATGCAGTTTTATTGGCCTAGGATGCTATAGTCATCATGACAATCTATAAACAAAATCCAGATGGACTGACCAGTCACACCAACTTTAACACAGATTTAAGCATATATCTGGTCACAAAACAACAAATTTAACCCAACATATTTCTTTATGATAATCAGAAACTTTAACGTTTTTTTTTTCTTTCTTTTTCTTTTGCAAAACACGGAGCCTAATTCATTACATAGCAACGAATACAAGCCAACAACTTTTCACATCTTGGTTCACAAGAAAAAATTGCTTATCATGGATGTACCAGCATTTAACTGAAATAATATATTCCTTCCTATAGACTACTGCTATCGAGATTTTACTGGCAGTAGTTCCAATTCAATGTTCGTAGCTTGGATTGACAATTCCTTGGAATTATCACTCATATTTTCACAAGATTTTCATAAATACTAGTTCGTATGCATTATTGTTCCACAAAAAGTGACTCATATATCATGCCTCTTTACCACATTTTGTATTGGTATGGTTCATTGTTGTTCTGCGATTCAGGTAGCTGTGGGAATATGACATCAACAAATTGCTGACTATACCTTTCATTATAATTAATTACACGGTATTTTTATTTAATTTCATATAATGTAGAGAGCTTTTACTTTAAAATATTGCATGCACCACGTACGCAAAAACTTTATCGGAGTCATCCAGTATCTATACTTTACTATACTAGATTCGTCCTCTAAAGTGTTATTTTGCGTACTTCATATATAAAAGTTATTATACTTCTGAGCAGGTACTTGCCTTCCTTTTCTTCCTTTTCGGAATAGGAGACAGAATCTTCGGTAAATACTATGAAGCGAGCGATGTGGCAGGCCTTGCCCCATGTAACGGGCAAACATCAGTCGTTTTTCTTTTTTCCAATTCAATCGGATAAGATTTCTAATAGTAGTGAATGGTGTGGGATCTTGTATGCCGTATTCCTTTAAAACACAAATCATTACATACATGATAAATAAACAATATGTAGAAATTAATGCTAGAGATGGAGATTTTATACACATATCTTCACTTAAGGTGAGAAGGTACAGCCTATGTCGACAATGATAAATTCATGAACTTCAGATGCACATTACAAATAATAATAATAATAATAATAATAATAATAAACTATATATTGATACTTGGGCCTACACAAGCAATAGATCTTGTATCGCATTGGTTTTAAACCATGGCCATAAGTAAAATGTTCTCTTAGTTAGCAACTCAAAGGGAATATGAAGTGAAATTTTAAAGATATGGGAACAAATGAAAATATTTGAAAGAAGGATTTTGAGGTGTATCTATGGGCCATTGGAAAAAATTTTTTTTTGCGAAGAAGATATAACCATGAATTATATAATTTATATAATGAACCAGATATTGTGATATATATCAAGATTAGAAGGCTGGAGTGGGTGGGACATGTACTACGTGCTGAGGACAGAATGATAAAGAGAATATTCAATTCAACACTCGTAGGTCCATATTTTCCACTGAAATTGTATTATAAAATTCATAAAAGAACAAATAAAAGAAATTTATTGTCAGTGGATAAAACACACACATTTACTATCAGCATTTACTTTCAGCCTGAACCCCGGGTGTTTTTCCGAATACACCCCGGTTTAACTGTAACGAGGTGTTAAATACATCAAAACCTTCTTCTAATATTTCAGTCGCCTGATGAAGGCCTGGGGGTTCATGCTGAAACGTTGTGATAGTAAATGTGTGTGTTTTATCCAATGACAATAAATTTCTTTTATTTGTTCTTTTATGAATTTTATAATAGAATATTAAATACAACGCCAGAAGGAACCAGGATAGCTGGAAGACCTAACAAGGAACCTTTCACTACCCTCATATCGAAACATGCCTCAATATTTTTCCTGGGTCATCTAGATGCTGTAAGAAGTCCACGCTCCAAAAATTAGCTGCTGGTTTCAACTGCAAGTACCCTAAAATGCTTTGCAAACATCGTGGAACTTATAGGGAATATAACATGGTAATCGAGAGATGGGACTGGACAACCCTGACTGGCAGGAGTATTACGTCATTCAATATTTTTCCTGGGTCATCTAGATGCTGTAAGAAGTCCACGCTCCAAAAATTAGCTGCTGGTTTCAACTGCAAGTACCCTAAAATGCTTTGCAAACATCGTGGAACTTATAGGGAATATAACATGGTAATCGAGAGATGGGATTGGACAACCCTGACTGGCGGGAGTATTACGTCATCCATTCATTTTGAGAATGGAAGTCCATATAAACATTACACTGGTATCATTCCACCCTTATCTGTATTTGATTCGTCAACTGTTAGCCTACGTCAATCATCTCCTTCCCGCGAACAATGAAAAATTTCTAGTAGGCCGTGTTTCCTTTCATAATAAATATCCAGGAGAGCTACTTTCAGCTGTCATATGCGTAAAAAACAAAGACATGTTTATTTGCTTATTTCGTTGTTCAAGCTGTAATTGAGTGCTAAATGAATAATGGTATGTACTGAATATATACAGATTATTACTGTGAAATAATTAGGCCTACGTACTGTACATTAAGCGGAGTTCTCCGGCAGTGGCGTAATTCTCAAATCAGAAACATATCGGAACAAGCCTTCAAACTTTCACCTAATTATTTACAAGAATGCCTCTTGCAAACTGAAGGATTATATTACGAATGCCACATTTCACAATACGCTGAAACATTTTAAATAAGTTAATATTGTTATCTTAATAATTTTCGTCACATATTATTAGTTTTTAATTATATAAAAATCAAATGTAGTACCGCACTATATTGTCTGCGGTTCAAATCACATGCATTTGTTTACATGGGCTTGGATTCGCAAATGAAAGGATCAAGCTTCTAACCTAGCTTCTGTTGTCTGTCTAGTTGCAATCAAATATACAACTCAGCGATCAAATTCTGTCTACAGACAAATGTGAAAACATGTTAAGAAGAATGTGATAATGACACGATTATTTGCTGTGCATGGTGCAGAAGGAACTTGTGTTTTAATCACTGCATCAACACCAGTCACTTCTCTTTTGTTTTCGACAGTCAATTGTCTCCGTGCATCCGGAACTTCGAACTGCAGATAAGGGATGTCCAACATCTCCCACTGCACTGCTTCAACCCGACATTTTCAAGGTTCAATTTAGGGTACTTGCAGTTGAAACCAGCAGCTAATTTTTGGAGCGTGGACTTCTTACAGCATCTAGATGACCCAGGAAAAATATTGAGGCATGTTTCGATATGAGGGTAGTGAAAGGTTCCTTGTAAGCAAAGTAGGAAGAAGGTGTGAGAGAAGATGTAAAGATAATTGGCATTAAGAACTGGAGGAGTACAGCAGTAAACAGGAAAGAATGGGGAAAACTTCTTCAGAAGGCCAAGGCCCACAGAGGGCTGTCGAGGCAGTGATGATGATGATGATGATGATGAACAGGGTTATAAAAAATGGCAATCCTGATAGATATGGGAGATCTGGACACCCTGGGATACTTACCCAAGAAAACCTATCCCAATTCTTGCGTATAATCTCTTTCTCCTCATGAGTATATCGAGCATGGGAGAAATCTACTCCATGCTCAGCTAAAAGCTCTTTCTCTTCTTGTGAGAGTGGAAAATATAAATTTGATTCAACCATGTGAGCAGAACACACTGCATCTGGCTGCCTAATAGGTTTGTTTCTTAATTCCTGAAAGCAAACATACATACAGTGAGAATTTCAGCGCACAGTTACATATTACAGTATAATCTCGGTAAAAAGGACCTTCTGTTTAATGTACTTGTCAGTATTAAGTACATATAATTAAATCCCAACTCAAATCCCATACACAGTAGGCTCCCTCTAATCCGGCCATCCCAGGACCGGACCCTCGACCGGATTAAAAAATGGCCGGATCATCCGGCTGTTTTTTAAACATGTAAAGTATAACCTATTAAAGCAAAAATCAACTTTTAAGATGGTTTTATTGGTTTTTTTAAGTTGTATGCTTTCGTTTTTCACTCATTTTTTAGAACATTTTTGTAACTACACTAACAGACACACTGTAAAAATTAAACTCACAGTAAAAGATACTAATAGCACAAGAGTAAAATTCACGTCTGAAATGAACGCAATTGTCAAGTGAACTGATGTGATTTGTTTACACTTAAGACTGGAAACTAAACAGACATGTTTATTCTAGTCGATTACTGCTGTGAGAAACCCTTCGACACGCATATGGCTCATTCCAAGAAGGCGGCCGGACGATCCGAGGCCGGACTAGAGGGAGTCAACTGTATTATAATTCAAAGATATTTCATTTTTACGGTTCCATTACTTACAGTACGATCATTTCAGTAGGCCTATAAGTTATTGAAAATTTAAACAATAAACATTAATAATTGGCATTTATACCTTTATTTTGTTTATAAATACTTATTAAATACCTTAACAACGGCCAAGTAAAGGGATATACAACATCCAAGCTTTCGGTTGCTGACATCTCTGTGGCCTTCCTCAAGGAAATTATATCAGCTACCGCAAGCTTGGATGTCGTATATCCCTTTACTCGGCTTACAGCCTGTGAAACCATTATTAATAATCAGTGCCGAGAAAGCCTCAAGTCTTACATATTAAGTATTGTTGGTGTCATTTTAAGAAACTAGGGATGTTACTTTTGTTGTGAGCGTTGAAATAAATTAGAATGCTGTACAAACTACACTATCTAAATTGGCGTATTTATGACAATGGAGACAAGCATAGAACAAAAGGTACAAATGATCTAAAAAGTTGAGGTAGAATGAAACCGATGTGACATGCGTGTACAATATAAAACCAACAACAGTGTGTAACGTTGTGTTTACGTTACTTATAAAAAGTGCTATGGACCACGAGGGAACTATTCATAAACAACGGAAACCATAGAAACTATCGATACTGTGTCAGTTTTGTTTGAATTGCAGGAAGAGGAAAGTGCGCATGCGAAGGATTTGAGTATCATTAAGCAGTGATTACTAGACTATGTCATCCACTGTTGGTGATAAATTGAAAACAAAAATTGCAAGCTTAAGGTTTGGTAATGCATCTCTGTTGATGAAACTGGTTATTACATTATAAAGGGCAGAACCACAAAATACTGAAAGAAATAGGAAATTCATATAGATTCAGTTCCAAAAGTTCTGTGAAGTTCATAGTAAGAATTGACTAGGGCAGCGTTTCTCAATCTTTTTGAACCCGAGTAACTTCTAAAATGAAGGGCTTATTTCCAAAGTGACGTTTCTCCATGAAATCACATTTTTCACAAAAGACAAATTTCATATAAGTTCTTGTCATATTAAGACAGAAGCCTAATTTTTTGCATGTGCAATCCTGTAATACTTGCAAATTTACCTATATATGTGAGAAAAATCACAGAGTCGTAGGAATGGCAGAACTGGGGTCACATGACAGGGATTTAAGTCATTTTGGCAGTAAACTAAGGCTTCATATAGGTTTCTTCTGTAATAATTGAAGAAGTTGATAATTTGATTATGTATTATTGATCAAATAAAAGTGTTATAGCTATAAATCTTATGTTTGAGAAATTTGGTTACATTTTTAACCTCACACTCTGTAAAAATAGCCTTATTTCAACTGGAAATAAAATAACTAGCTAATAATCACTGTCATTGTTACTAACTGTGTGTACTTATAATATTCTTTAAGTATTTAGTTTCTAAACCTTAAAAAACAAATATTAAAAATCTTAATACAGTACCAGAGGAGGTATTTTTACTTTCACTGGAAATAATAGTATGGGCCTAATCATCACTGTCATTGTCGCTAACCTCCTGACTACAAGAAAATACCTGCTTATAGAATGACATTGCAGGATGTTCATCATTGATACCTAGTTTCTGTATACGTGTCTTCACATCATCCAGTTTTTCTTTTTTACATTAATACCTAGAGGCACTGGTTCGGTTTTTAGAAAGGACCATTTCTTTCCTATCTTTAACAATGTATAGGAACACATAGGCATTACATTTGAGTATGTAACTCTACAAGTAACAGCCTTTGAGCTGATTTGAACATTTCATTTCAGACATTTTAAAATCCATTTTTGATTTGATATGCGATTTGACAGCATGTTTCCAGTTTGAAATGTGCCATTCCTTGCCAAGAACTAACTCGTCACCTACGTTTGAAAATATTTTGTCATAATCTTCAGTTTTACTTAACACTTTTTCAACCCTGCCAAAAATGCGGTCCACGGGCAAAAAACTTATTTAATTTTCCATTCTGATGGATTGCAAGATTTCTTTCTTGCATATTCAACTGACACTGCCTCAATAACTTCATAAGCTGACATTATCGTTTATATAACACATACATGCACAAAAAACAGCAAATAAATCGGTCTACTCCATGCACAGAACCACTAACAACAAAATCCGCCACGACATGTTCTCAGTCAGGTGACAGCTTTGTGCGTTCCTATTGGCTACAAGGAAATGCGACGGTTTGGAAATAAACACAGCTGGGAGATGCATCACATTGGAAATAACACGAACTTTCAAAGGCTCCTGAAGCTGTCATTTACATAATTTTGAACATTCAATACAGCTTACACCTTCACAGAAGGTATTCTTAATGCTTCGGTTCGCTCAGCTCCAAATTGTTTAAAATTGGAGATACGTCACTTTGGAAATAAGCCCTTCAAATGTCTAAAAAAATTTATGGACCCCTAATTTTACATCCCCATTTTTAAAAGAAGGACTATATTCTTAATATTTGGGGATTTAATTATAGGTCATTGTAACAAAATATGTGAAAAAATTTTACTTCTTTACTTTGCACTTGCTTTATATTTTTTTAAATTACGTCTGCGGACCATCTGGACCACTTGTGGTCCACGGACCATAGGTTGAGAAACGCTGGACTAGGGAAACTCAAAAACGCAGCTTGGACTATGAATATGAGAAAATCCAATGAAGAAGAAAATTGTGTTTTTAACCAATGCACACTCAAGTAGACAGTTGCAATTCACACAAATTACTTCTTCTCAATGTTCAGATTTTAGGTTATCTTATTTTAAGGTTAACTATTTTGTTATTACCTCGTTGGTAACAATATCAACAATTTTATATTAAACAAACAAGAAAGAAAAATAATATACAGTATATATATTATAATAAAATATTATTTATATGAACTGTTACATTTTATTCACGGAATAGTCTTAAATAAATTTGAGCTTACAAGTTTCATCAGAAAAATTTGAGACTATCGATAAACTTGTAATCTCTCTTGGATTACCTATGATAAATTCATAAATTTATACACTTACCACTTCGATGTCTTCTGACATGGCACTTCTTTTACGAGCTTCCTTCAGCAATTCCTTGTAGCTTACAATATTAACACCATCTAAACATACTGAAAAGTCGTCCGAGTCGCTTCCACTATCAACATCCTCTTCAGTGTCTTCAACCTTATAACTAACAGTTTTATGTTCTCTAAAACTGTATCTTGGAGCAAGACAGTTCTTACTTGCCGAGGCATCAGCATGTTCATTTGAGTCAATATGAGAGCCAATAACAGATTTTAGTGGACAAATCTCTTCAGCAACCACATTGTCATTGTTGGATTGTTTACTACCGGTACATAATAAAGAGCTGTATGTGTCTTGCGAGTCAGAATTAGGCCCACTGTCTGAATCGATTTCATTATCAACATTCTCACAAGCAGTATCTTCTTCGGTGTCTTCAAATTTATAATTAACACTTTCATATTTTCTCAAACTACGTCTTGGAGCAGGATGGTTATTACTTGTCAAGGCCCTGCCATTTTTATTTTTATTTGAATCAATATGAACAGTAACAAAATTTAGTTTACAATTCCTTTCAGGAACCAAATTGGCATTGTCGGATTGTTCCTTAGAATCTGAATTATTTTCTTTCTTCCTCTTCATGTTTCTGAAACCAGATGTTGGGGAATAATGTTCTTTAGCATCCATGTTTTCATGACTGGAATTCTCCCTAGAAGCTGAATTTGTTTCTCTTTTCCTTTTCATATTTCTTTTCCTTTTTGTATTTCTCAAACAAGATTCCAGGGTAAAATTTTCTTCAGCTTCCAAATTCTCATTGTTGGAATCCTCACAACAATCTGAATTATTTCTTCCTTTCTCTCTACAATCTGAATTACTTTCTCTTTTCCTTTCAATATTTCTCAAACGAGATTTCCTTTCAATACTTCTCAAACGAGATTCCAGGGTAAGATTTTCTTCAGCTTCCAAATTCTCATTGTTGGAATCCTCACAACAATCAGAATTATTTCTTCCTTTCTCTCTACAATCTGAATTACTTTCTCTTTTCCTTTCAATATTTCTCAAACGAGATTCCAGGGTAAAATTTTCTTCAGCTTCAAAATTCTCATCGTTGGAATCCTCAGAACGATCTGAATTATTTCTTCCTTTTTCACTACAATCTGAATTACTCTCTCTTTTCCTTTTCATATTTCTCAAACGAGATTCCAGGGTAAAATTTTCTTCAGCATCCAAATTCTCATTGTTGGAATCCTCACAACAATCTGAATTATTTCTTCTTTTCTCAATACAATCTGAATTACTGTCCCTTTTCCTTTCAATATTTCTCAAACGAGATTCCAGGGTAAGATTTTCTTCAGCTTCCAAATTCTGATTGTTGGAATCCTCACAACAATCTGAATTATTTCTTCCTTTCTCTCTACAATCTGAATTACTTTCTCTTTTCCTTTCAATATTTCTCAAATGAGATTTCCTTTCAATACTTCTCAAACGAGATTCCAGGGTAAGATTTTCTTCAGCTTCCAAATTCTCATTGTTGGAATCCTCACAACAATCAGAATTATTTCTTCCTTTCTCTCTACAATCTGAATTACTTTCTCTTTTCCTTTCAATATTTCTCAAACGAGATTTCCTTTCAATACTTCTCAAACGAGATTCCAGGGTAAAATTTTCTTCAGCATCCAAATTCTCACTGTTGGGATCCTCACAACAATCTGAATTATTTCTTCCTTTCTCACTACAATCTGAATTAGGCCTACTTTCTCTTTTCCTTTCAATATTTCTCAAACGAGATTCCAGGGTAAAATTTCCTTGAACTTTTAAATTCTCTCTGTTGGAATCCTCACAACAATCTGAATTATTTCTGCCTTTCCCACTACAATCTGAATTACTTTCTCTTTTCCTATCAATATTTCTCAAACGAGATTCCAGGGTAAAATTTTCTTCAGCTTCCAAATTCTCACTGTTGGAATGCTCAATACAATCTAAATTATTTCTTCCTTTCTCACTACAATCTGAATTATTTTCACCTATCTTCTTTGTGTTCTTCAAACCAGATCTTTGATTATAATTTTTTTCTCTATCCATATTTTCATCACTCGAATCTCTACGAAAATCCAAAGTATTTTCTCCTAATACCTCATTTCTTCTGAACCCAGACTGGTTGTTACAATATTTTTCAGCAACCACATCTTCACCATTTGGATTGCTACTGGAATCTGATTTATTTTTTCGTTTTTTCTTCATTTTTCTCAAGCCAGATTTTGGGATACAATTTTCTTGAGAATGAATTTTCCCATAATTGAAATCTGAAGTATTTTCATTATTCCTCAAACAAGATGTTGGGTAATAATTTTGTTCAGCATCCATATTCTCATGACTGGAATTCTCACTAGAAGCTGCAATACTTTCTACTTTCCATTTGATGTTTCTCAAACGAAATTCCAGGGTAAAATTTTCTTCACCTTCTAAATTCTCACTGCTGGAATGCTCAATACAATCTAAATTATTACTTCCTTTCTCACTACAATCTGAATTATTTTCACCTTTCTTCATGTTCTTCACACCGGATCTCAGTGTATAATTTTTTTCTCTATCCATATTTTCATCACTCAAATCTCTACAAGAATCCAAAGTATTTTCTCCTAATACCACATTTCTTCTGAAACCAGACTTGTTACAATATTTTTCAGCAACCACATCTTCACCATTTGAATTGCAACAGGAATCTGATTTATTTTTTCGTTTCATCTTCATTTTTCTCAAGCCAGATTTTGGGAAACAATTTTCTTGAGAATGAATATTCCCATCATTGAAATCAGAAGTATTTTCGTTATTCCTCAAACAAGCTGTTGGGGAATAATTTTGTTCAGCATCCATATTCTCATGACTGGAATTCTCATCACAACAATCTGAATTATCTCTTTTCCTCCTAATATTTTTCAAATCATATTTTGGATAATTATTTTCTGCAACCAAATTTTCATCATTTAAATCCCTGCTGAAATCTGAATTACTTTCTCCTTTTACCTTCTTTCTTCTCAAACCAGATTTTGGGGTATAATTTTCTTCAGCCTGCATGTTCATTCCATTTGAGTCAAAATTATTTTTATTTTTATTCTTACTATTTCTCAAACCAGATGTTGGAGAATAATTTTCTTCAGCATCCATATTTCCATGAATGGAATTCTTACTAGAAGCTGAATTATTTTCTTTTTTCCTTTCAATATTTCTCAAACCAAATTTGGGGGTATAATTTTCTTCAAAAACCAAACTGTCATCATTGAAATCAGAAGTATATTTTTTTCCATTCGAGTATCTCAATACTTTGGCAACAGAAACAGAACTGGACTTACGTTTCACTTTTCTTAACCTGTTTCCAGAACAAGATAAAGGCAAACAAAATACATTCAAATCCATATCCACAGAATTAGACTTGTTTTGATCATTTAAAACTATTTTAATGTTCAAGTTCTTTTTCCCTGGACTATGTTGTGCAGCAAAAGTGACCTTGCTTTCATTTTGGGATGGAAACAAGCCATTGTTTTCATTTTGGGATGAAAACAAGCCATTGTTTTCATTTTGGGATGAAAACAAGTCAATATCAGTATCGATATCACAATTCTTGTCCTTTTCTTGTTGGAAAAATATGTCAAGAACATCTGCATCCATTTTTTTCTTTTTTGTTGTACATCAGTGATTACAATAGGCTGAAAAAAATAGAAACAAAAATGAAAATACATGCATGCTATAAATACTAATTAAACTGATCATTTGCAAGTAACACACTTGTCTTTCAAAATTGTTTCGCCTTACATTTGTTTAGTTAAAACCACCGCCTTCTAGACCGTATTACTCGTGTATACACTGCCTGTCCTATACGACTATAGTGCTTTCACATTCGCCAGAGGTTTCAAGGCCACAACTTCTCACGTGTAATATGCCCCCACTGATCAGAAGTCAGTATTCCCCTTTGCGCAGAGGAGCTGCGCTGTCGAACACACTCATACGACACCAAGGGGGAACTCCCTACTGGCTTGTCATGTGACTGGCATTTGAGGGGTATGATGCCATATGAGCGCGATAAGAGGGGGTATCATAGGCTTGATACGTTTGGCCTTGAAACCTCTGGCGAATGTGAAAGGACTATAATTTTGCATATGCTGCAACATTACAGATGGCAGCACCTACCGCATATTGCTGCAATACCCTATACATTGCTTCTATGCTCTGTGTTGCCCTCTGAAGTATAAACTCAGAAACTGAAATATGCTGGGTGTGAACTGTGTTGCCTCTACTGGAGAAATTATGCAATTGAGCAATACTCTGAACTCCATGTTAAAATAAAGCACAGGACAGGCAGTGTAATTCTCGAGACAGTGGTGGTTAAAACATACAGCAGATGCACTGATTCACACTAAGACAGACATAAAGAAAGAAAGGTCATATATTCGTGCTTCTACCTATCGAGCAAGGGATGAGGATATTTATTACACTCATTTCACAGCATTTTCTTTTCCAACTTTTTAAATTCACAAAACCGTCAATGATTACCCAGGTAGGCTATAATCTATTCATTGCAAAGGTTATGAGGTTACAGACTGTAAGCGGTAATATACAAGAAATTATTTTAAAATATATATATATATATATATATATATATATATATATTACTGAGTTTTCTTAGCAAGACAAATTTTGTGCAATGCTTGGGATTTTTAAGAGATTTTCTGTTTTATAAATGCTACATTAACAGTCTTCCAAACGGTACTGCAGAATAGTTGAAGGTCGGCATTTTGCATATGACTGTATGATTTACCCTATATGGAAATAAAAACAACTGGAGAGTACAGATAATTTCAATCCAACCTGGCTTAAAGTATAGACTATAGAAGGACTCTGGCTAGCAAGGTGAAAATAAATTTTAAAAAAAGAAAAGCAATTACAAAAATGGAGGTCAGATAGCATACAAAAATAAATATGAAACAAATTCCAATAGTTAAAATATGGCTCAGGCAAGTTTGATCCTGTTCAAAACAAAGAGGTGTGGTTGTCGTAGTTGCAGCTGTTGTAAAGCTCTGCACATGAGAATGCATGTCATCACTAGGGACCGGATTCTTAGGTTTTTACCTATTTTTTTCCTTACTTCCAAAACAAAAATCGCTCATACACTTTTTCGAATCATGTCCATAGGATTCACCCACATTAATTCTGTGGTACCTAAAATACCTAAATGGGGTATAAAAACCTAAATGGGATATAAAACCTAAAATATCTAATTTAGGCTCCTTTTTTGTCTTTTTTGTTTGTCAGTTGAGAAATCGATATTTTGCGAGGAGAGAATAATTTTTGTCGGGTAGAAATTAATACCACCAGCGTTTCATTCAACCCATTGTCGTCTAGGATGGACAGTACCAAGAGAGGAAAAGAGTAGGCTACCGGCGTATTCCTTTTAAAAGGTGTATTAATACGAACAACCATTGTTGCCGTGTAAGAACAAGGCTATAGATTTCTGTGTTTTAAAGCCCTTTTTTGCCTTTATTACTGCCCTGTTATTCATACTGAGCGGTCACACTGTGAGTTTTAAGAAGACGTGTTAATTATGCCGAAACAAATAAAATCGAGTTTATTACGGCAGTGGATTGGCGACGACCTAAATTTCACTACAGATGGCAAAGTAATATTTTGTCAAGCCTACCAGAAACGGGGGAAGTTTTCGTCCCTAGTTGATCTGTTGTGCGGTTAGCATGCGTAACAACCGAAGAAAGGAAAATAATCAGTTTCACATTATCCACATCCAACAATAAAGTATTTTACTCACTAAATTAGAAGCATCGGATTCGAATCCTGAGAAGGGTAGTGTCTAGATACAGTATTAACTATTAACTAAGAGATAACAGGAAGAACTTCACAGTTGAGAATCTTGAAAGATATTTAGTGATATACTGTAACCAGGAAATGTGAGGCAATCTTATTATTTTCACTGCTTCTTTTGAGTGTTTATGCTTTCTTTTTGCAATTGTATAATATTGTCCTAAAGCAAGTTTACACAAATTTAAGTCAATTTTGTTAAGTTAAACTTTACAAGTACCGGTATTATGTATTCAATCCTATGTAGCACATTCAAATTCATTAAACCAATTATTCCACCCGAAAACAATATTTTGGACAAAAAACCTAAAAAAAACTATTTCACCTAATCGAAAACCTAAAACAGTGTTTTTAAAAACCTAAAAATCCAGTCCTTAGTCATCACCGTGATAATGGCAGTCTGTTTATTCTCAGTACAACTCACTTCCTCTCTATCTTGAACAATGAATCCTTTATGTTTTGTTTGCTAATTAATATACTATAATTAATACACTATAATGATGACAATGCTAGTGAGAGTTTGTTATTTCACCTAATGTTTATATTATTGTTGCATGAACTTATGAACACCCCTTCTCCTTTAGCAAGGCACACTCTGGTAATGGTGCACGCTAATGACATTAACAAATCATGTTCTGTCACATGATGCAAACTCTCTGTGAGTTCTCCTCTTTGTTTTGAACAGGATCAAACTAGCCTTAGACATATAACAGTAGTGTTGTAAGTAGCCTACCTCAGAGTAACTATTAGTAGTGACCTAGAGCAGGGACAGCATGTAAATACAGTCACAATAAAAGCATGGAGGACACGTCATATTAGCATGAGAGAACTGGAAAAAGAAAATACATATTATGAGGGGCAGTCAAATGAAAACGAGACAGATGCAAAAAAAGTAAGTTAACTGATTATTATTTCAAAAGTAATCGCCATAACTGTTAATACATTTATCCCACTGTGAGACAAGATGGTCAATGGCTTCATGGAAAAATGTTTGTGGTTGCCTACGGAACCATGATTCTCATCATGCACCTCTTCGTCCGAAGCAAATCGATGGCCATGAATGTCTTTCTTCATTTCTCAAAAAAATATAGAGCGAGATCTGGACTGTATGGAGAAGTGAACCTTCTGCAGCGTAGTTAAAACAAACTTGGCAACAGAATGATGCCGACTGTGTGTGATCAGATTGAAATATAGATCATTTGAAATCTCCATGAAAACGTAGTAACCTACTTAGTTTATCAGTGGAGTTCCTAGGTTATGGTGGATCCTAGAAGCCCATTAAATAGGCCTAAGTTTCATGCAGATGGATAGGAAGTAAAAATACCGGTGAAAGGTAGTTTTAACTCGTGCAGCACCGAAGCTCTGGCCACTCGTCTAATGGCATGCTTCCCCTTGAGCACGCCTTACACTGGCTATGAACCTGCTCAATACTGGCATTGCAGCTCACTGTTGTATCCTAATCAAATGTGTTAATTACAATATGTTATCAAAATGACCCTTATACCACATAAAAAATACAATCAACAGAGCCTCTTTTGTGTTACTCAGGACCCGCCACCGCCACCGATGGTGGACCGATGGTACGTATTAAAGCTCTCTAAACTTTTAAAATAGATGAATTTTCATTTCACCACTCAGCAATCACTTATGGCGTAGTGGTTAAGGCTGCAAGTTATGATGCTAATGGTCCTGTGTTCAAATATCGGTCGATGCAAAAAAATTACAGCTCGGAATAGGTCCCAAATAGGTAGGCAAAGGGAAGAGGTGGTAGAGAAAGGGGAGAAAAAAGAGGAGAAAAGGAAGACAAGAAGAGAAGAAAAGAATTATTTAATTTTTTCCCCATTTCACCTTCTTCCTACTACTGTTTACTAAAGTAAACACAGAACAACTCTGAACCTGAGGCGGAGCAGGCAGAATCACGTGATGAGTGATAAGCAAATGAGTTGTTGCGGTGTTGTACAGTTAACGGACCGCACTGCCTTGCTAAAGATATGTACTTCACTTATTCCTTTGCACGCTCAAAATCTATTACATATAGGTCTTTTCTGAAATCACCATTGGAAAGCTGTATTTATTTGGAAGCCGACTGTCCAAATCCCATATCTGTACGACGCTCCGTTGAGGAGAAAACGGCTTATTTGAAAACAATGAAACACCTTAAAACAATGCTTGCTTGTTCCTCTTAGTGAGTAGGCATGCATCTCCCTTCTCTATCTGTTAGACAGAGACAGCTGCACCCTGCTGAGTCGCCAATGACGCATGGTGCGTAACATTCTATTGGCTTATCATATGTACAGAGTTGATTTGTGTTTAGTATAGATGGCATTGCTTGTAGGTCAATTGACGGATGATAGATGTCTCACCATTCCCACCCTAAACCCAGGTGGGTCCCATTAGTGAGTTGATGGGAGGAACCTAGTGTGCGACCTAAAACTATTTTTCCCCTCACTCTTCACCAACGCCATGCTCAGACTAGCTCATCTAGCTGTTCTAGTGGCACTAGTGGTGCTGCAAAATGGAAGAACAAGTCGCTCCTTAAGCTCTGCCGGCTGTGCATTGCTATGATGACGGCCCGCTTCCAGTCTTTTCTAGCCATCGGTTGCTGGCACTGCAGCTCACACTGTTACAGTGCACTATTCACAAGACCCTTGTACCAAATCATCACCAGAGCCCCTTTAGCATTACACAGAGGTTGTTGGGAAGGAGAGGTTATATTAGTTAGCAAAATATGTAATTTGTTTCGACCCTTGTACCATTTAAAACTTCCCTTGAACCAAAATGGCTCTTTTCAGAGTCAGCTTAATATTTCAAAATTACAATTAATACAAAACTATCAATCTCCGCTATTCCCTGTAGCTCTTTAAACTTAAACAAAAGAATTCTCGGGAAAACGGAACTTTGCGCCCCATGCGAGTCTCTCACTCCAACTCTCTAACTCCCTCCCCTAGCGGCGGCATTTGAACTACTAGCAGCGACGGTAGCGCCATCTCTTACGCAACTGATGAAACAGAAAAAATAATTTATTTCTTCTTTATTCTCTTCATCTCTTCCTCTTACCTACTCTTCACCCTACCTACCTATTTGAGACCTATTCCTAATAGTAAATTTTGGATCGACCGGGATTTGAACTTGGGCCCCTAGCACTATAGCTAGGAGTCTTGACCATTACGTTACGAGTGAACGTTGAGCACTGAAGGAAGCTTTCATATATTTGAGTTATGTTAGGGGGATTTCATGAGTTTTAACGCAAGAATCGGTTTTTATAATTTTGAGATATTTTGTTAGTTATGACAAGAGTAATATTGGTGCACGGGAAATTTCCTGTATCAATTAAGCCATATTTTATGTTATAATACGGCGTTTTTTATAATTGTGAAATGTTATGTATGGTGCAAAGGCATTTTTTTTATTGTGAAATAGCCTATTTTGTTGCAAGTGTCATTTTTATAATTGTAAAATATTATGTGGAGGTGCAAGGTTCTTTTTTATTGTGAAATATTAGGTGACATGTCAATTGCAATTATGCATTACCGGCATTGAGCAACGGCTACAGGCATGAAGGCATGCGCTGCGGGGAAGCAGGGCAGGCGGCACGTGGGAAGCAGCCAGGCGAGAGGAGAGTGGAAAGGGGACCCGACTGGGGCGTAAAGTTCCAACTTGCCGAATTTTCATTTCACACCGCGATTACTCGATGGCATATGGTTAAGACGAATGGCTATGATGCTCCCGGTCCCGTGTTCAAATCCCGCACAATGCGTAAGTTTGTAAGCTAGAAATAGATAGATAGATAAGGGTGAAGAAGAGAGGAAAGAGAAAGAGAAAAGAAAGGAAAAATATTCCTATCTTTAACGCACATAGTAGATTATACCCATAGTAGTACCACCGATGCATCCTAGATGTCTCTCATTGTTTAAAATACTCCCCATCCTTAAACCCACCTTCCCAGGAGGTTCCAGTTAGTAAGATGAGTGGGCTACTTGTTCTTCCTTTTCCCCCTGACTTCCAATTTTTACATTCATACTATATATGTAAAACATTCTTTGGTAAGGGAAACACATACCCTTAACCACAGGGTATACCCATAGCAGTACCACCGATGCCTCCTAGATGTCTCTCATTGTTTAAAATACTCCCCATCCTTAAACCCACCTTCCCAGGAGGTTTCAGTTGGTAAGATGAGTGGGCTACTTGTTCTTCCTTTTCCCCCTGACTTCCAATTTTTACATTCATACTATATATGTAAAACATTCTTTGGTAAGGGAAACACATACCTTAACCACAGGGCACCTACCTTTACACTGTTGTTTACATGGGTACACCGGAAGTCCTTGTTCTGATGTACCAAACATGCCCAAACCAGACACTGCCAAATTAGATAATGAACTAAACAAAACTCTAATCGCAATTTGAACTCAGAAGCACATGCACCGCTATAAACGAACTTCACAGAATCCCAACTTCGCTCCCGGCTGGCGGATACAGCGGTAAATACGAGACTGCCACCATAGCCACGTCAAAATGTCATACATAGACATTCAAGATGAATTAAATATCTATAAATATTTTCATATATGCTTTACTACTTATAAATCATCGTATTATATATATAATTAGATACTGACATGGCTTTCGAATATTCTATTTTAAACCAAGCTATATTTGGAAAAAATACATTATATTGGTAAGCCGTGAAAAATGTCATGCTGTTTACCGCGAGATGTCGCACAAATCGCGTGTTCATGACGCTAAAGAAGAACTTGGAGAAGATGGCGGAATGTTTAAACTAGTTCTGTAATATTGCTGTAGGCATGTTTTAATGGATGTGAATTAGTTCCGTCTGTGCAAAAAAAAACTGTGTTTTTTTATTTTTTATTGTGATTGTAGTAGAGAAGCATTGTGAATATCTTGCAATGTAGCGAATATTTTGCTGTTTCTTGTGCCAATGTTTTGAAGGATTTCAATCCTGGAACATGGACACTAATAATTAATTTTGTATTTATATAGACTTAAAAATAACATATGTGAAAACCAAATAACTGAAGTCCCATCGAAGAGGGCCCCATACGAGATTCTCTTCTTAAAACACTTGAAATCATACATATTTTGTTATCCCTCATTCTGTGAAGATAGGGTTACGAGACGTCTGGATTTCACCGGACATGTCCTGCTTTTTATGTCTATGTCCATCGTCCAGTCATGCACTGTAGAAAATCAAATAATGCCCTCCTTTTTAATGCTACTGGATATATTAATAAGATTTTCATGCGAAACATGTTTTTACATAAGTGGTGCTTTACAGTTCATCTTAACAGATTTCGAATCCACATATGAGTTATGACCTCATATGACCAAATAACATTATTCAGTAATCTAGATTCTACTGTTATATGTGATATAGTAGGCAGTGCTTCGATCATAAGGTAAGGAAACAGCTTTCAATAATTGATTAGCGTATTTCCTGAAATTTTGATCCCAGTTATATTAAGAATTGCAAATTCATACCTTTACGCATGTGTTTTATACCACGTTTAACAATATTTACATTAGTTTATATTTCAAAAAACTCTGGTCGGAACGTTCACAGTGGAGTGTAACAACATTTGAAAATGATGCGAGTTGACTACACACTATTTTCTCCACTTACCAAATTTTTTTGGTAGAACATGTTTCGCATATGTTCATATGCATCCTCAACTACTTGCAACAAATTAATTTTTACAGTATGTATAAAGCTAATGTAAATTTTTGAAAATGATGCGAGTTGACTACACACTATTTTCTCCACTTACCAAATTTTTTTGGTAGAACATGTTGCAACAAGTAGTTGAGGATGCATATGAACATATGCGAAACATGTTCTACCAAAAAAATTTGGAAAGTGGAGAAAATAGTGTGTAGTCAACTCGCATCATTTTCAAAAATTTACATTAGCTTTATACATACTGTAAAAATTAAAGTAATGTCCTACTTGTTTGTAGAAAATTAGTCTATTTTTAAAGAAAAATGTCTTGTTTTTCATTTTTTACATCTGGCAACCCAATGTGGAGAGATGTCTTGACGAATGATTTAGTCCAACCTGCCCACCCTAAATAACAAACTTTCTCTTATACCACCATCTGACTGAAAGTAGTGCATTTTCTGTCCTGCTACTAACCTAGCACTACCTTCCTTACTTACTTACTCAATGGCAATAGAAAATTCCTAAGCAAGCTAAAGGAATGTTATCTATTTTATGGAACCAGAAAGTTCATTGCCACACTTACATGAGCCCGCCATGCCATTAGGCCTACATGCCACTAACACTAATTTATGACTATTCTTAACCTAACGCCTACTAACCTAGAATCTAGCTGCCACTACTTACCTTATTCTGATTGTATTGATAAGCAAGATCCAAGAAGAATAGTTGGTCATCTGCTTTGGTAGAAAAATAAACATCAGAGCAAACCTGCATACTGCAGAATGGGCCCTCTTCATTGGAACTCGAACATGTTCAAACTCTGAAGGCAAAACTTAATAAACAAACTAATGTAAATTCTTCTTTCCCTAGGTTGTAGAATCCTTTACTGAAGTAGGAAGAACATCTAGTAGCAATGTGTTGCCCTTGCAGAAGACATATAGGCCTACTGTTAAATAAATAAATAAATAAATAAAATTAGCCTGTAACATCCCATTAAGGGCCAAGGCCTCCTGCAGTGCAGGGATAGCTAGGGAAGCTCCTTAGAAGTCAATTTTCTCTTTTAGATAACATGGAAAAGGTAGAAGATAAGATGAGATAAGATTTATTCACCATAAAATTTCAATACAGAAATTATGGGCTTCGTCAGTAAACTAATCCTAGGCTTATTGGCTAGCAATTCTTACAACAATTAAAAGTAACACAAAAATGAAGAAAGGTGGATTCCATTACAGTGTAGAGTTCTTATGTAAAAGTTACATGACAATTAAGTTATAACTAAATAATATTATAATTAACATATATAATTAAGGATATAAACATATTTAATTTAGGAGTTCCAGGTTCAAGAATTCATCAACGGTGTATGGCATATGATGTAGGAGCATTTTTCTGACTGACTTTCTGAATAGGTTTGACTGATAAGCTTTTATGTGGTCAGGAATTTTGTTATATAGAATTATGCCCCTATGGAAAATACTTTTAAGGCTACTTGCAAATCTATGGGTAGATAAGTGGACGTGCTTAGATGTTCTTGTATGATATGAGTGGTAGTCAGAATTAAATTTGAAGCTTCCTATGTTTTTGTGAATGAAAGAGACCGTTTCTAAAATATAAACAGAAGCCACAACAGAACCTACTGTCTCATTCAAGCCTACTAAGAAGCAGCCCACTAATAAGAAAAACATTATAGATTTAGATAGCAGCCATGCCAGATACATTGGAACTGCTGTTGAAGAGAATTTTGAAGTTGAGTGTATTTGTAAATCTAATGCTGGACTTAGTGATGTGATTTCAGGTGTCAACAAACTGTCTAAAGGTTTCTCTAAGGATGACCACATAGGCCTACTGATTATTGGAAGTAGCGGTAATAGCCTAGACAGAGATCCTAACAATACAATTGACCAGGACCTACACAGCATCTCTAGAAGCAGTGTGCATATTAATATATCGTAGAATTGTTTCACAGGTTAGACAAGCCCTCGCTTTATCAAGGTAAGCTGTGAATGATAAGTTATGGAATTTCTCTGGTAGTCATTTTGCTCGACTCTATATCAACTCTACAGGGAAGAAGACACTAGCAAAACATTTTGCTGAAGAATTGAGACTTAATGTACCTAATTGTTGCAGGATTATTCCTGTCATAGTGGGTAGATCGTCTCGTTTTTAGGGGGGATATAAATGAAAAAAAATCAACGGCTTATAAGTATACGTCAAATTAATAATAATAATAATAATTCAATTAGGCCTACAACTAGAGCTTAAATATCATTTACATTATTTCATCAAAATATAAATTGACTTGAAAATAAAGTTGAAGAATTTATTTTAGCAATTCAGAATAAAATGAATTCTAATAAACAGCATATTTAAGTTATTTGTTTGACAGAACACCACGTGCAGAAACAGAGCTGGAACAATTAGAAATTTATAACATTTCATTAATCTTAATCTTCTGTATAGTAATAGTGTAAACTGGTTAGCACCTGGTTGAAAGTAATGCCTAGTGCTGACTTGTACTGGCCATTTTTTTACTTTGTCTCTTGCCGCCTACAAGTTTTTTAAATTGATTTTTTATTTGTTATTTTTAGTGTTGTATTGAACATCCCCATAATACTCAGCGAAGTCAGAAAAGCCATAGAAGATCTAAAGGAAAACAAAGACAAAGGCGAAGACAAAATATTAAACGAATACATGAAGATAGGCCAAGACCTACTACTAATCCCAATCACCAGGATCTTCAATAAAATCATAGAAACAGAAATACTACCAACCCAGTGGCTGACCCTTCATGGGACAAATAAGGCTTATTCATTCATTCATTGAACATAGTTTTGTTTTCAAATTACAGTGCAAATTTAAAGAAAATTGTGTTCAGTGATGCACTAAGGACAGATTTTCCTTTTATAATAGAAACTAAGGTAAGAAAAATTAGCTCCTAAAGCAAATTAATAGTCCAGGAAAGTGCAAAAAAGAGTAATGACCTTACTTTGAGTAATTAATATTCACATATGATCTCCAAGTGCTTTATTGTTATTTTAATTCTAACTTGAATGCTTTATTCATAACTAGTATGTAAGGTTTTTTTTTTGTTTTACAGTCTGGCCACTCTGTATAATGGCAGGATTGAATAGGTTGGTTGGTATTTGGCTATTTAACGACGAGGATGTACTGCAACTTAGGCCTGTGACCATCACCAGTGTGCCAGAATTTTGTCCCATAGGAGTTCTTTTACATGCCAGTAAATATACTGACATGGGCCTGACACTTCATGCACACATAAAATGCCTTCGACCTGGGCTGGGATCAAACCCATCCAACCTTGAGCACAGAAAGCCAGCGCAATACTAACTGTGCCACCCAGGCTGAGAGGATTGAATAGGGTTAACAAACATATACACACGATAAACAACAGGGAAATCCCAGTATTACAATTTGCTGCTGACCTAATAGTCTGTTCCTATCCAGTGGTGGGATTAGATAATGCAATAAAGGGGATCTTAAGATTTGATAGTGAATGGAAGCTTAAAATTAATGAAAATAAAACTAAAATTGTTGCTTTTAAAAAATGTGCAAAGTTAGCAAAAGAGAAAATGTGGTTTATAGATGGTAAGGAACTACAAGTGGTAAATGAGATGTTTATTTAGGACTAAAATTAATCAATACAGGAAGCTGGAAAAAACCAAAAGCAGCTGGCACTAAGAAAGGTAAGACGGCAACAAACATTGTAAAGAAATGCATGATTCTAGCCAACACAATGGAGGCAACTTCATATAAAAGGATATTAACAGCACTAGTAGAGTCGAGGTGAGTGTATGGGAATGAAAGGATATGGATATGATATGGGTAGGGTTCCCAGACGTCCCGTAAAATATGGGAATATCCCTTTTTTTGCTAATGCGTCCCGTTGTGCTGAAAGAAGTTTTTGGGATGCGGTTTTGTCCTGTATTTTGATTTTCTTATTGTACATTTTATTTTTTATTCAACAAGGACAGTCCAGAAACTGGTTAACAGTTGCCAGCTTCATCACGACTCGGGATATTTGGTATGAGTATGACCATGCTTTGTTGTGTTGGTTGGCTTTGTTGTATTTACGAACCATGCTGTAATTTCATCTTGTTAGTGAATCCTATTGCTCCAGTGATTGAATTACAAAATGCTAAAACGGAAATGTGAATTTAATGACGCGTTAAAAACTTGGTTTCCATTTTTGAAAGATAAAAATGAAAAAATTAAATATTAAGCTTGTGTTGCATTGTTTAATAGTGTCAAATTCTTTTTTAATGAAAATTGTGTGGCATTCCATTGGCATGCTGCTTAAGAAAAGGAACTGTTGAATGAAATTCATTCTTTGAAGAAGTATGATTCAGGAGTGTGAATTGTAATGAAGTTAAAGGTGAGTCTATTATTTATCTCCTTTTTTTTGGTCTCAAACTTGAAATAAACTAGGACCCACATGTTGTATATAAGGCCATGGGAACGTATTGTTACGTTGTTTTCCAACTTGCATCTAAGTGTCTCGTATTTTTTCCTCATATTTCTGGGAACCCTACCTTGGTATTTCAGTTATAGAAACCAAATTCTAGGGAGGATAAGGAGAATAACTTCGTTATTAACTTCAGAGCATTAGATTCACACACACCAAATTCTAGGAGTGCTGACAAAAATCCATAATAAAAAAATAGTAAATACAATGACCTGTTTACCCATAATGGGTCTACACAGATAGATAGACATCTTTCCAAAAACAATTTTCTCAGCTTCTAGGCATTGTGAAACGTGTTTTCTAAGTGTTATCTCGATTTAGATTTTTGTCCCTATCACAATACGGTACTTTCTCTGTACTAAGTATATGTGAGAAAGTGAAAAGAAAGTAGTTCTATTATCAACTAAGTCTAACTTTGAAGGTCATCACTGTTTCATAAAAATGTGTGAGAAATAGACCCTTGCAAATTCACGAATTCAAATGCCGCTGCACAATGTTCTAGAAAAGGATGATTCCACAAATGTTACAGTATTTTTGTAATTAATTATACGAAAAGGAAGTTATTTGATGACTGCATATTGAACTGTAATAATCTTATTTTCTGTGCCTTGGATAATTTGTACAAGAGTACTGGTAACGTCGAACTTCCCTCCAGCGAAGCCTGAGTTGTGTTGACTATGAAATCGTGTCTTTGTTTACAGAGCAAGTTGCAAAAGAAACTTGGAAGCTTTCTGTGCTCTTGTGAGTATTGTGGGAGAAGCCGGCGTCACTAAGCAATCAGTTTTCTCGACTGATTACACTAATCTTTTTCCCAATCTAATTTTGAAATACGAGGGATGGAGCATTAGTCATGGCAAATATATTTTTTTCTCAAAGTAAGGTGATGGTGGTAGCTCAGTTTCCAGTTTTGAAAGATAAAAATGAAAAAGTTAAATGTTAAGTTTGTGTTGTGTTGTTTAATTCTTTTTCAGTGAAAATAGTGTGACACTCCATGACATGCTGCTTAAGAAAAGCAATTATTGAATGAAATTCATTTTTTGAAGAAGTATGATTTACGAGTGTGAATTGTAATGAAGTTGAAGGTGA
The DNA here is from genome assembly GCA_964059195.1 of Ectobius pallidus. Lineage (NCBI taxonomy): Eukaryota > Metazoa > Arthropoda > Insecta > Blattodea > Ectobiidae > Ectobius > Ectobius pallidus. The sequence goes on from CAXKWD010000006.1 coordinate 167,724,060, forward strand.
GTCTATTATTTATGTCCTTTCTTTTTGTCTTAAGCTTGAATGAAACTACAACATACATGTGGAATATAAGGTCACTGGAATGTGTTGATACGTTGTTTTCCAAATTGGATTCCCGTATTTTTTCTCATATTTCTGGGAACTTTAGGTATGGGGGACATTTGCAAATTAATGATAACGTCCCTCTGAGAACAGCAAACCTTATAGGAAGTGGGTAAATTAGCTCAAGAGGCTAGGTGATGAAAAGTATGTTAAAATACTGGTTTCGAATACATTAACTACAGGTAGGCCATTTCCTCAGAAGCTGCTTAATACACCAAGATACCGGTATCAAGATATAGAACCATAGTGTATACTATAACAGTAGCGAAGCTCTAATGAAAGGAAAATGGATACATTTGACAGCCGGCACAACACTAGCACTCCAAGGAGCGAGCAAGAGGAAACTTGCAAACATCCACTAGCAGACCAGAAGAGAAAAGAATGTTATGGTCAAATTTATTTATCATTATCTGTAAAAATTCTACAGCAATATTGCTTCCGATAGGCAAAATAGTGAAGTATTGAAGTCATAAATGTTTAAGTGAACAAACTCAGGCTGTAGTTTCAAAATCGATGGCATTGTTATTGTGATAGAATATCAGACCTGCTTCCCGTCTTCATATTTTTTATCTCACAGCACTTCAAGATATAAATAGGCTTACTACTAAATTGTATTAGTTCTGACAAATAGACATACTTATAATTTTCAATAAGCTTTTAACAAAAACAATTTTGTTCTTTGTTTTATTATACATTTGACTCCCTCTAGTCCGGCCTCGGATGGTTCGGCCGCCGGATGATCCAGCCGAGTTCTTGGAATGATTCATCTGCACGCGGAAGGGTTGCTCACGGCAGTAATTGACTGGAATAAACAGTCTATTACTGAATGACATTCTTCTTATGGTGAGGAATGTGCTGTAATATAAATAGATTATTGGGCAGCACTCACCACTGTTTACTGATCCTTTTGTGAAGCCGTTGTCAAATGTTACTTAATCTTGCGTGGAGCCTTCGTCTTGAATAAACATGCCTGTTTAGTTTTCAGTCTCAAGTGTAAACAAATCGCTTGACGATTGCGTTCATTTCAGACGTGAATTTTACTCTTGTGCTGTTAGTATCTTTTACCGTGAGTTTAATTTTTATAGTGAGACTACCTATGTCGAGCAACAGGCTGCTGCATCAGCTTTCGATGTAATGTTCATGAAGAAGTGGCGTGATTATGCTTTCAAAAAAACAATTCAACTAAAAAAGCAGAAGAAAATAACAGATTTCTTTTAATTTTGAAATTGTAATTGTAATGCTGTATTTTAATTTTTGAGTAAGTATGCTTTAAAAAATCAACAAAACCATCTTAAAAGTTGATTTTTGCTGTAATAGGTTATACTTTACACGTTTAAAAGACCGCCGGATGGTCCGGCCATTTTTTAATCCGGTCGAGGGTCCGGTCCTGGGGTGGCCGGATTAGAGGGAGTCTACTGTACATGATAAATTATTGAATATTAAGAACTTTTGTCAATAGTCTACATAGATTCAATATTTATAAATTTTATTATATAATATCAAATCATGTTGACATTAATCTAGTTCGAGACTGAAGGCATAGTTCAAACCTGAAATCTGTTGGATGTTGACTGTGGCTATAAGCTTAGCAGAATTAATTTTCAAAGTCTTTAGCTGGAGCTGTTTTCCTGACATTCAATTGCCGGAAAACTAGATTAATTCATTTAAAAAAATTGATTCTTGAATTATCATTCAGTTTAGTTGAGTTGAAACTATATTATCGTCAGCACTTCTCAGTGACAGATGTAGCCTGTTTCATAATGCCTTCACTATCATTCATCTCAGTGTCCATGTCAGAAGAATGAATTTCTCTAAGCACTCACACAAAAAACAAAAATTACGGTATTCATAACTATAGCACTTAGAAGGAAGTAATATTACTTAAAACAAAAATAGAATCTTTAAAGAACCTCTTCACGGATTTATTAACTAGTATAACTCAGCCCTACTTATCGGTCGAAGGCCCTTGCCCTTAAGGGATGATAATGGGCTTATTTATTTCGCTAAACTTGAGAATAAGGTCTCAGCCAGGCTGTACCAAGTGGGTCCAAGTCTGCAATATTGACAATATTACAAACATGACTACATGCCGTTTGAATTTGGCAGATAAACGATGGTTGTAACAATGTTTTGTGACAGGTATGGAAGGATAAAAAGACTGCATTAAGTTAAATAATGATTGGTAAATTCTAGGTCAGTGACATTTTAGGTTAGTAACGTTATGTTAGTTTAGCAGCAGTATTCTGAATAGAATGGGGGTCGTGCCATGAAACGATGTTTTACGAAAGGTGTGGATGGGTAAAAAAGCTTCTACATTAAGTTAAATAATGACAGCTAAATTCTAGGTCAGTGACAGGTTAAGTTAGGTTAGGAACAGTTATATTAGTTTAGGAGCAATATACTGAATAGCATTAGGTTTATTAGGTCTCACATTGAATCTCTTCTGCAACGGGAAATTTTACCTTTGCACCAGCTGTTTTCTGTGGCTCGGAGGGGCACAGTCGCTAATGGCTCAGCATACCTTACTGTTTGCTGGCTACTCTATTCTGAAGGAGTTCCATTTATTTATATAACTCAGTAGGCATAACTAAAAGTTAAAACATTTTCTGCATGATTTGCAATTCAAACTGTACTGCCATTCCAAGACCCTTAAAGTCACATAGTCAACATGAGAAACTCATGTCAAGACTAGAGTTTACTCTTGCTCATCACTGGAAATCTATAGTTGAAAAAAAAAAACTATGGGGAGCTTTGCCACTATTATAATATACTGTGATAGAATCTAGAAATTGGCTTACTTATTAAAAACCAACTGGTCAAAAATGGTACGAGAGATACACGGAAGAGGGGGAGAAAGGATTTAAAAAAAAACATTAGAGATAGAATGCAGGACGGGGAAAAAACAATTTTAGGTCGCACTCTAGGGTCCCCCCACCAACTCTCTAATTGGACCCCCCTGGGAAGGAGAGATATAGGGTTTCGAATGTCTCCTAGATGACGTTGCTAATAATGCAAAGGCGAAACTGGGGAAAAAAATTATTTTTCCTTTATTCTTTTTCTCACCTTCTCCTTGCCCTGCCTACCTATTTGGGACTATTCTTAAGAGTAAATTTTGGATCCACCAGGATATGGATGTATGACCAGCAACCTTAACCACTACACCACGAGCAGTGAAGGGAAAACTCATCTATTTTAAGTTTAGAGAGCATGAGAAATAACTGTTTCGGTGCAAGGGTCATTTTCGGATTTTTAAAATTTTATTTTGTGTACTTTTGATATGGTGCAAGGGTAATTTTCATAACACTGTGATTTTTATATTTTTATCCTTAGGCCTATATGATAAAGGCTACAATAGTGAGATGAGCGTACAAAGATCGGAAGCAAGGGGGAGCAACCGGCGGGCGGAGCTTGGCTGGTGCATGACCTAAGTTGTCTTTTGCCATAGAGGACATGGATAGACAGGTTACGTGTGCATTAAAAGGGGGGAAAAGTTAAAAAGAGAATGACCCTTTAAGTCTCCTGACAACTACATCTAATTCGTGTTTTTAAATAAATCTAACCTAATAGGATTATCTGAAGATAGGATCTCTTAATCCAGAAAACAATGTCAAAAGATAACGTTTTTCCAAGATTATTAAAATGGGAAAAATGCGTATTTTTGCCGCACACGAATCCCCCACTCCCAGTCCTATAATTGCGAAATATTTTTTTATTATGAAGTATAATTTTTTTGTTTATAGTTGTGACATATTATGTTTGGTGCAAGGGTCTTTTATTATTCAGTGGAAGGGGACATGTGCGCGGCATAAATTACCGTTTCGCCATTAAAATAATAAATAAACGACACAAGTAAGAACCGAATGTTGTTCAAGATTTATTAGCCAAATTTAAAAGGTTTATAAGGGTCTGTCAAGTATGTGAACTGAACAAAATAAACTATTTTAGTTACACATACGTACTTAATTTCTAGGTTATAAATTTATATTCAAAATTAATAAATTGGTATAATTTACTTCAATCTTGAAAAATCTTGTTAGAACGAGTTTATACAGAACTTTTCTGAGTCTTCATAAACTTTTATAGTTTTTGTTTGCACTACTGAGATTTTGAGTTTCTCTGTTGCGATCCTATCGGCAAGAGGTGGAACCATAGCATAAACAATCTATCGCATATATTATGTACGACATCGCATGATGTACGTACGATAACGCTTGTAGAACGTACGACAATTTTTGTTGGGCATCAGATTGCTACACTAATATCTTGGTATCATGCACATTCATTTGTTTGTAGTTCCTGCTTCTGATTGTAGGATCGCACTAGCAAAAGATAAACTGAACTCTATAGGAAGGAATTATGCCATTATAACCACACAAAACAGCTCACAGCTTCATAAATTTTTTATAGTTTTTAAGTTTCACTGTTGCGACCATATCGGCAAGATGCGGAACCATAGCATAAACAATCTATCGCATATACTATGTACCACATCGCATGATGTACGTACTATAACGCTTGTAGAACGTACGACAATATTTGTTGGGAATCAGATTGCTACACTAATATCTTGGTATTATGCACATTCATTTGTTTGTAGTTGCTTCTGATTGTAGGATCGCACTAGCAAAAGATAAACTGAACTCTATAGGAAGGAATTTATCACCATACAGCTTCATAAACTTTTATAGTTTTTGTTTGCAGTACTGCGATTTTAAGTTTCACTGTTGCGACCCTATCGGCAAGATGTGGAACCATATCATAAACAATCTATCGCATATATTACGTACGACATCGCATGAAGTACGTACGATAACGCTTGTAGAACGTACGACAATATTTGTTGGGCATCAGATTGCTTGATATTACGCACATTCATGTGTTTGTAGTTCCAGCTTTTGATGGTAGGATCGCACTGGGCTCTATGCCAACCTCAAAGAAATTTCTGTAGATTTAGAGAAATCTTCTAAGAATCAAAGAATTTCGTCCCAAATCTACAGAAAAAAATAACTTACTGTTTTCCATAGATAATAGAGAAAAAGCGGAATTTCGGACAAATAATAGAATAGATCTAAATGTATACCCCTGAGTTAAAAACGAAATTTCTCTCAGCGCATTTAAGCCTTGGTGAATTGCATGCAGTTAAATTGAGGTAAGATTCATATTAATTAATTATAGAATAGCGCAAAATATGCATGTTTGATGTGTTTATTCACTGCAGAAACTAGTTAGTGACCACACTCTTCGGCTGCATGAGATGGCGTGGTATCTTTCACAGGCATCTTCGCACAATTTGCATACGAGAAGATCTTTCTCGATACCACGCTCTTGAACGAACCGACTCCTTCTGAATGACTCGCAGTTCGATCTGTTAACGAACTAGCTAGTTCTCTGAGAGAAGATCGTTCACCATACCATGCTCTTGAACGAACCGATTCCTTCATATTGACTCGCAGTTCGATCTGTTAACGAACTAGATAGTTCACTGAGAGTAGATCGTTCACCATACCACGCTCTTGAACGAACCGATTCCTTCTGATTGACTCGCAGTTCGATCTGTTAACGAACTAGCTAGTTCACTGAGACTAGATCGTTCACGATACCAAGCTCGTGAACGAACTTTTCCTTCTTAATGACTCGCAGTTCTGAGAGAAGAAACTAGTTAGTGACCACACTCTTCGGCTGCATGAGATGGCGTGGTATCTTTCACAGGCATCTTCGCACAATTTGCATACGAGAAGATCTTTCTCGATACCACGCTCTTGAACGAACCGACTCCTTCTGAATGACTCGCAGTTCGATCTGTTAACGAACTAGCTAGTTCTCTGAGAGAAGATCGTTCACCATACCATGCTCTTGAACGAACCGATTCCTTCATATTGACTCGCAGTTCGATCTGTTAACGAACTAGATAGTTCACTGAGAGTAGATCGTTCACCATACCACGCTCTTGAACGAACCGATTCCTTCTGACTGACTCGCAGTTCGATCTGTTAACGAACTAGCTAGTTCACTGAGACTAGATCGTTCACGATACCAAGCTCGTGAACGAACTTTTCCTTCTTAATGACTCGCAGTTCGATCTGTTAACGAACTAGCTAGTTCTCTGAGAGAAGATCGTTCACCATACCATGCTCTTGAACGAACCTATTCCTTCTTATTGACTCGCAGTTCGATCTGTTAACGAATTAGATAGTTCACTGAGAGTAGATCGTTCACCATACCACGATCTTGAACGAACCGACTCCTTCTGATTGACTCGCAATTCGATCTGTTAACGAACTAGCTAGTTCACTGAGAGTAGATCGTTCACGATACCAAGCTCGTGAACGAACTTTTTCCTTCTTAACGACTCGCAGTTCGTTATTATTGAATTAAGGTGTAGTTCAATGGGTGTCTTTTAGGAAGCCAAGATGGCGGCTGAGCACAAGAAGTGCACTTCAGCTAAGATACGATTCATATGCGAACCAAGTCCTCGACCGATCCGAAAAACCACTCAAGATTCATATTAATAAAATTATTATTTATTATTATTATTGGTAAAATATATAATTAAAGATTTTATAATGCGTCAAAGAAATTTAAAGAAAATTTATGGAGTTGTCAAAGAGATTTTTGCTTTTGTGGTTGGCAACACTGTCCCAATGGAAGTCATAAGGTTTGTTCGCAAAGCAAATTCGTGACTGCTTGAGAATTGGTTGTACTGCGCATGTCCAGTCTGTAACTTACCCGTGATTTGCACTTTGCGAACGGTTAGAAGAATTTGGAATCGATAGTTTCTGCGTTTAATCGATATGATATGCAAATAAAATATATATTTCCCTTTAACATGTTATACATGCAATATACATCGGCAATATAAACTATATTTTGGGAAACTTTTAATTATCTTCCATTATTCATACATATAAGTAGCCTAATAATAATAATAATAATAATAATAGTATTTTATTGTCATTAAACCTGTGATACAAGCAATAGACAACGTCAGAGAACATCAGAAAACAAATAATAAAACATATTGGATTCAAATAACTTAAATGACTCTAGGTGTAATTGTAATTGTAATTGAGCACAATTTCAAGCTTGTTCAGATGTTAACTTCTTTACATTCAAAAAATTCGTCAATTTTATAGAAGGGATTTTTGACTAACCAGTCATATAATTTAGATTTGAAAGTGTTAATTGAAAGTTCCAATAATTCTAATGGTAAGCTGTTATATAGTTTTAGACCCATTACTTCATGACTATTTAAGGATTTTGAAAGTCGATGAAAAGGTATGTCAACACGTTTACCGTTTCTAGTGTTATGGGAGTGTATATCTTGTCTAAGCTGTTTGTCTGAAAAATTGCGTTTAACATGTATCAGCGATTTGTAAATGTACACATTGATAACAGTCATAATTTTTAGATTGACAAACAATGCCCTACAGTGGTCTAACTTATTTGAATTACTAATTATTCTGATGACTTTCTTTTGGAGCAAGAGAACTTCCTGAACATGACTGCTATTGCCCCAAAACAGGATTCCATAGGATACAATACTTTGAAAATATGCAAAATAGGCTGATCGTATATAGTTGGGTGGTACATAATGTTTTAGATTTCTTAGCAAGAATATAACTCTAGACAGCCTACCAGTAATAAATTGAATGTGTGGTTCCCATGTTAGGTTTTTGTCAATATAAATTCCTAAAAACTTTACCTTATCTGCATTATTATTTGGGGGGAATTCTCTTAGGCTGAAAAACAACTCTATGCTTATAAATCTGGAGCAAGGATTTGGAGGGAGGAGTCAGGCGCGTGAAAATAGGTTACTGCGCATGTCTCTGATAACAATTCATGGTAGAGCCTGCAAATTTTTCTTATAGTACAGAAACTGTCCGTGAGAGCTTTGCGAACAGAAGATTGAAATCAGAATCACGGATTCTCGCTTTGCGAACGCGTGTGGAGAAAGAGCGCATGCGCGAACGATTTGTTCCTGGTTTCTGACTGCTTTGCGAACAAACCTATAACAAAAACATATTCAAAACTGTTAAGTGCAAAAACAGTCAACCTAACCATTTTATAATAGTTATAAACATAACTATTTTATAACTCTTACATTATATTTGGTATGCTTTATCGTAGTGGCAGTGCTAAAATTCCTGGAAGCATTAGAATATGTTTGATTAATTTTAATAAAAATTCCAATTTATTTCAATACATTTCTGGTACTGAATACGTTAAGCCGGTGTTTCCATTGAACTGAAAACAGAGGCGCCGACTTGGAAATATTTCTGGGGGGCAAGGACTGGATTTTCAGTAGCTATACATAGGCCTTACATGATAAAATCTTGAATCTTAAGTCGGCGCCTATGACTGAAAATGAACTCAATCCAACCCCATTTCTTGAGTATGGTATATGATCTTGAGACTCAGATCAATCTGAATCCCAGTTTTCATGAGGAATTCAATACAGTGCAATAAGCTTAACCTCAATGGTAACTGCTTGCTTAGGTGTTTATTCTTACCTGCATGCGAATTTTATCTTTTAAGGAAGAGTTGTAACTAAATTGAATTAGGCCTACGTGTGTCCATGAACATTTAATTTTTCTAGAGCTAAACTAATGCTTCTGTCATGTTTCGTTTATAGCAGCTGTGAAATTGCATCATGTCGAGAACACATCTTAATAATGTGGTTTTCAAATATAATAACTAAACTAAACTCCGTGGCTCTACATCCCTGAAGGGACTTGGCCTACCACCCGACCGCTGCGTCATCTCCCGTAGGCAGATGGCAGGATTGGTGGGCATGTGGTCAGCATGCCGACACCCACGGCCGTTAATGGTGGTTTTCTTGACCGGAGCCGCTACTTCTCTATCAAGTAGCTCCTCAATTGGAATCACGAGGCTGAGTGCACCCCTACCAGACCTCCCTACCTCAGAAAAATCCGAGGAGGTACCGGGAATCGAACCCGGGCCGAGGGATCTGTAGTCAGCGACGCTAACCACAGGACCACGCCGGCGGACTTTCAAATATAATAGGCCTAAGAAATGAATGTTATTGTTTTTATCTGTGAAATAGACAATATGAAGGGATATTAATTTAAAAAATGAGATAATAAAAGTTAAAAGAACATCATAATTTACTGAATAACTTTATACAAAAAATATATAATCTATACAATCTGTGTACACACTACTTAACTGCTGGCAGCATTTCATTTAACTTTTGATGCTGGCTTAAGCTATTATAAGCTGTCTCTTCCTTGTAGGCCTAACTACTGTCCTCTCTTCGTTTTAGATAACCTGGAAAGTGACGAAAATGCCTGCAATGAGCCAAGACCTTCCAGGAATCTCCCAATACTGCAGCAGTAACAACAGTGGAAATGTTAACTTATGCAAGATTGTGTTTAATGTGTAGCCTATATATTAGCGGATCAAATAGATCATTAATTATGTAAACATTGTATTTATTTATCATTGACTGTGAAACTGTAAATTTTTAGTTTGTTTGTAATCATTTGGCAAGTCCCATAACACGGTTATGTTCAGTTGGACTAAATAAAAATCTACTCTAAACTAACCAAATGCTACTTATTTTTAATTAAGATGCTATTACATTATACAGTAATGTTTCCCTGACTTGGATTTAGTCTATTGTGCTTCAAAGTTATTACAATCTAAATGGGCCATTTCAAGGCAGGAACACAAAAGTCATGGACATCTTAACCATAAATATAAACAATATAAAAGTTAAATTATTTTGTTACTGTGGAATTTTTAAAAAACATCAGATCTAGCGATCTAGTTCTCATTAAGATGACAACAAAGGCCATCAAAAGTTAATAAAGTCAACGGCTACCAGTGAAAGCATACCAGTGCATGAATGATTATGAAAAGTAATTATTCGGAAAGTATGATCTGATCACCGATAAAGAAAACAAAAAAATTAATAAGTAAGAAATATTTATTGCAATATTTACAGATATTCATTGGCTACTTCTCTACATAGTCGGCACCGTTATTGAGACATTTAACTTAGTGGTGTACCAACGGTGTATGCCCGTATCATATGACTCTGCCACCAGCGGTATGCAGAGAAAGGTAATGAGTTTCTTGACAATGTTGTCACTGGGGATGAAACATGGATGAAAAATCTGAGGAGGGCGATCCAAAACAAGAGATGTGGTATGCTGACAAGAGGAATTATGCTTTTGCACGACAATGCACGGCCCCATACAGCCAATGCCGCATGGAATCAGTTGCTTCAGTTTGGATGGGAGATCTTCGACCATCCACCCTACAGCCCCGACCTTGTGCCAAATGACTTCCATCTCTTCTGTCTCATGAAGCATTTTCCAACAGAAAAGTGTTTCCACAATGAGGTGCAGATGGCAGTAATTTCACGACTCCAGACGTTAGGAGCAGAGTCCTATGACTTGAGCCTACAATTGTTGGTACACTGCTAAGATAAATGCCTCGATAATGGTGCCAACTACGTACAGAAGTAGCCAATGAATCTCTGTAAATATTGCAGTAAATATTTCTTACTTATTAGTGCTTTTGTTTTCTTTATCAGCGATCGGAGCTTACTTTCCAAATAACCCTCTTATATTATGACCCAAACAGATAATAGGACTACTCTTTGTTACAAAGGAGCATTTTAAAAAAAATTAATTGGCGGTGTGTTATTTGGCCATTAAGACCAGTGCTGGTATGTTATTAGACCTTTGAAACCAGTGCTGGTATTCCATACCGGTACATACCGCCTCACTTCCCTCACTGGGTTTACGAAACGAACATTTCATAGGAATACTATACTAACTGAATCGTTGTATTTGTTCATTTTAAAATACAAATTTTCCATTATGTCCTCTCTGAAAACAACCAACTGTCGATCATCTAATTGAACATATTATGGTCCTCTGTGAAAACTTTGATAAGGTACCTGAGATCTTAATGTATGTATTAGGCCACTTAATAAGACACTTATCTAGGAACTCTTATTATATTCAATAAAAATAAATTGATTTTCCTATTGAATCAGTCATTTGGAAATGGACACATGTCCATAAAAGTAAATTTTACAGGAGGGTAAAGAAGTAAATAGTGAATGAACAAAATCATCAAAATATAGTTTTGGCACTTTGTTTCCAGGAGAAGTGCTCTTTTTCAAGTAAATTGAATTGTCTTAGAAATTTTTCATCCATCATTTTAATTTTGTTTTACGTTATATTTTCACACTATAATTTCTAGAACTTGTAAAGCAGAGAATCACTTTACATTCTTAAACAATTCATATCATTAATCTGTTTTGATGAGAAGATCAGTAATAATACCTTATCTTTACACCACATCGCACATTACTGCTATAAGATTAATAGACAGCTACTTCATAATCAACATAATGAATAGATTACCATATTTTATGGACTATAAGACACTCCAGACCATAACTTGATTTTAGGATGGAAATTTAAAGGAAAAGAAATTTAATGTGATTCTACACAAAATGTTTTAAAGGGAATAATATGCTTCATTGCATAAACAAATTATAAACTTGTACAATGGAATCAGTGTAAATCACATAATTTTATAATACTGAGTTGGGCTTAGCACTATACTTCACTTATCTTATAAATACCTGAACTAGTTTCGAAGACCCTCGTCATTCATAGTCATCAGGTTAACACCAACTACCGGCTGGGAAGTGTGCCGCATTTGGCGATGAGATCTTCATCTAATGGGATGTCAAAGTTCATAAGGTATCCTTTATGTTTGTGGATCTCAGTGTGGGAAAGGATATTCATCCTCAAGCAATAAAGGATACCTATGAACTTTGACATCCCATCAGATGAAGATCTCATCGCCAAATGCAGCACACTTCTACCAGAGGACAACACAAACGCCCAGCCGGCAGGTGGTGTTAACCTGATGACTATGAATGACGAGGGTCTTCGAAACTAGTTCAGGCATTTATAAGATAAGTGAAGGATAGTGCTAAACCCAACTCAGTATTGTAAAATCATTACACAGTCAGCGGCTTTCTTTGCGTAGATAATTCACCCGATCACTTGGGAGTTAGAGCTGTGGCTGCCATGACACACAAACCCGCATAACTGGCCAACTCATAGTGAAACACACTTTATAAGTAAGAATTAAAAGGACATGTGTCCCTTTCCAAACAACTGATTCAATTATAAAAGAGAGGCATGATTCTAGGAGCAAAAAGAAAGATCAGAAACTCAGGCTCAGCTCCTAAGAAATGTCTCTCTTATGTTGATGTAATTTGGCACAATATTCACACTAATGTATGTCTAAATAAAAAGAAGCGACACAGCCAATTTTGATTAGACTAATGGACCATTCAGTGCCCTAATCTACACATAGACTACTGATGTCTGGTTTCTATAAACTCGTGATATACCTATGGGTAAATTATCCAATGAACAGAATTTACAAAAGAATAACTTTTAAAAACTCAAATAATTTAAAGGTAACAATCACATACACTTGTGGCGACTTTCTAGATAAATGTCCTCTGGGTAAATATGAAAATGACAGAAAAAATGCTCCTACAAACTCGGACTAGATCTTTCCAAGGGTAAATCGTCGGGTTAATTTATCCTTTCATGGATGGCTGGATAAAATTTAATCTCTCATAGGAACAATAATAATTTAAACAATGAGAATCATAGCCTTCTGAATTAAATTAACTGTACAACTCCAAGGCCTTCCTCATTATATCATTGTGGGTGATTAGGAACTAATCTGCCCATGGATAATTTACCCATAGGTATTTCACGAGTTTATAGAAACCGGGCATGAATCAAGTACTATACCTCAATCCTGATACAAACTTATGAAACCCTCCTAGTTACAAATATTATTCCATATTTACATACATACAAACTTGTCACAAGAGAGCTGAGCATTATATTTACATGAAACACCTTGAATTTTAAAACATAATCCATTCACTTGTGGAAGGCATCCAATCAAGCATCAATAATATTTATCTTCCTTCCTCTAACGTCTTCATAATCAATTAACAGTGCGAGATATATATATATATATAGAACTATCACATTTCATTACTTATTTATTCAGCTGGAAATTCTCACTGTTCCATTTCTAGCATAAAATTAATCAGGATTTTTGGGAGTATTGATTCCTTGTCACGTAATGGTGCAGGTGATACAGAATATTTGAGTTATCGCACCTACAGATGGATATACATTTTTCTCGTTTACCAAGTAAACTGGTATTTAACAAAGAAAGACGTGTGTTAGTTCTATATAAATCACTCTGTACATTTGGCAATTTGTACCAAAGTACTTCTTTTTTTGCCAATTTACATTCCCTTCTTTCAGTAATTCAAGCTGCTCATAAAAATTCAGTATGTCCAACTGAAAAGTTTTAAAATAAAGGACAGACAAACCGAGTGAAAAGGGGGGGGGAGGCAAAGCTAAATACAACACATTACACTAATATACCGTTAATAACAATATGGTACAGTTTGGAGTTTGTTTTTATCACTGTTTCATCTGTAACAACTGAAAATGGACCTTGAACAGGAGTCTGAACAATCTGAAAACCTGCAGAGTTCTTTGGAGGAAAAGTTCAGCTTAAATTTAAGTTTTTTAATGTATTATCTATTAAATAAAGGAAATAGTATATTATTTTTTCAAAATGGCCTCCTCTTCACCCCTCATAGCCATTCCGTTCCCCCCATAGTTTTAATTCTTTACTTTTTATTTTTATACGTTAATTTTCTACATTTATAATTGATTGTACACACATTATACAATAACATGATAATACAAAACTCTGCATGTTTTCAGCTTAAATCTGTGTTTAGACATGTTAAAAAAGAAAAAGTTTGTTTTTTTAATGGCCTCTTGATAGGCTAGATGTCCTTTAAAAAAAGGACTGTTGGACACACTGAAAATTGAAGGGTCAGCTGCAAAATGGAGGTAGCGTCAAGTATTGAATTACATATGCTAACTTGTGGGGGGAAAAAATTAAACCTAATGGAATGCATCACTTAAACTACAGGGAAACCCAATTAACTATGAACCATTTGCAGTGTTTTTCCAGTTTGCGATGCCAGAACGTGTTGCCGTCTGTGGCTATCATAGAATGGCACTGATGCAACCATACAATAATTCCCTTAACTAAGTTTAAAGGCTTTACTTACCAATGTTACGAAAGGAGATGCAGAAACTGGCCACTGTCGTCATCCATACATTTTTGGCACCTCTAAGAAACCATCCATCACAGACCATAGTTCATGTTGCGAAATGCTGGAAATATCCTGGCGTTATCTTACATGAGTACATGCTGTGCAATAGTAAACACATATTAATCCATAATCAATAATAAATCACTCCAAACAACTGAACTACACAACATCACAATCAACACAATACTGCAGAGCAGAGCCAGTGTCAGTAGTATACCCTAGACTGCATCAGCAGTGGGAAACACATATCCACAACCCAATAGGAAAACACTGTGCCACTGGTTCATAGTTCATTGGGTCTCCCATGTAAATAAAAATTTACATGACATACAACGAAAGCAAATAGCACAAGAAACACAGCCTGTCATAAACCCTTTCTTACTGTGGCTCTGCAAAAGACTTAACTTTAACTCTCTCTTCAAGCACAGTATGAGATCACTGATAGGTCCTTGTCATTCTGTGAAACCTTGCACTAACCTGAAGAACTGAGATAATGGATCATATCAAGAAGAAAAAGATAATCGACTTATCATACTTGCATGTACACGAACATAATTAAAACAGCCCTTTCATGGCTACATGCATGACTTGGACTTAAAATTTCTACTTTGATTGCACATGTGTTAGAATCAAGCTTTAAAAGTACGGTTATTTTATTTAAATGTACAGATATAAGATCGTAGGCTTCCGCGGCCCGAGTTGACAATAAAATCTTCTTGTACAGATTGTTAGAGGGAATGACACGTACACAAATAATGAACAAAAATGCTGTAAACATTACATCTTATTGCTGGCGACTGGCAGCTGAGCAGAGAGAGAGAGAGAAGGGAGCGGCCATGGAAGACACCTACACAACTTGCTCCACAGGAACAACTTCATAGCAGAGTAACCGCGATATATTTGAGAGTTAGGAAACTGTGGCATTGTATCAGTGGTGCACAGGTTTTCTTAGAATATCTTGATATGACTTTCACCGTGGTTTTAAAACAGCTGAGAAAACCAGAGAATGGTGCACTCAAGCACATAATTTTATTAGACTTAGATTTCGTTATTGAAGTATTCAAAATATTTATTTTATTTCAAAGCACCAAGCTTAATAAATGTGAAATAAACATAATATCTGAAAATGGAAGGAAATTTCTAACAAATCACATCATATTACTAAAACAAGATATTCCGGTTTAGAGGTTTTGTCCTAGTTTACACCCTCCCTGTCCACAGTAACGCCTATATAACAAAGTGAAGCAGAACAAAAAATTGCCAGACATGCAAGTTAATTATTCCTTGTTACTGAACCCACAGTGAAAATAAACGCCTTAAATTATAACTAACATAACCCACAATTACTAAGACTAGAATGAATCTTTAATCACAACGCCGCACCAGCTCTTTTCTTATGTAGAATGTAAGCTAAAATCTGAACAGTTTCATCCATTAATTGATATAAGATCTTATCCGTTATCTCATTTTTCACAGCTAATTCATCTTCATCATAGTTCGTCCAGTCAATCTCTTCATTGTGAGACTCTTTCACGAGAATCTCATCCACAAAATCTCTCTTCTTTCGGCTCCATCGGGTCACTGGCTTATCTTTGTGTGCTTTTAATATAGAATCAAAATGTTCTATAACTTTCTTCTTTACAATTTCCTCCAGCATTTCTTTGGATTTAGGAGGTGGTCTTCTCCTTTTGCTAGCTTGAGCCGGCCATTCCCAAGGTAGGTAAGTCTTCTCTTCTTCTTCTATACCGTAAGCTTCTCTCACAGTGTCTCTCGTTAGATCAAACACCATCTTCTTGAACATTTTCCTACTGTTCAGTTTCGTTTTGCTCATGACGGAAGAGTTTTCACTGTAATATCCAGGCGGTGGCTCGGAAGCGAGTATATCTCCGCCAGAAGAGACAACAGTGTGCAGATGAACAGTGATCTGTACACACAGCGTTTTGATTTCCTCCGCTCTGCAAGGAATGACTGGACCCTCTTCCTCGCTTGGAGTCTCCTGCTTGCTGGGAGGAGAGACAGTGCCAGGCGGGGTGTAGGGTGGGGGAGGTTTGTTTGGAATCTCTCTGAAGTGATAGTAAGGCAGTTGCTCTTGAGCTTGCTCCAGCTGCTGCAGTTGTTGGATCTGAAAAACAATGCAATCATTACCATATTACAAGACTTGCTACAGGCTAACATTAATATACTTCAAGGTTGTATACTACTAGCAGGTTACCGTGACTTCGCCCACGATAATTAATTTAAAAATTAAAAATTAAGAGTATATTAACTATTAAAGCATTATATTTATTAACACTTGCACGCAAATTATTCATAAACTAAACCATTAATAATTAATGAAACAGGTAAAATTCCGGCTTCAGAGTACATTCCACGATTAGAAAGCACCCCCTGGGAAAACGATCTCAGGTTCGATTATGCAGTTCCAAAGGAACCTGTGAACACATAATATGTATTGTTACTCAACTGTTTGTTGAAAGATGAATATGATGTGAATTTTATTTGATCAATTCAGTGCTATTTTCAGAAATTATATAACGTTTCAAGGGAAGGAATGGTTTGTTTGGATTTTTATTATCAGCGATATTTCAAGGGCTAAACCATCAATATTTTACAGGATGTGCCCGCGGTTTTGCCCGCCATTATTAATTGACTCCAGGATTTTTAAGAAATATATACCGGCAGTTTATTAAAAATGTTTGTGGTTCGGAGCTATGAAAATTGTAAGTAAAAATAAAATTAGAATATTTGTTCATTGTATTCATTTCACTTAGGCCTTATATAATAAAGAAATGAGTTTCCTAATTTTGTACTCATCGTGAGACGAACATCGCCAAGTATACCCGATGAACTCACGAAGTGGGCGAGCGAGTGAGCACGCTATTTAGGGCCGTTGAATTGTATAAGAGTAGATGAGGGTGCCACATTACTGTAGAAGTGTTTTTTTACCTTATACCCCCAAATGGAAACCAAAAGACCAAGAATGGCTATGCTTTTATTGTCAGTCTGACAATTGAGAACAATACAAAATAAGGGGTAGATCTCAGAGAACAAATATTGCCAAATTTTCTTTTTTAAATAGAGGGATTCAGGATTGGAATGATTTACCTGCAGAAATCTTCGAAACATTTCCTGCTAACGCCAACATTTTTAAAAATATATTGAATAGGGTATATGATAATGTATAATTTTTTTTTCTAGTATGCAATTTTTATATGTTATAGTTTTAAATGGAAAGATTTTTTTTTTAATTATCAGGTATGTGGATAGCTGTTGTGATATTTAATATGTAAGTGTATGTATAGTGTGTCATTTTTGTAGTATGGCAGGTATTTATTTAATGTGTAATGTATATATATATATATTTAATGTGATATTTAATGTGTAGTGTCATTTTTGTATATATGTATGGCTGGTATTTATTGCACCACTGCCACCGGGTTGTTGACCCACTTGCAGTGCAAGAAAATAAATAACAAATAAATAAATATACGGCTTTGGAAGTTGCAATACAATTAGCTCTGAAAAATAACACTACCCACATATTCCTTCACATAATCTTATGAAACTTTAGACCTTTGTTCTTCCATAAGCCCTGCTTAATGAATCAATCTGGAGCTTAACTTGGATATCGATTACAAAAATAACTTATTTTCTGTATATCATAATTGAAATGATCACTGATTAAACAAAAGCATCCTGACACTTTTTACCTGATTTTATTAATGTATTAAAATAAGGTTCAAAGTCGATGCATCCTTGCCAACACTCTAGATGTGCGAACATCTATATTGAGAATTATAGGGGTTTATAGGAAGATTTGAAATGGGTCTGGGAATGCCCTGTGGGAGATTAGGTGTCAGCATACGAATCTGAAAACCCGGATTCGATTCCACCCAGGACATGTTTTCATCTATAGATTACAATAATTCTCTCTTCAGCAAGATAAGTCTGAAAGGCTATCATTATCTTAAAACATCCTCCCCCCTCCCGGATTGTTTATGGAATTTATTTATTTATATGGTATCAGGGTGTCCACAGAAATTTCCCTGACTTTCCATGACCAGAAACTTACATTTCCCTGACCTCAAGAATCAATGTTTTCAAGGTTCATTGTAAACATAACAAGGAAAGAATCCAGCCTGCTCCATCCCCACAAAAAACAAGAAATAATTAGCTCAAGTACTGAAAAGAAAATTACTTTCACAGCCTGAAGTAGACCGGAGCAAAACATAAGCCCCTCACATTTTGCTCACTAGGGGTAATATTTTCCTGCCTATTCCATATTTTTTTACAAATTTCCCAGACTTTTTCCCTTATTTTACAAAATTCCCTGACTTTGCCTACCGATTTCAATTCCCTGATTTTCCAGAGTGTGGACACCCTGGGTATGCAGTGCCATAGGAATATTTTGTTACTTTGTTTTCCGATTCTGATCGAAGTGTCCCATATTTTTCTCATATTTCTGGGAACCATGATTTAAAATGAGTATTTTATTCTCATGCTCTTTGAAATTTACAGTTAAACAGATTTTCAATTTTCATGGATTGACCCTAATCCAAAACACCTTCTGTCCCTGTTGACACTGAACATTTGTTATTTATTTGTACTACTGACCTCTTGTTCAATTTGTAATTGTTGAAGTCTCAGTTCTTCTGCTTCTCTCCTGCTAGTGCTTAAACCGAAGTCCTCATCAAACCATTCCTGAGTGAATCCGTCGCTGCTCACAGCATCTGCACCGGCTGACAATCTTATTTCACCCTGTGCAACATAAGTCACGAAACATGAAGATATGTCCAAACTAGTGATGGGATATCAGAAGCAAAATACTGATACTGATTTCGATACGAATATCGGTTACTATTATCGCTAACAGTATTATATCATTATGAAAATATTGAGTCTTTCAATTTCCAAGATCCTCCAAAACAACTAATGTTTGTATCACATACAAGTTAGACTAGCTAGTATAAAATTACAAGAATACTAATACATCAATAAAAATAAAGATTCAATAAACCAAATTTTTCTCAATATTATATTTAGACCTATTATCTTGTACCAGAAATTGTAAGTTTCTCTTTTTTGTTATGGAAAAAATGTAATTATTGTAATAATAAATAATACAAAAAATAAAAAAATAAACAATTTAAATGTTGAGTTAGCAGTGGTGTAATATAAGTGTAAAGAACTAGAAAAACTTGTATCAATTAAAAAAAAAGTTTTTATGTGTAGAGGTAGCGTGCTCACTTCTAGATCTGAGGGTAGTGGATTCAAACCCCGCCAAGGTCAATGAATTTTTCAGGATGTAAAAATCCTAGGCACAGAGTCCTATGGGGGGACTATAAGCTGGGGGGCCCATGTTGTAGCTCTATGGCATGCTAAAGAACTCCAAGCCTAAATTAGAGCCTCTGGACAAAATTCCTCGGCTCTTTTGTGTCCAAGTAAAACCTTAGTTTCCTGCAAGGGTTGTGAGGTGAGGGCTTACCACCTGTCCCTCTAACCTCTCTCAGAAAATAAGCGTAACAAAATTCACTTAGGTAACAGAAACCTCCAATTGGAGGCCCTAAGCCTCAACACTAGGGGATATAGGAAACTAGAGAGAAAGGATGTAGGCCTAATTGGCCTCCACATACCTTCTTTTGTAAGGAAATACAGACATATGTCCCACATCATGTATTTACAGACATACAATTTAAAGAATCCTAAGGGCCTGCTGTGAAATATAAAGAATTAACAGAAGTTTCAAGCCGATTTTGTACCTTCACATTTGGGTCTGTCCCTCTGCTCTCTCTCAGAAAATAAACGTACACTAGAGGTCCTTACAAGAGTGTATGAATATATTAATTTACCACTAAACCCTATTCCTAGTGAATGTGTTTTATATTTTCATTCAATATAGAAATAGCTGTATTATAGTACTCAGTATTTACACCCACAATGCACCTTGATATTATGAAGGTCAGGAAGATTGTGTTAACCAGTTTATCTACACTACAGGCAAGTGTTAAAAAAATAAATCTATAAACTACCTAAACATATAAAAGAAATGACTGGAAAGAAATTCAAAAACCATCTCAAGCAATACCTCTGCAATCTAGCACTGTACAGAATAGAAGACTACTAGTTCTTAACATAATAATCAAATTAGCTAAAAAATTGTGTACTGTATGTGTGTGTAACCTTTCATTTATTAATGTTACTCCTTTCATTTCATTTATTAATATTAATGTTATACCTTTCATTTATTAATGTTACTCCTTTCATTCATTTATTAATGCTACTTAACAATATCTGTACCTAACAATTTTTGTATATAACTTGACCTATGTATATATAATTATCATGTGTACAATATAATATGTAATAATGTCCGTATGGACAAGATTTGTATTGTTACTTTTAGAAGTATTGATGTGAAATAATGACAACATGTATATATAATTTGTAAGATGTATCCTGATGGTAGATGTTAAACTGTATGTAATTGTATGTAATTATATGTAATTGACAATGTCCGAAAGACTAATTGTGGTCTACATGGACGGCAAATAAATATTATTATTATTATTATTATTATTATTATAAATTGGGAAAATCTACAAAGGCCTTAAAACCCCCTTGCTATTTTTTTTTTTAAATATGCAATATTTTGCACCACAAGAGCCATAAACCTATTTGGTATTAATGCAAAATAATGTAGAAAACTATTTTGTTATGCGAAATAATAAGGAAATTAACCCAAACCTTTTTTTTTTACTACTTTGTTCACCAAAATCACAGGAGAGAGATTCCATCTGATGCTGTGAGTTAAACTCTGGCTAGTTAAGTAGGTAGATCATCGACACAGAAAGCCACACATCACAGTTTTGAATCCCGGTATCAGAGGAAGTTTTCTCCTAAATTTTCTCATCTAGATATTTTTAATGAAAAACTTTTGCTTACCCTGCCTCCCAAGATCATTCCAACCGATCCTATTGGTGCAAATGCATCAGTCTTCTTAGGTGAACCTGTCAATAAACAATATTAATATATTAAACATATACACACTTAGATTACAGGCAATTAATTAACAAATGTGTCACAGAAAGAGGGCCATCATAAAGAAATCATGGCACTTATGCCAGTCTATAAGTAGGTTCAATATATTTTTATTGTGAATTATTGATCAATTCAAAGTATTGTATATATTTTTACTGCTTGCTGATTACAATTGTATTCTGTAAGCTGTACATCCAGGTCTATACAGCTGAACTGCATTCTTAATTGTAACAAGTTGTTAGTGTCAACAAACAAAACATTATTACACACTGCAATTCACGAGATTATACTTTGTTATTATGGAAATAATAACATGAGGGACATGAAAGAGCGAGTGGGCCTTGGTAATTCAGTTTCACACAACCATGTTAACATGAAATCGCTTAAAACAAACACTCTGTTAACATGAACAGACAAGGCTCAAAGAAACTACAGATATCTACACTTCTTTACAATACAGCCATTCCCTGAAAAGTGGGCCTGAAGTGTCCAGACCGTAACAACCTTTTAATATTAATTTAAATATACATGTCATCATTGAAAAATTATGAAATTAATTTTCAGTACTGGTCAACTGAAGAACTAATTCTCAAAATTAATTTCATTGTTTGTTTATGTGTACGTCACAGTTACACCTTAATCTAAGGTAAAGGCATTAAAGCTGTTGAGTCATAGAAAAAATTAAGTTTTTTTGCTTTCCCATTATTTGAAAATTTATCAAGCACAGCTTGCTTTGCCGCTATAATCTACCCAAGGGGCAGTTCTGCCAGCTTCATCAGCTGTCAGTAACTAAGCTATACATTCATGCCACCTTGAGCTGCTTAGGTAAAAATTTGATGTTAGGCTGAAATTTGTATATACTTAGGGCCTGTATTACCACCAGCTGACAATTCCTCCCGATACGTGACTTCCAGATAGCTTAACTAGAAGATGTCTTGTAATACCACCGCTGAACTGCTATCGGCAAGAACGCAGTAAAATTTTATAAAATGATCTTTAGGTAGTTGAGCAAAGAGGTGTGTTTGTTGTAGTTTGGTAGGTGTCTGCTAGGTGCGGCAGCGTGAATTAGTATTTGTACAATTAAATTAAACAAGGACATATCGTTTTAAGTGCATTAATCGATTTGTACAATTCTATTTCATTCATATGTGAGCCTAAAATGACATTTTGTGTAAATTAAATCTTCTGGCATCAATTCTAAAATTCAGGTGGCCAGGATGCTTCGGAGTGCTGCCATCTTGTTTCTACCAAGCTTCCCTAACTAGCTGTTGGAAATTTGTCAGCCACCCCACCCTCCTGCTAGCTTATCTGGAAGTTGTCTTGCCAGACAGAAATACGCAATTCTTGGCCAACTTCCAGGTAGGTTCTCTATCTGGCAGATAAATATGATATCAGATGGTCGTCAAACAGGCCCTTAGACGAAGCAGTAATGGCATTTCTATTTCAGGCATTTCATGAGTCAGGATGTGCAATTAAACTGTCTATCTGAGAAATGAAAATGTCCTTATGTGTAACATATTAGCATGACTTAATGTTTTTTTTTTTTGGGGGGGGGGGGGCTGTAGCCCCCTCAGCCCACCTCTGAATACACCCCTGATAAGATAAATAAATAAATGTAACACAAATTTTAACACAATGCCTAAATTTTCAGTTCTCTTAGAATTCATGTTAACGAGGTTTACTGTACTAACAAAATAATGATGCTCAGCACTACAACCGTGAGAATTACTTTTCACTGATATTATATTTTTTAATTAGCTATATTTCGTTTCTTTAATGCCTTACAGTTATCAGTTAACAACTTTATGTAAACAATTTAAAGTGCATAAGTTAGTTTTGCTGTATAAGTTTCGGAGTTATCAATAATTATATTAATTAGAAATGCTAAGCGATCATTTTGTTATCTTATGAAACAAATTCTATAAACCTTATAATATTATTGTGTTGGTAATTCAAATCTAGCTTTTGCAATTTATTGAACTGAACTTTGAATTTTTCCTGAAGTTTAAAACACCATAATATAACAGTGAAGCAATATACTATGTTAATTAAAATGTGGGAAAAGCCCATGAAACAAAACATATGTTCTGCAAAACTGTAAGTAAAAGTGAAGTCTAAAGTGTTTAAATGTCAACCATCTCACTTAACTTTCCTGAAGTATTATAGAATACTTTCCTGCATTCTAACCAGGTGGTTACTTTGACGAATTCTGACGTTTCAGGGCCAATCTGAGGCTCCATTGTCAAGGAGAATAAAGTGCCGGGACTGGATGTTCTTTCTATAGAAATGATGCGGCTAGGGCATACCTGAGCAACTGAGGGGAAACGTTTTAGTACCCCACCCATGCTGAGACGTATGAAACCTGCTCTTCATGTTCAGTGTCATGTCGAAACTGCTTTATGCTGACGTCAAGGGCGACTATAGTGGGAGACATTACCCCACCACACAGTGGCACAATGTGAACCAGTTGCACACCCGTGGGCTAGGGGCATCCCGATTGGAGAGAAGGATTGTTGGGAACCAACCAATCAGGAACCAGACATGAAGTGAGTGCCACATGATACGGGGATGGGATTTAGAAAAAGGTCAGATTGAGTAAAGATTTTTTGTTCTCTTTTCTTTTCCATAGTTTTGTGGGATGTTAGTTGGAAGTGCGGTTCGCTTGGTTGGTCTTGAGCGATGCACTGACATGGACCCAGGCAGGGTTTACTTGGATACCACACTCTCTATTCACGTGAATGTAGTCATAATTAGTAAAATGAGAAACCTTTTTCACTCTCTAACAAAAGAAAAGAAATAAAATTCTTGGTTTACCACTAGTGTCAATCTGTATAAATTATTATTACTTTTTAAAAATGTTTTTGAACACATAGGTCTATGAATTCATGTAAAGCAATGCGTTTTATTTGCCCTGAAATGCTTTTATTTTTGCATACTGCTGAATGGTATACTGAACAACATGCATTACATTCATGTTAATGAAGCTCAACGTTTTATAAAATCAGGGGTTGCCAACTTCAGGGGAAACAGAAACATTTATGAGAACTCAGAATTACTTACATGCACATATTAAATTATAAAGGTTTACTAAATACATGATTTTAATTAATTTTTAAAGAAAAAATTTAATTAACTTACACAACAGTAAAATCGATTTAAAATTATGTTTCTACAGCAGTACTTCACGAATTTCATGCACCGGTAAGCGTATTTGCAAAACATCACAATACTAAAACTAAACTAAACTCCATGGCGCTACACCACCACCCGACCGCTGCATCACCTACCATAGGCAGATGACAAGATTGGGGGGCATGTGGTCAACATGAGGACACCTATGACCATTAATGGTGGTTTCCATGACCAGAGCCGCTACTTCTCTATTAAGTAGCTTCTCAATTTCAATCACGAGGCTGAGTGCACCCTGTTCCAGACCTTCCCACCTCAGAAAAATCCGAATAGGTACCAGGGATCAAACCTAGGCCGACGGATATATAGTCAGCGACGCTAACCACAAGACCATGCCGGTGGTCAAACATCACAGTATAATACCTTCAATTTTTATGATTCTCTGCTCATGTTTATCTAGTCACTGTTTATCTAACGGTTTGCATATTACTTACTGACTCACCCTCGTATTTGGGAGTGACAGAGGCCAATACTGGCAAAGGAAAACAGAATTGGAATAGCAGCTATGGTCAATGTCTTAACTAGGTTTATCAGGAGTTGCTGTTTAGTCTATGTTATATCTTTCTTAACATTGCTAGTAAATAGAATTTGAACTGTCATGCATCCTCAAATTTCTCCCCTACTCATCTACTACGAGAGAACAAATAATCAATCTGCTGACTACACTGTGGGGGAGTTGGCAACCCCTTCTTAGGAAGGTAGAGGGGACTACTTCATGCCTGTGTTACTAGTTGATACCAAGAGTGAAATGGGGACAAGTTATTGTTAATGGTCTCGTGCAGGATGAAACCACTTATTACCTTCACTATGAATTATGTAAAAATATGATCTCCGGTGTATACATTACTCTGAAAAATGACAACACATTACATCTATGATGGAAGATGAAAAGCAAGGGTGCCCACAAGGGGAGGGGGGTTAAGACGTAGAGTGCTTCATTCAAATTTCTGGGAGGTTGAAAATTATAATTTTGTTTGTGAAAAATAAAATCGGACAAATTTTACAACTTCAAAAGGTAATGAAAAACTTTTCTAATTCTTTAGAAGTGAATGA
This sequence comes from Ectobius pallidus, assembly GCA_964059195.1. Lineage (NCBI taxonomy): Eukaryota > Metazoa > Arthropoda > Insecta > Blattodea > Ectobiidae > Ectobius > Ectobius pallidus. Next base: position 167,749,666 of record CAXKWD010000006.1, read on the forward strand.
AATATACTGTACAACTAGTAGATCTAAAGTTGTAATCATAGTTAGTGAAACGCATTTACTTGTAACCAAGTGCAGATCACTGAGTTGTATTTGTGAGTGCGATCTGAGCCATTGATGGTCCATCATCTCGTCTGCATTGTTGGTTACTTACCTTTCTTATTGCTTAACTGTTAAGAAGTTAAAACATTTAATTCTTCTTAAATTTGCCTTAGAATATATTCTGTAATAATTTGTTATCAGTTATGTATATATCATGTAAAAGCAGCTTCAGTAAACCTACTTTTTCAATTGACACTTTTTAAAAATATAAATACAGCAATAACTTTCCTTGGGAAGAAGTTTTGGAGTAGACCTACTGTTATTCAATACTGAAAAAAATTGTTGAGGGCCAAAAATTGGATTTTTGGTAGTTGTAAATAGGCTTGAAATTACAAAAAATTAAATTTTGGTGAGGCAGGAAGTACTTTGCCCCCCAAAGTCGGCACCTACGTATTCTACTATTTGTAAAGGGGGAGGGGTTACTTTTCATGAAACTGGGGAGGGTCATGAAGCTGGAGGGGGCACCCCTGTAAAAAGAGTACCAAATACCAGGAATAGTACAGAAATGTGGAATCCACTTTAAATTCCACTTTTCATATACAATCACAGGATTAGAAACTGCTAATAGAGTTGCAAGAAATCTACAGAAAGAGTTACAAAGAAGTAGAAGATATAAATGTAAAAACATGTCTTCATATAAGTATTACTTTGTGATATATAACTGTGTTTTATCTTCTTGTATTAAGGAATATATACCGTATATTTCCGAATTAATGGCACACACAAATGTAAGGCACCCCTCAAAATATTTTACTTTGTCAAGGCTCACATTCTGTCTTCTGTGTACTCAGCTATCACTGCATTATTGGAAGGTGACTGAGACAGATATTTACCAGTAGAAGTGAGGATTTATTAGTGAGTGAGTGTAGATACAGATTGTCTTGGAGAGAACCAAGAGAACGTCGTCATGTGGAAGGTTATCCTGCACCTAAAACCCATCCTAAACAGGCATGCTAGTCAAACATTCAGTGTTCCAGAAACAAACGACTGTCGCTGGAGAGATGCCTTGTATGCAAATTTAAGGCACACAGTGATTTTGAGCAGCCAAAAATTTGATAAAATGTGCTCCTTACATTCGGAAATATACGGTGCCTGCTGAATATTATCTTGTTAAATTTATGAAATTTATCAATATAGTATTATGTGTGAAAAAAAGAAGACTTTACTTGTAGTAGTAACTAAAATAAATGCAATGTTTTTAAAATTATTAACACACTAGAAAATAAGATCTGATACATATTAGCATGAAGCACTTATATATCAGTATCTATATGTAGCACTTTTTACATTAAGAGGTATGACTAGACATTATCAATAGAGTTATTTATTGTACCTGGCTGAGGACTGTCAGAAGGAGTATCTTCTGGAGATAAGACATCATATGCAGTAACCATGTATTCTTGAGGCCTTGTCTTTTCCCTTGGGCTGTGAGCAGCGTTTGACTCCGCAAGTATTTCATGTACACGTTTGCGTACATTTGTACTTTTCTGTTCTGGAGCATCAGGTGTATGACTAGTCGATTCCCCTGAACATATAAAACAATCATCAGAAATTAACTTCTGAAAACATTATATTGCCATATCCAATCAAAATCAAGAAACTACTTGATGTATACTTCTTCCCAAACAATTAAAACAAGTGTCCAGAAACCATTTGACTTACATGAGTGGAAAAAAGTACACATCCAGAAAGACAAAGGTAGACTTATAGATTTTGACATCCCTCAGTTCAATGATCTCTGGAGGACAGAGAAACAATCTTGTCAGTATATCTCAACTGACAATGGGGGCAAAAAAGAGCCTTTGAAACTTATGTTCTACCTTGGTAAGTTTTTACATGTCTACCATCTCCTAAGTCCAAGAGAAGGAAAGTGTGACAGAAAAACTAATAGTACAAAATTAATTGCAAAGATTGTGAAAAATTTTATGTTGGCCAAACAAAAAGGAATTTAGACACAAGGAACATTATGAATAAACAAATTGAAAAATCCGCTTTGGCAATGCATTTTTGGGAAGTAGGCCATGAAATTGAAAATGAAATTGAATTATTAAAACAAGTTGAAAAACCAATAGATCTTATGGTATGGGAAAAAATATTCATTAAAAAGAACCGAGAAAATCTTTTAAACTTTGACACTTCAGTTGGCATACATGGAACCTTGATTGACAAGTTCATTCATCCGCCGCCAGAGGGCCAGTCGGAATCAGCTGATGATGGCGGGAAGACCCGTTGAAATGATCATTCTGGGTAAATATACCTTTTTAGTGAAGTTTTGTGTGTATATTTCCGTTCTCAATCTTGCTACAGATTTGAACACTTCACTGTAACTTTCCATCTAATATTTATATTAATAGTGTATATTTGAAAACCGGTCTATAAAAATGAAAAGTTCACAGGGAAAAGTCTACAACACAAAAGACAATCCACAATAATATCTACTGCACAATAATGTCTACTTTTCTTTCTTAAATCGTTTCCTTGGTAACAATTTCTTAATTTTATCATTTCCCTGGGGTAGCCTGCATGTCATCACAACACAGCTGATTTAACATGGGTTTCAATGGATGGTGCAATACATCACCCGAAATATTTAGCTACAGATGGCAGCAAAGCACAGAGAACAGGTAACTGTTGGTATCAAGAAGTAGACAACTGATGACACTATAAGCTGATACCCATGGAATCCCTCCCACTGAAAATATCTGTTGTTTATTGGCATGCAAAGTGGTGCATTGGATATATGCATTAGTAGCATGGCCAGCAGTGATCCATGCTGATGGATATATACAGCTGTAGCCATAGGCGTAACCAGGCCGGCCATATGGGGGGGGGGGGGGTTATAACATCTGCGGGGTCTGGGGGGTATGGAATATGGTCCTCCCCCGGAAAATTTTAAAAATTAAGATGCACAATAACGAGCTTTAAGCTTCTGGGGGTCCTCCCCCGGAAAATTTTAACAATAACGACTTTTAAGCTTCCCATGCTTTATACTTATATTAAGTAATCTATGGGCAGACTTAAAAAAATTATACAATTTTCCTTTTTTTAATCAATGGGGGGGGGGGGGGGTTCAAACCCCAAAACCCCCCTCGTTTCGCCAATGCCTGTAGCAGTGAAAAGGTTAAGGCATATATCGTATATACTCGAATACCAACATTTTTTTAAAAAAAATCACAAACGAAAAACTGAGGTACGGGTATTAATTGAATACTGGACTCCTCTCATCTGGATTTCGACATTTTGTACCATATCGGCTCAATATAGCATGCTTTGTAGTAGCATCACAGTATAATAGGCTTTAACAGTACCGTAGCGAAGCTGTAATGAAAAGAAAATGAGACAAAGAAGATGCTTTCTTATGCACATAGTCCACCATGACTTGCAGTGAAATTACACATAGACACACCAAGCAAACAGACCAGTGCAAGCAGAACCACTAATTCGGGAAAAGTTTGGTGAACTTCCACATGATTTTGACCTAGGGTCGGACGCACATCATTGCGTGTGGATTCCCGCGATTTCCGATGCACAGTTGGATTCGTGAATGAAGGGTGTTGTTGAAGGTGTTAGGCTGCGTGTATAAGACAGTGAGATTTCGGCTGGCTGTTACCATGCACGTTATTTTTATACCGTAATTACATTGTTACCATATCTAATTCTTTTATGATATGTAATGTTAATTATAACTTTAATTAAGAATAAAACTGGCAAACTATAGATTTTTTTTTTTTCCAAATTTCTTTTCAAAAAATTTGGTGCGGGTATTATTTGGGGGCGGGTAGTATTTGGGTATATACAGTATCCCTCAGTCTGTCAGTGCATCATAAGGTGTACCTACCCATGTAATTGGGAAAATAAATCCCAATGACTTAAAATTAGTGACTGAAAATAATTACCTGAAACTTGGAGATCTGGAGAAATATCACATATTCTAACAGTTCTGTTCTTCTTAATATCACAAACAGTTTTAGTTGATTCATTGAGCAAATCATCCAATATCACATTTGTAAGGTTTTCTACTTTAGTCAGTTTAGCTACAATATTAATACCATCACTAATTACTTCACTTTCATTTGACAGTTTCAATTCACTTTTATTACTGTCTTCTGATGTATCGCTGCTTTCTTCATTGGATTTGGCACTATGAGAAATCTTTCTGATAGAGAACAAAGATTCTGAAAGTAATTTCTTTAAAATAGCATCCGTAATCCTGTTAGCTTTTTCAAGAAGATTTGTACGATTGTTTTCTTTCATCCTATCATTCTCATCTTCTAATACTTGTGTCTTTTCTAGAGTAACTTTTGTTTCATCTACACCAGATGGAAAGGAAGAAATTTCTGAGGATACATCCCTTATTTCATTCAGATTATTTTTCACTTTCACTGCAGCGTTATTAACACCATTCTCAAGGCCTCTAAGTGTTTCCTCGGTATTTTTATCTCCTTCCACATCTTCCTTAATACCTTGAATATCTTCCTCAATATATTTAACTTCTTCCTCAATACTTAAGTGTTCTGAACCACTTGCTAAGCTCGGTGTTTTTGGTCTGTCTTCAGTCTCCACTATTATAGGGATTATGTCCTTCCGCTGCTCTTCTTTTGAAGACAATTGTGGCAACTCTTCTTCAACAGATTCCTCTTCGATAAATTCTTCAAAGTCTTCTTGAATATATTCTTCAAACTCGTCATCAGTTGTCTGCTTGGAAGACTGTGGACTTTCTGGAGGAGAAAGTGATTTTGATTCCACTACAACATGATCGCTTTTTATTGATTTTGTATTGAGTTCTTCATGAACTTCAGAATCAATATTAGCATCATCTTCCTTCTCTGTTTCTTCTACTATAAATGTTTGATTTAAAACGTTTGTAGCTGGTGATTCTTTTTCTTCTGCCAATTCAACAGACTCATTTCCCATATGAAAAGATTCTCCCTTTTCAATATCGCATGAAGATTTTCTATCTATATCATGTGATGTTTCTGTTTTGTCTTTTTCTATGTTGTATGTTGTTTCTTTTGCTAGATCAAATGTTGTTCCTAGCTTTTCATTTACACTTTCTTCTTTGTTAGAAATATTTCCACTGTTACCAAAAGATTCTTGTATTTCGGAAGGAATTTCTGTATATTGCTGTTCTACACTAATTTCTTCAGTTTGTATATCAGACTTTTCTTCCGATCTTATTGTATGCTGAGATTCATCTTCTGTTTGTGTAGTTATTTCAGACTTATTTTCTGGAGTTATTTTTGTTTTTGGCTCAATTTCTGAACTCGAATGAGACATCAGTTCAACTTCAGAAATGACTGGGGAAGTTTGTTCAGTCCCTGAAACTACGAGGGATTTCAATTCTGTCTGCGAAATTACTTCAGACTTATCTCCTGTTTCTGAAATAATTTGTGATTTTTCTTCTACTTCAGAAGCAAAGTCTAATCTCTCTTCAATTTCTGTTGGTACATCCATGTCTAGGTCTGTACATATTTCCGACTTTCTTTCTACTACTTCTGAACTTGTATGAGCACTATCTTCTAATTGGTTTTCTTCAACATCTGTAGGAATATCATTTTGTTCACTTCCCTCTGTTTTTGACTTTTTATCTATATCTGTTACTATATCATCAATAATTTCAGAGACTTCTTGAGAAAACTCTGAGAATTCATTAGAAATGTTTTCTGTTTCTGTTCGCTTATCTTCTATTTCTGTTATAATCTCTGACTTGTCTTCAAGAGCACCTTCGATCTCGGACAATATTTCTGAATCCTTAATAGACATTTCATCTTCAAAATCCTTTTCACATTCTTCTTCATAATTACGATGACTAAGGGTAACAGCACTTTGGGTGTTTACTTCTTTTGACAGACTCAGTGGAGTGTTGCCAGAAGACAGTTGATTGTCGCCAGACTTATCTTGGAACACTAGCTTTCTTTTGGAAGAAGGGATATCATTAGATGTTTCAGCTTGAACCTCTGTTGACTGCACAGTTATTTCCATCGAGCTGTCCATACTCTCTTCCAGTTCCTTTTTCAGCTTGTCAATATAGTCATCATACGCCTGCACATGAAACAAAAACCTTGATGTTAATATGGGCGTTGAGGAACTTCAAAGGGGGAAGTATTTATGAAAGAAAGGTTATCACTCCTTCTACCCTCAGTACGTATAAATAAGGATAGAAGAACTAACCTTAAAAACACCATGGTGAACTTTGTGGAAACAATTACAGATTTATTATATTAGCATAGGAATACAGTTAAAAGTATATTAAAAATATATACTGAAAATGCCAATGAAAAACTGTGCGGCATAGAGTTATTAAGAGTTCACTCTAGAAATCTTGCCTTGTCACCAATAGCAGAATGCTAAATAAATATTAAAATGTTAAAACCTATTGTAATAAAGTGAATAAAATTGCTTAATTGCTGGCCTTATTTAAAAATCTTGTTTAAATAACAGAGTACATGTATAAAAGAATGCTGTACATAGCCAGGCAATTTTTTTTATATTCATACAGTATTCTTGTATACATGGACTCTGTTGCATCAACAAGATTTTTAAATAAGGCCAGCAATTACAGAGCTCCCCCTCAAACGTCACAGACTGAAGCGCCAGGAATTCAAATGTAAGTGAAATGTGCTGAGTTGAAAACGTAGATGGTATCATGCTAGTATCCACTTGGAGCTGTGAACTATATTTTCACTGTGGACTTGAGCACTCCACGCATGCGCACTGCCAATGGCATGTTCGAATTTTAACGGTCGCGAAGCTTTCAGATTCCAGGCGATCTCTGCACTCAGTTTTATAAGGGAGTATAAGGAGTGACAGGGGTATGCTGTAGCGTAGTGGTTGAGGCGCTGCGCTACAAACCGGAAGGTCGCGGGTTCGATCCCCGATGAGGTCGTTGGAGTTTTTCAATTGGCCTAATCCTTCTGGTGGCATTATGGCCCTGGGGTCGACTCAGCCTCTAACAGAAATGAGTACCAGGGGCTACCCTGGGGGTAAAGGCGGCCAGTGCGTAAGGCTGACAACCTTACCACCTTCATGTGCCGATGTCTAAAAATCTGGGAGCCTCAACCTCCTGGAACCCTCTGGGCCTCCATGGCCTGTAATAGGGAACACTTTACACTATAAGGAGTGACAACATTTCTTGAATTAATATGGGCGTCATATTCTAAGGGCACAAAAGTACACATTACCTTCAGCACAACAGTGTTCTGAGCATTTTATTTTACTTTTAAGTTGTGGTTTTTCATGACTCTCTTTCCTGTAACTCTATTGTGGGGCACAGGGCCTCCAATTGGAGGTTTCAGTACCTAAATTAATTTTGTTACACTTATTTTCCAAATGGCAGCGAGTGACGTCTTAATCACAGCACACTGATGCTTATGTGTTCAGAAATGAGCAGACGATTTTATCGATAAAACAGCATCCTCATATTAATAGCAAGATTTTATAAGATACATGATTATGATTGTTCTATATCCGAGAAATTGATAAATGTTATTGGTCAATATCAAACATGCGGTGTATGAGTGGAATTGTCATTATAAAAACTACATCCATACCTGTATCTGTTTTAGAAGCTTCTGCTCCTTTATTCTTAAATGCTCTTCCTTCTTTTTCTGCTGTTCACGCCATAGTCTATCTGCAGCATTTTTCTTCTGCTGAAGATGTTCACGTAGAGTTTTAACTCTATCTTCCAAGTTGCACACTTCAGGTACAGGATCTGGATTTAAAAGTAAAACATGGATTCAATATACCCACTGTCATAAGCATCATGAACGATGCTATGGGTAGTATAAAATTATTATTAGATACTATAATTGTTAGGGCTGATTGTATAAACATCATGGACTGGAGATAAATTATGAACTAAGTTCAGAAAATGATCATAATTCAGAATAACACTGATCTAAGATCAGCTAATCGGAGTTCAGTTTTGATCCCAGTTCGTATATGAGCGATTGGCAACGTCTCAGAAACGGCTGAGTATTGCGAGGCGAGAGCATCGTTATTCTCTTTTCCTTCATATTCAGAGTACGTGTTGTGCGAAAGGGAGGGAAAATATGACCAAAATTAAGCAGAAAAAGGATCGTTCCCTTAATTTTTTCAAGGAGGACAAGGATGTCTTGATTAAAATTGTCTTGGTGAAATATAAAGAATCCAAAACGATGGATGTGATTACATCTGTGCAAAAGCAAAATGCATGGGAAATTCTTGCCTCAGATTTCAGTTGTGGCAATATAAATTGGCTTAACATTTTCAGTGTTACTGACGTATAAATACTTCATTTCAATAACTGTATAAAAGCAGAGACGTAAGATTAATAGAGTAAAACGTGAGGATTTTTGCTCACCTGTTCAGTATGTAATATGGAAATCAGCTATTCCACTGAAATTTTCCTTATCAATTTGAAACTTAACAGCCCACTAACTGTTTACTTGACGAACTGCCTTATTACCAATGCAAAATCTCAGCTCTGAAAGGGTTAATCAATCACATAAAAAAGAGCACGAAGAAAGCATTTGTTCCACACAATGGTAAAATCCTCAGGGAGCCCGACAAAATTAATCATTTTCATAATTAGAAGACATAGGACCGCTAAACTTGAGAATAAGGTGACCGCCGTCACAACCAGGCCATACCTAGTGGGACCAAGTCTACAATGTCGCCAATATTATGAACATGATTACATGCTGATTGAATTCGGTAGATAAACGAAAAAAATTATAGTTATCCATAATTTTATAGGATTTTAAATCCTGAAACCCAAAATTACCAGGCACCTGTATAATGTTTTTCAGTCCTTACCTCAGAGCACTGAAACATGCTAGAAGTAATTCAGAAATATTAAAATTTGCTTGATCTATTCAACACAAGTGAATAAGGACTTACCTTTGCGAGGTGAATATTTTGTGGTTGATCCTTCGTAACTAGAAGACATTTCCACCGAGTCTTGAATTTCTAAGCGCTCCTTTAGAGACACACTAGCAGGGTGTGAATCAGTAGCTTCAAAAGAAATATTCTTTTGCTCTTCTATCGTTGGTTCAGATGTATACGACTCCTTGGACTCCTTTTCTTTCTCTTGAGATAAGACAGAAGAGTTTCTTCTGTTTGTTGTGCTAGAATTAAAATAATGTTTAATTTAAAATTATATCTGAACCATTACATCCTCTTTTTGTACAATATTTCAATTTATTAATATAAGGAGTAGCAACTGTATACCGGTAGATTTCTAAGCCCTTCTGTCTTACTACAAGTTTCAAATTAAAAGTGATTGAATATGCTGACTAGGCTCAGACTAAAATCTGGACAAGACAATCGTTCTGAGGAAGATCAATAATTAAGCACTGTAAATTACTGCATGTTGTTTTTACTCAAATGAATCAAACTTAAAATTTGTTTGTAATGGTTTAATAATTTCCTCGCTTAAATCACACATCCTATTTTAGATTACAAAATCAGCGTAAAAAGGTGTGTGAATTACGCCAGTAAATATGGTAACTCTCCATAAGATGTAGGTTACAGATGTACTCCACTGTCTTTCATTCAGCAGCACTGCCGGTGCATGTGCCATTCCCGGTACTTTCTCTTTTAAACTATAAGTACTGTCTAGCGGTGAGCGGAAGGCCGAGCTGGTGGCATAGGGGGGGAAAGACATAGACAGTAAATGCAAGCGCATGGTAAGGTAGTGGGGGAATGCTAGCTCGGCCTTCAGCTCGCTGCTAGACAGTACGTGGGCTCATTCTATGCTAGGCTTAACATTATTATCAAGATAGATGGAAAACTGCATTGTATGATACATTTTATAGGTTGGAAAACAAGATTTTCTTTAAAGTCCTTTTGATTTTTTATTGGTATTTCCGAACCATAAATCCTGGGGTACCATATCTTCTGTGAGTCGCTTAGGGACATAAAACCAACGAGGTAATAATAAAGACATAGAAATGGAACACTTCAAAGAACAATATTTTCTTTTTCAATCAAAGTTTTTAGCCACCAAATGACAGTATCCCTTGCAGTCACTGTATCCTGAAATTTTATGTCATTTTATAATGATTAGCCTATGTACAGTGTCTCTAACCATCAGGGTCAAACCTATAGAGATGATAGTGACTCTTAAAACATTTTGACAAAAGGAATCAGTGTTGGAAAAGCATATGCAATGAGATCTTGAACATGTAGTGAAGAATGTCTGTGTAAGTTGCTATATTGTTCATAACTAGGCGGCCTGTCACACAGAGCTTTGATCGATCAAGACCAATCGAGCACCATCAAGCAGTCTCGACTATATTTCTGTTCCTTGTCACACACCATCAAGCGTCATCGATCAAAGGAAATATTATATGTTATGTACCTGTATGATTTTACTAGGTCTACTCGTTTCTGTACATTAGAAGTAAAGTATATTACCTTATTAGGCCTACGTCTGGTTATCTCCTGCACATCATACTACATGTATTGGGATGTAGGGTTTAATATCAGGCCTACATTCTCAGGCTACATCTGTTTACTTCAAGCTTCACCCGCCGACCGTGTTTGTTGTAGTTCGATCGGCTACCGTTAGGTGTAACAACTAGATCATAATGTATATTTGTATTCGTGCAATTAAATGACATAAGAACATATCGTTTTAAGTGCCTTAATCGATTTGTGCAATTCTATTTTGTTCAAATATGAGCCTAAAACGGCAATATTGTGTACGTTAAATCTTCCAGCATACATTCTGAAATTCAGGTGGG